>JANJXV010000767.1:0-383329 GCA_024803745.1 Megascapheus bottae
CACAACTCCATTCTATGACTTCACACACCTTCATTCTTACTTCAGAAACATCCGTTCTATGACTTCATATACCTCCATTATATGACTTCACAAACCTCCATTCTGTGACTTCACACACCTCCATTCTGTGACTTCAAACACCTCCATTCTATGAGTTCATACCATCCATTCTGTGACTTCACACACCTCCATTCTATGACTTCACACACTTCCATTCAATGACTTCACACACCTCCATTCTGTGACTTCACACACCTCCATTCTGAGTTCACACACCTCCATTCTGTGACTTCACACACCTCCATTCTGTGACTTCACACACTTCCATTCTATGACTTCACACGCCTCCATTCTATGACTTCACACACCTCCATTCTGTGACTTCACACACCTCCATTCTATGAGTTCATACCATCCATTCTGTGACTTCACACACCTCCATTCTATGACTTCACACACTTCCATTCTATGACTTCACACACCTCCATTCTGTGACTTTACATACCTCCATTCTGAGTTCACACACCTCCATTCTGTGACTTCACACACCGCCATTGTGTGACTTCCCACACCTCCATTCTGTGACTTCACACACCTCCATTCTATGACTTCGCACACCTTTATTCTGACTTCACACACCTCCATTTCTAATTTCACACACCTCCATTCGATGACCTCACACACCTATATTCTTTGACTTCACACACCTCCATTTTGACTTCACACACCTGCATTCTGTGACTTCACACACTTACATTTGTGACTTCTCACACCACCTTTTTGACTTCACACATCTCCATTCTCTGATTTCACACACCTCCATTCTGTGACTTCACACACCTCCCTTCCGTGACTTCACCCACCTCCATTCTATTACTTCACACACCTCCATTCTATGACATCACACACCTCTATTCTATGAGTTCACACACCTTCATTCTTTGACTTCACACACCTCCATTTATGACTTCACACACCTCCATTCTGAGTTCACACACCTCCATTCTGTGACGTCACACACCTCCATTCTGACTTCACACACCTTCATTGTATGACTTCACACACCTCCATTCTTTGAATTCACACACTTCCATTGTGACGTCACACACCTCCATTCTATGAGTTAACACATCTCCATTCTATGACTTCACACACCTCCATTCTGACTTCACACTCCTCCATTCTATGACTTCACACACCTCAATTCTATGACTTCACACACCTCCATTCTAACTTCACACTCCTCCATTCTATGATTTCACACACCTCCATTCTATGACTTCACTCAGCTCCATTCTATGACTTCACACACCTCCATTCTGTGACTTCACACACCTCCATTCTATGACTTCACACACCTCCATTGTGATTTCACACACCTGCATTCTATGAGTTCACACACCTCCAGTCTGATTTCACACATCAATTCTATGACTTCACACACCTCCACTCTGACTTCACACACCTCCATTCTGTGAATTCAAACACCTCCATTCTACGATTTCACACACCTCCATTGTATGACTTCACACATCTCCATTCTATGACTTCACACACCTCCATTATATGACTTCACTAACCTCCATTCTGAATTCACACATCTCCATTCTGTGACTTCTCATACCTCCATTTTGACTTCACACACCTCCATTCTATTACTTCACTCACCTCCATTCTGAATTCACACACCTCCATTCTGTTACTTCTCACACCTCCATTCTGAATTCACACACCTCCATTCTATGAGTTCACACAATTTCATTTTGACTTCACACACCTCCATTCTATGACTTCACTCACCTTCATTCTTACCTCAGAAACATCCATTCTATGACTTCAAACACCTCCATTATATGACTTCACAAACCTCCATTCTGTGACTTCACACACCTCCATTCTGAGTTCACACACCTCCATTCTGTGACTTCACACACCTCCATTCTGACTTCACACACCTCCATTCTATCACTTCACACACCTCCATTCTATGAAGTCACACACCTCCATTCTGTGACTTCACACACCTCCATTCTATGACTTCACACACCTCCATTCTGTGACTTCACACACCTCCATTCTGAATTCACACACTTCCATTCTGTGACTTCACACACCTTCATTCTGTGACTTCACACATCTCCATTCTATGACATCACACTCCTCCATTCTATGACTTCACACACCTCAATTCTGTGACTTCACACACCTCCATTCTATGACTTCACACACCTCCATTGTGACTTCACACACCTCGATTCTATGATTTAACACACCTCCATTCTGACTTCGTACACCTCCATTCTATGATTTCACACACCTCCATTCTGACTTCACACAGCTCCATTCTGTGACTTCACAAAACTCCATTCTATGATTTCACACACCTCCATACTATGACTTCACACACCTCCATCTATGACTTCACACACCTCCATTCTGAGTTCACACACCTCCATTCTATGACTTCACACACCTCCATTCTGAATTCACACACCTCCATTTAATGACTTGACACACCTCCATTCTGTGACTTCACACACCTCCATTCTATGATTTCACACACCTCCATTGTATGACTTCACACACCTCCATTCTATGACTTCACACATCCATTTTGACTTCACACACCTCCAATATATCACTTCAAACACCTCAATTCTGTGACTTCACACACCTCCATTCTATGAAATCATACCCGTCCATTCTGTGACTTCACACACCTCCATTCTTTGACTTCACACACCTCCATTTTGTGACTTCGCCCACCTCCATTCTTTGATTTCCCACACCTCCATTCTCCGACTTCACACCCCTCCAATTTGACTTCACATACCTTCATTCTATGACTTCACACACCTCCATTCTGTGATTTCACAAACCTCCATTCTATGATTTCACACACCTCCAACCTATGACTTCACACACCTACATTTTATGACGTCACACACCTCCATTTTGACTTCACACACCTCCATTATGTGACTCCACACACCTCCATTCTGTGACTTCACACACCTCCATTCTATGACTTCACACACTTCCATTCTATGACGTCACACACCGCCATTCCGTGACTTCACACACCTCCATTGTGAGTTCACAAACCTCCATTCTGTGACCTCACACACCTCCATTCTGCGATTTCACAAACCTCCATTCTGAGATGTCACACCTCCATTCTATGAATTCACACACCTCCATTCTCTGATTTCACACACCTCAATTCTATGATTTCACACAATTCCATTCTGTGACTTCACACATCTCCATTCTTAGTTCACACACCTCCATTCTGTGACTTCACACACCTCCATTCTGTGACTTCACACACCTCCATTCTATGACTTCACACACCTCAATTCTGTGACTTCACAAACCTCCGTTCTATGATTTCACACACCTCCAATCTATGACTTCACACACCTCCATTTTGACTTCTCACACCTCCATTATGTGACTTCACACACGTCTCTTCTGTGACTTCACACACCTCCATTCTATGACTTCACACACCTTCATTGTATGACTTCGCAGACCTCCATTCTATGACTTCACACACTTCCATTCTATGATTTCACATACCTTCATATGATGACTTCACACACCTCCATTCTGTGACTTCACACACCTCCATTCTGAGTTCACACACCGCCATTCTGTGACTTCACAAACCTCTATTCTATGATTTCACACACCTCCATTCTATGACTTCTCACACCTCCATTTTAGGTCGTCACACACCTCCATTTTGACTTCACACACTTCCATTCTGTGACTTCACACACCTCCATTCTATGACTTCACACACTTCCATTGGGACGTCACACACCTCCATTCTATGAGTTCACACACCTACATTCTATGACTTCACACACCTTCATTCGACTTCACACACCTCCATTCTATGACTTCACAGACCTCGAATCTGTGACTTCACTCACCTCCAATCTATGACTTCACCCTCCTCCATTCTATGACTTCCCACACCTCCTTTCTATGACTTCACACCTCCATTCTGACTTCACACACCTCCATTATGTGACTTCACACACCTCCATTATATGACGTCACACAACTCCGTTCTATGACTTCACACACCTCCATTCTATGACTTCACACACCTCCATTCTGTGACTTCACACACCTCCATTCTATGACTTCACACACCTACATTTTGTGACTTCACACACCTCCATTCTATGACTTCACACTCTTCCATTCTGTGACTTCAAACACCTCCATTCTATGATTTCACACACCTCCATTGTATGTCTTCACAACCTCCATTGTATGACTTCACACACCTCCATTCTATGACTTTACTCACCTCCATTCTGAATTCACACACCTCCATTCTGTGACTTCTCACACCTCCATTCTGACTTCACACAGCTCCATTCTATGACTTCCACACCTCCATTCTGTGACTTCACACACCACCATTCTATGACTTCACACACCGCCATTGTGACTCCACGCACCTCCATTCTATGAGTTCACTCGCCTCTATTCTGACTTCACACACCTCCATTCTATGACTTCGCACACCTCTATGCTGACTTCACACACATCCATTCGATGACTTCACACACCTCCATTCTGTGACTTCACACACCTCCATTTGTGACTTCACACACCATTTTTTGACTTCACACACCTCCATTCTGTGACTTCACACAACTCCATTCTATGACTTCACACACCTTCATTCTTACTTCAGAAACATCCGTTCTATGACTTCATATACCTCCATTATATGACTTCACAAACCTCCATTCTGTGACTTCACACACCTCCATTCTGTGACTTCAAACACCTCCATTCTATGAGTTCATACCATCCATTCTGTGACTTCACACACCTCCATTCTATGACTTCACACACTTCCATTCAATGACTTCACACACCTCCATTCTGTGACTTCACACACCTCCATTCTGAGTTCACACACCTCCATTCTGTGACTTCACACACCTCCATTCTGTGACTTCACACACTTCCATTCTATGACTTCACACGCCTCCATTCTATGACTTCACACACCTCCATTCTGTGACTTCACACACCTCCATTCTATGAGTTCATACCATCCATTCTGTGACTTCACACACCTCCATTCTATGACTTCACACACTTCCATTCTATGACTTCACACACCTCCATTCTGTGACTTTACATACCTCCATTCTGAGTTCACACACCTCCATTCTGTGACTTCACACACCGCCATTGTGTGACTTCCCACACCTCCATTCTGTGACTTCACACACCTCCATTCTATGACTTCGCACACCTTTATTCTGACTTCACACACCTCCATTTCTAATTTCACACACCTCCATTCGATGACCTCACACACCTATATTCTTTGACTTCACACACCTCCATTTTGACTTCACACACCTGCATTCTGTGACTTCACACACTTACATTTGTGACTTCTCACACCACCTTTTTGACTTCACACATCTCCATTCTCTGATTTCACACACCTCCATTCTGTGACTTCACACACCTCCCTTCCGTGACTTCACCCACCTCCATTCTATTACTTCACACACCTCCATTCTATGACATCACACACCTCTATTCTATGAGTTCACACACCTTCATTCTTTGACTTCACACACCTCCATTTATGACTTCACACACCTCCATTCTGAGTTCACACACCTCCATTCTGTGACGTCACACACCTCCATTCTGACTTCACACACCTTCATTGTATGACTTCACACACCTCCATTCTTTGAATTCACACACTTCCATTGTGACGTCACACACCTCCATTCTATGAGTTAACACATCTCCATTCTATGACTTCACACACCTCCATTCTGACTTCACACACCTCAATTCTATGACTTCACACACCTCCATTCTAACTTCACACTCCTCCATTCTATGATTTCACACACCTCCATTCTATGACTTCACTCAGCTCCATTCTATGACTTCACACACCTCCATTCTGTGACTTCACACACCTCCATTCTATGACTTCACACACCTCCATTGTGATTTCACACACCTGCATTCTATGAGTTCACACACCTCCAGTCTGATTTCACACATCAATTCTATGACTTCACACACCTCCACTCTGACTTCACACACCTCCATTCTGTGAATTCAAACACCTCCATTCTACGATTTCACACACCTCCATTGTATGACTTCACACATCTCCATTCTATGACTTCACACACCTCCATTATATGACTTCACTAACCTCCATTCTGAATTCACACATCTCCATTCTGTGACTTCTCATACCTCCATTTTGACTTCACACACCTCCATTCTATTACTTCACTCACCTCCATTCTGAATTCACACACCTCCATTCTGTTACTTCTCACACCTCCATTCTGAATTCACACACCTCCATTCTATGAGTTCACACAATTTCATTTTGACTTCACACACCTCCATTCTATGACTTCACTCACCTTCATTCTTACCTCAGAAACATCCATTCTATGACTTCAAACACCTCCATTATATGACTTCACAAACCTCCATTCTGTGACTTCACACACCTCCATTCTGAGTTCACACACCTCCATTCTGTGACTTCACACACCTCCATTCTGACTTCACACACCTCCATTCTATCACTTCACACACCTCCATTCTATGAAGTCACACACCTCCATTCTGTGACTTCACACACCTCCATTCTATGACTTCACACACCTCCATTCTGTGACTTCACACACCTCCATTCTGAATTCACACACTTCCATTCTGTGACTTCACACACCTTCATTCTGTGACTTCACACATCTCCATTCTATGACATCACACTCCTCCATTCTATGACTTCACACACCTCAATTCTGTGACTTCACACACCTCCATTCTATGACTTCACACACCTCCATTGTGACTTCACACACCTCGATTCTATGATTTAACACACCTCCATTCTGACTTCGTACACCTCCATTCTATGATTTCACACACCTCCATTCTGACTTCACACAGCTCCATTCTGTGACTTCACAAAACTCCATTCTATGATTTCACACACCTCCATACTATGACTTCACACACCTCCATCTATGACTTCACACACCTCCATTCTGAGTTCACACACCTCCATTCTATGACTTCACACACCTCCATTCTGAATTCACACACCTCCATTTAATGACTTGACACACCTCCATTCTGTGACTTCACACACCTCCATTCTATGATTTCACACACCTCCATTGTATGACTTCACACACCTCCATTCTATGACTTCACACATCCATTTTGACTTCACACACCTCCAATATATCACTTCAAACACCTCAATTCTGTGACTTCACACACCTCCATTCTATGAAATCATACCCGTCCATTCTGTGACTTCACACACCTCCATTCTTTGACTTCACACACCTCCATTTTGTGACTTCGCCCACCTCCATTCTTTGATTTCCCACACCTCCATTCTCCGACTTCACACCCCTCCAATTTGACTTCACATACCTTCATTCTATGACTTCACACACCTCCATTCTGTGATTTCACAAACCTCCATTCTATGATTTCACACACCTCCAACCTATGACTTCACACACCTACATTTTATGACGTCACACACCTCCATTTTGACTTCACACACCTCCATTATGTGACTCCACACACCTCCATTCTGTGACTTCACACACCTCCATTCTATGACTTCACACACTTCCATTCTATGACGTCACACACCGCCATTCCGTGACTTCACACACCTCCATTGTGAGTTCACAAACCTCCATTCTGTGACCTCACACACCTCCATTCTGCGATTTCACAAACCTCCATTCTGAGATGTCACACCTCCATTCTATGAATTCACACACCTCCATTCTCTGATTTCACACACCTCAATTCTATGATTTCACACAATTCCATTCTGTGACTTCACACATCTCCATTCTTAGTTCACACACCTCCATTCTGTGACTTCACACACCTCCATTCTGTGACTTCACACACCTCCATTCTATGACTTCACACACCTCAATTCTGTGACTTCACAAACCTCCGTTCTATGATTTCACACACCTCCAATCTATGACTTCACACACCTCCATTTTGACTTCTCACACCTCCATTATGTGACTTCACACACGTCTCTTCTGTGACTTCACACACCTCCATTCTATGACTTCACACACCTTCATTGTATGACTTCGCAGACCTCCATTCTATGACTTCACACACTTCCATTCTATGATTTCACATACCTTCATATGATGACTTCACACACCTCCATTCTGTGACTTCACACACCTCCATTCTGAGTTCACACACCGCCATTCTGTGACTTCACAAACCTCTATTCTATGATTTCACACACCTCCATTCTATGACTTCTCACACCTCCATTTTAGGTCGTCACACACCTCCATTTTGACTTCACACACTTCCATTCTGTGACTTCACACACCTCCATTCTATGACTTCACACACTTCCATTGGGACGTCACACACCTCCATTCTATGAGTTCACACACCTACATTCTATGACTTCACACACCTTCATTCGACTTCACACACCTCCATTCTATGACTTCACAGACCTCGAATCTGTGACTTCACTCACCTCCAATCTATGACTTCACCCTCCTCCATTCTATGACTTCCCACACCTCCTTTCTATGACTTCACACCTCCATTCTGACTTCACACACCTCCATTATGTGACTTCACACACCTCCATTATATGACGTCACACAACTCCGTTCTATGACTTCACACACCTCCATTCTATGACTTCACACACCTCCATTCTGTGACTTCACACACCTCCATTCTATGACTTCACACACCTTCATTCTTACTTCACAAACATATATTCTATGACTTCACACACCTCCATTCTATGACTTCACACACCTCCATTCTGTGACTTCACCCACCTCCATTCTGTGACTTCCCACACCTCCATTCTCCGACTTCACACCCCTCCAATTTGACTTCACATACCTCCATTCTATGACTTCACTCACCTCCATTCTGTGACTTCACAAACCTCCATTCTATGATTTCAAACACCTCCAATCTATGACTTCACACACTTCCATTCTGTGACTTCACACACTTCCATTCTATGACTTCACACACCTCCATTCTATGACTTCACACAACTCCATTCTGTGACTTCACACACCTCCATTCTATGAGTTCATACCATCCATTCTGTGACTTCACACACCTCCATTCTATGACTTCACACACTTCCATTCTATGACTTCACACACCTCCATTCTGTGAATTTACATACCTCCATTCTGAGTTCACACACCTCCATTCTGTGACTTCACACACCGCCATTCTGTGACTTCCCACACCTCCATTCTGTGACTTCCCACACCTCCATTCTATGACTTCGCACACCTTTATTCTTACTTCACACACCTCCATTCTGTGATTTCACACACCTCCATTCGATGACCTCACACACCTATATTCTTTGACTTCACACACCTCCATTTTGACTTCACACATCTCCATTCTGTGACTTCACACATTTACATTTGTGACTTCACACACCTCCATTTTGACTTCACACATCTCCATTCTGTGATTTCACACACCTCCATTCTGTGACTTCACACACCTCCATTCTATGACATCACACACCTCCATTCTATGACTTCACACACATCAATTCTATGACTTCACACACCTCCATTCTATGAGTTCACACACCTCCATTCTTTGACTTCACACACCTCCATTTTGACTTCACACACCTCCATCCTGTGACTTCACACACCTCCATTTGTGACTTCACACACCACCTTTTTGACTTCACACACCTCCGTTTTGACTTCACACACTTCCAATCTGTGACTTCACACACCTCCATTCTGTGACTTCACACACCTCTATTGTTTGAATACACACACCTCCATTCTTTGACTTCACACACCTCCATTCTATGAGTTCACACACCTTAATTTTGACTTCACACACCTCCATTCTATGACTTCACACACATTCAGTCTTACTTTAGAAACATCCATTCTATGACTTCACACACCTCCATTCTATGAAGTCACACACCTCCATTCTGTGACTTCACACACCTCCATTCTATGACTTCACACACCTCCATTCTGTGACTTCACACACCGCCATTCTGAATTCACACACTTCCATTCTGTGACTTCACACACCTTCATTCTGTGACTTCACACATCTCCATTCTATGACATCACACTCCTCCATTCTATGACTTCACACACCTCAATTCTGTGACTTCACACACCTCCATTCTATGACTTCACACACCTCAATTGTGACTTCACACACCTCGATTCTATGATTTAACACACCTCCATTCTGACTTCGTACACCTCCATTCTATGATTTCACACACCTCCATTCTGACTTCACACAGCTCCATTCTGTGACTTCACAAAACTCCATTCTATGATTTCACACACCTCCATACTATGACTTCACACACCTCCATCTATGACTTCACACACCTCCATTCTGAGTTCACACACCTCCATTCTATGAGTTCACACACCTCCATTCTGAATTCACACACCTCCATTTTATGACTTGACACACCTCCATTCTGTGACTTCACACACCTCCATTCTATGATTTCACACACCTCCATTGTATGACTTCACACACCTCCATTCTATGACTTCACACATCCATTTTGACTTCACACACCTCCAATATATAACTTCAAACACCTCAATTCTGTGACTTCACACACCTCCATTCTATGAAATCATACCCGTCCATTCTGTGACTTCACACACCTCCATTCTTTGACTTCACACACCTCCATTTTGTGACTTTGCCCACCTCCATTCTTTGATTTCCCACACCTCCACTCTCCGACTTCACACCCCTCCAATTTGACTTCACATACCTTCATTCTATGACTTCACACACCTCCATTCTGTGACTTCACAAACCTCCATTCTATGATTTCACACACCTCCAACCTATGACTTCACACACCTACATTTTATGACGTCACACACCTCCATTGTGAGTTCACAAACCTCCATTCTGTGACCTCACACACCTCCATTCTGCGATTTCACACACCTCCATTCTGATATGTCACACCTCCATTCTATGAATTCACACACCTCCATTCTCTGATTTCACACACCTCAATTCTATGATTTCACACAATTCCATTTTGTGACTTCACACATCTCCATTCTTAGTTCACACACCTCCATTCTGTGACTTCACACACCTCCATTCTGTGACTTCACACACCTCCATTCTATGACTTCACACACCTCAATTCTGTGACTTCACAAACCTCCGTTCTATGATTTCACACACCTCCAATCTATGACTTCACACACCTCCATTTTATGACGTCACACACCTCCATTTTGACTTCTCACACCTCCATTATGTGACTTCACACACCTCTCTTCTGTGACTTCACACACCTCCATTCTATGACTTCACACACCTTCATTGTATGACTTCGCAGACCTCCATTCTATGACTTCACACACTTCCATTCTATGATTTCACATACCTTCATATGATGACTTCACACACCTCCATTCTGTGACTTCACACACCTCCATTCTGAGTTCACACACCGCCATTCTGTGACTTCACAAACCTCTATTCTATGATTTCACACACCTCCATTCTATGACTTCTCACACCTCCATTTTGGTCGTCACACACCTCCATTTTGACTTCACACACTTCCATTCTGTGACTTCACACACCTCCATTCTATGACTTCACACACTTCCATTGGGACGTCACACACCTCCATTCTATGAGTTCACACACCTACATTCTATGACTTCACACACCTTCATTCGACTTCACACACCTCCATTCTATGACTTCACAGACCTCGAATCTGTGACTTCACTCACCTCCAATCTATGACTTCACCCTCCTCCATTCTATGACTTCCCACACCTCCTTTCTATGACTTCACACCTCCATTCTGACTTCACACACCTCCATTATGTGACTTCACACACCTCCATTATATGACGTCACACAACTCCGTTCTATGACTTCACACACCTCCATTCTATGACTTCACACACCTCCATTCTGTGACTTCACACACCTCCATTCTATGACTTCACACACCTTCATTCTTACTTCACAAACATATATTCTATGACTTCACACACCTCCATTCTATGACTTCACACACCTCCATTCTGTGACTTCACCCACCTCCATTCTGTGACTTCCCACACCTCCATTCTCCGACTTCACACCCCTCCAATTTGACTTCACATACCTCCATTCTATGACTTCACTCACCTCCATTCTGTGACTTCACAAACCTCCATTCTATGATTTCAAACACCTCCAATCTATGACTTCACACACTTCCATTCTGTGACTTCACACACTTCCATTCTATGACTTCACACACCTCCATTCTATGACTTCACACAACTCCATTCTGTGACTTCACACACCTCCATTCTATGAGTTCATACCATCCATTCTGTGACTTCACACACCTCCATTCTATGACTTCACACACTTCCATTCTATGACTTCACACACCTCCATTCTGTGACTTCACAAACCTCCATTCTATGATTTCAAACACCTCCAATCTATGACTTCACACACTTCCATTCTGTGACTTCACACACTTCCATTCTATGACTTCACACACCTCCATTCTATGACTTCACACAACTCCATTCTGTGACTTCACACACCTCCATTCTATGAGTTCATACCATCCATTCTGTGACTTCACACACCTCCATTCTATGACTTCACACACTTCCATTCTATGACTTCACACACCTCCATTCTGTGAATTTACATACCTCCATTCTGAGTTCACACACCTCCATTCTGTGACTTCACACACCGCCATTCTGTGACTTCCCACACCTCCATTCTGTGACTTCCCACACCTGCATTCTATGACTTCGCACACCTTTATTCTTACTTCACACACCTCCATTCTGTGATTTCACACACCTCCATTCGATGACCTCACACACCTATATTCTTTGACTTCACACACCTCCATTTTGACTTCACACATCTCCATTCTGTGACTTCACACATTTACATTTGTGACTTCACACACCTCCATTTTGACTTCACACATCTCCATTCTGTGATTTCACACACCTCCATTCTGTGACTTCACACACCTCCATTCTATGACATCACACACCTCCATTCTATGACTTCACACACATCCATTCTATGACTTCACACACCTCCATTCTATGAGTTCACACACCTCCATTCTTTGACTTCACACACCTCCATTTTGACTTCACACACCTCCATCCTGTGACTTCACACACCTCCATTTGTGACTTCACACACCACCTTTTTGACTTCACACACCTCCGTTTTGACTTCACACACTTCCAATCTGTGACTTCACACACCTCCATTCTGTGACTTCACACACCTCTATTGTTTGAATACACACACCTCCATTCTTTGACTTCACACACCTCCATTCTATGAGTTCACACACCTTAATTTTGACTTCACACACCTCCGTTCTATGACTTCACACACATTCAGTCTTACTTTAGAAACATCCATTCTATGACTTCACACACCTCCATTGTATATCTTCACAAACCTCCATTCTGTGATTTCACACACCTCAATTCTGTGACTTCACACACCTCTATTGTGAGTTCAAACACCTCCATTCTGTGACTTCACACACATCCATTCTATAACTTCACACACCTCCATTTTGACTTCACACACTTCTATTCTATGACTTCACACACCTCCATTCTGACTTCACACAGCTCCATTCTGTGACTCCACAAAACTCCATTCTATGATTTCACACAGCTCCATACAATGACTTCACACACCTACATCTATGACTTCACACACCTCCTTCTATGACTTCACACACCTCCATTCTTAGTTCACACACCTCCATTCTGTGACTTCACAGAACTCCATTCTATGAGTTCACACACCTTAATTTTGACTTCACACACCTCCATTCTATGACTTCACACACATTCAGTCTTACTTTAGAAACATCCATTCTATGACTTCACATACCTCCATTGTATATCTTCACAAACCTCCATTCTGTGATTTCACACACCTCAATTCTGTGACTTCACACACCTCTATTGTGAGTTCAAACACCTCCATTCTGTGACTTCACACACATCCATTCTATAACTTCACACACCTCCATTTTGACTTCACACACTTCTATTCTATGACTTCACACACCTCCATTCTGACTTCACACAGCTCCATTCTGTGACTTCACAAAACTCCATTCTATGATTTCACACAGCTCCATACAATTACTTCACACACCTACATCTATGACTTCACACACCTCCTTCTATGACTTCACACACCTCCATTCTGAGTTCACACACCTCCATTCTGTGACTTCACAGAACTCCATTCGGACTTCACTCACCTCCATTGTATGACTTAACACCCCTCTATTCTGTGACTTCACACACCTCCATTCTATGACTTCACACACTTCCATTGTGACGTCACACACCTCCATTCTATGAGTTCACATATCTCCATTCTATGACTTCACACACCTCCATTCTTAATTCACACACCTCCATTCTATGACTTCACAGACCTCGTATCTTTGACTTCACTCACCTCCACTCTACGACTTCACACTCCTCCATTCTATGACTTCCCACACCTCCTTTCTATGACTTCAACCACCTCCATTCTGCGATTTCACACCTCCATTCTGACTTCACACACCTCCATTCTGTGACTTCACACACCTCCATTCTGAATTGAGACACCTCCATCCTGTGACTTTACACACCTCCAGTCTGACTTCACAACGCTCCATTCTATGACTTCAAACAACTCCATTCTGTGACGTCACACACCTCCATTCTATGATTTCACACACCTTCATTCTTACTTCAAAAACATCCATTCTATGACTTCACACACCTCATTCTATGACTTCACACACCTACATTTTGTGACTTCACACACCTCCATTCTATGACTTCACACACTTCCATTCTGTGACTTCAAACACCTCCATTCTATGATTTCACACACCTCCATTGTATGTCTTCACAACCTCCATTGTATGACTTCACACACCTCCATTCTATGACTTTACTCACCTCCATTCTGAATTCACACACCTCCATTCTGTGACTTCTCACACCTCCATTCTGACTTCACACAGCTCCATTCTATGACTTCCACACCTCCATTCTGTGACTTCACACACCACCATTCTATGACTTCACACACCGCCATTGTGACTCCACGCACCTCCATTCTATGAGTTCACTCGCCTCTATTCTGACTTCACACACCTCCATTGTATGGCTTCACACACCTCCACTCTGACTTCACACACCTCCATTCTATGACTTCGCACACCTCTATGCTGACTTCACACACATCCATTCGATGACTTCACACACCTCCATTCTGTGACTTCACACACCTCCATTTGTGACATCACACACCATTTTTTGACTTCACACACCTCCATTCTATGACTTCACACAACTCCATTCTGTGACTTCACACACCTCCGTTTTGACTTCACACACTTCCATTCTGTGATTTCACACACCTCCATTATGTGACTTCACATACCTCTATTGTTTGACTTCACAGACCTCAATTCTTTGACTTCACATATCTCCATTCCATGACTTCACACACCTCCATTCTATGAGTTCACACACCTCCATTCTATGAGTTCACACACCTTCATTTTGACTTCACACACCTCCATTCTATGACTTCACACACCTTCATTCTTACTTCAGAAACATCCGTTCTATGACTTCATATACCTCCATTATATGACTTCACAAACCTCCATTCTGTGACTTCACACACCTCCATTCTGTGACTTCAAACACCTCCATTCTATGAGTTCATACCATCCATTCTGTGACTTCACACACCTCCATTCTATGACTTCACACACTTCCATTCAATGACTTCACACACCTCCATTCTGTGACTTCACACACCTCCATTCGGAGTTCACACACCTCCATTCTGTGACTTCACACACCTCCATTCTGTGACTTCACACACTTCCATTCTATGACTTCACACACCTCCATTCTATGACTTCACACACCTCCATTCTGTGACTTCACACACCTCCATTCTATGAGTTCATACCATCTATTCTGTGACTTCACACACCTCCATTCTATGACTTCACACACTTCCATTCTATGACTTCACACACCTCCATTCTGTGACTTTACATACCTCCATTCTGAGTTCACACACCTCCATTCTGTGACTTCACACACCGCCATTGTGTGACTTCCCACACCTCCATTCTGTGACTTCACACACCTCCATTCTATGACTTCGCACACCTTTATTCTGACTTCACACACCTCCATTTCTGATTTTACACACCTCCATTCGATGACCTCACACACCTATATTATTTGACTTCACACACCTCCATTTTGACTTCACACACCTCCATTCTGTGACTTCACACACTTACATTTGTGACTTCTCACACCACCTTTTTGACTTCACACATCTCCATTCTCTGATTTCACACACCTCCATTCTGTGACTTCACACACCTCCCTTCCGTGACTTCACCCACCTCCATTCTATTACTTCACACACCTCCATTCTATGACATCACACACCTCCATTCTATGACTTCACACACATCCATTCTATGACTTCACACACCTCTATTCTATGAGTTCACACACCTCCATTCTTTGACTTCACACAGCTCCATTTATGACTTCACACACCTCCATTCTGAGTTCACACACCTCCATTCTGTGACGTCACACACCTCCATTCTGACTTCACACACCTTCATTGTATGACTTCACACACCTCCATTCTTTGAATTCACACACTTCCATTGTGACGTCACACACCTCCATTCTATGAGTTAACACATCTCCATTCTATGACTTCACACACCTCCATTCTGACTTCACACACCTCAATTCTATGACTTCACACACCTCCATTCTAACTTCACACTCCTCCATTCTATGATTTCACACACCTCCATTCTATGATTTCACTCAGCTCCATTCTATGACTTCACACACCTCCATTCTGTGACTTCACACACCTCCATTCTATGACTTCACACACCTCCATTGTGATTTCACACACCTGCATTCTATGAGTTCACACACCTCCAGTCTGATTTCACACATCAATTCTATGACTTCACACACCTCCACTCTGACTTCACACACCTCCATTCTGTGAATTCAAACACCTCCATTATACGATTTCACACACCTCCATTGTATGACTTCACACACCTCCATTCTATGACTTCACACACCTCCATTATATGACTTCACTAACCTCCATTCTGAATTCACACATCTCCATTCTGTGACTTCTCATACCTCCATTCTGACTTCACACACCTCCATTCTATTACTTCACTCACCTCCATTCTGAATTCACACACCTCCATTCTGTTACTTCTCACACCTCCATTCTGAGTTCACACACCTCCATTCTATGAGTTCACACACGTCCATTCTATGAGTTCACACAATTTCATTTTGACTTCACACACCTCCATTCTATGACTTCACTCACCTTCATTCTTACCTCAGAAACATCCATTCTATGACTTCAAACACCTCCATTATATGACTTCACAAACCTCCATTCTGTGACTTCACACACCTCCATTCTGAGTTCACACCCCTCCATTCTGTGACTTCACACACCTCCATTCTGACTTCACACACCTCCATTCTATGACTTCACACACTTCAGTTCTATGACTTCACACACCTCCATTCTGTGACTTCACAAACCTCCATTCTGTGACTTCACACACCTCCATTCTATGACTTCACACACCTCCATTCTATGACTTCACACACCTCCATTCTATGAAGTCACACACCTCCATTCTGTGACTTCACACACCTCCATTCTATGACTTCACACACCTCCATTCTGTGACTTCACACACCGCCATTCTGAATTCACACACTTCCATTCTGTGACTTCACACACCTTCATTCTGTGACTTCACACATCTCCATTCTATGACATCACACTCCTCCATTCTATAACTTCACACACCTCAATTCTGTGACTTCACACACCTCCATTCTATGACTTCACACACCTCCATTGTGACTTCACACACCTCGATTCTATGATTTAACACACCTCCATTCTGATTTCGTACACCTCCATTCTATGATTTCACACACCTCCATTCTAACTTCACACAGCTCCATTCTGTGACTTCACAAAACTCCATTCTATGATTTCACACACCTCCATACTATGACTTCACACACCTCCATTCTGAATTCACACACCTCCATTTTATGACTTGACACACCTCTATTCTGTGACTTCACACACCTCCATTCTATGACTTCACACACTTCTATTCTGTGACTTCAAACACCTCCATTCTATGATTTCACACACCTCCATTGTATGACTTCACACACCTCCATTCTATGACTTCACACATCCATTTTGACTTCACACACCTCCAATATATAACTTCGAACACCTCAATTCTGTGACTTCACACACCTCCATTCTATGAAATCATACCCGTCCATTCTGTGACTTCACACACCTATATTCTTTGACTTCACACACCTCCATTCTGTGAGTTCGCCCACCTCCATTCTTTGATTTCCCACACCTCCATTCTCCGACTTCACACCCCTCCAATTTGACTTCACATACCTTCATTCTATGACTTCACACACCTCCATTCTGTGACTTCACAAACCTCCATTCTATGATTTCACACACCTCCAATCTATGACTTCACAAACCTGCATTTCATGACGTCACACACCTCCATTTTGACTTCACACACCTCCATTATGTGACTCCACACACCTCCCTTCTGTGACTTCACACACCTCCATTCTATGACTTCATACACTTCCATTCTATGACGTCACACACCGCCATTCCGTGACTTCACACACCTGCATTGTGAGTTCACAAACCTCCATTCTGTGACCTCACACACCTCCATTCTGCGATTTCACACACCTCCATTCTGAGATGTCACACCTCCATTCTATGAATTCACACACCTCCATTCTGTGATTTCACACACCTCAATTCTATGACTTCACACAACTCCATTCTGTGACTTCACACATCTCCATTCTGAGTTCACACACCTCCATTCTGTGACTTCACACACCTCCATTCTGTGACTTCACACACCTCCATTCTATGACTTCACACACCTCAATTATTTGACTTCACAAACCTCCATTCTATGATTTCACACACCTCCAATCTATGACTTCACACACCTCCATTTTATGACGTCACGCACCTCCATTTTGACTTCTCACACCTCCATTATGTGACTTCACACACCTCTCTTCTGTGACTTCACACACCTCCATTCTATGACTTCACACACCTTCATTGTATGACTTCGCATACCTCCATTCTATGACTTCACACACTTCCATTCTATGATTTCACATACCTTCATACGATGACTTCACACACCTCCATTCTGTGACTTCACACACCTCCATTCTGAGTTCACACACCGCCATTCTGTGACTTCACAAACCTCTATTCTATGATTTCACACACCTCCATTCTATGACTTCTCACACCTCCATTTTAGGTCGTCACACACCTCCATTTTGACCTCACACACTTCTATTCTGTGACTTCACACACCTCCATTCTATGACTTCACACACTTCCATTGGGACGTCACACACCTCCATTCTATGAGTTCACACACCTACATTCTATGCCTTCACACACCTTTATTCGACTTCACACACCTCCATTCTATGACTTCACAGACCTCGAATCTGTGACTTCACTCACCTCCAATCTATGACTTCACACTCCTCCATTCTATGACTTCCCACACCTCCTTTCTATGACTTCACACCTCCATTCTGACTTCACACACATCCATTATGTGACTTCACACACCTCCATTATATGACGTCACACAACTCCGTTCTATGACTTCACACACCTCCATTCTATGACTTCACACACCTCCATTCTGTGACTTCACACACCTCCATTCTATGACTTCACACACCTTCATTCTTACTTCACAAACATATATTCTATGACTTCACACACCTCCATTCTATGACTTCACACACCTCCATTCTGTGACTTCACCCACCTCCATTCTGTGACTTCCCACACCTCCATTCTCCGACTTCACACCCCTCCAATTTGTCTTCTCATACCTCCATTCTATGACTTCACACACCTCCATTATGTGACTCCACACACCTCCCTTCTGTGACTTCACACACCTCCATTCTATGACTTCACACACCTTCATTGTATGACTTCACACACCTCCATTCTATGACTTCACACACTTCCATTCTATGATTTCACATACCTCCATGCTATGACTTCACACACCTCCATTCTGTGACTTCACACACCTCCATTCTATGACTTCACACACCTACATTCTGTGACTTCACAAACCTTCATTCTATGATTTCACACACCTCCATTCTATGACTTCACACACCTCCATTCTGTGACTTCACACACCTCCATTCTGTGACTTCACACAGCTCCATTCTGTGACTTCACACACCTCCATTCTCCGACTTCACACACCTCCATTCTATGACTTCACACATCCATTTTGACTTCACACAACTCCAATATATAACTTCAAACACCTCAATTCCGTGACTTCACACACCTCCATTCTATGAATTCATACCCGTCCATTCTGTGACTTCACACACTTCCATTCTTTGACTTCACACACCTCCATTCTATGACTTCACCCACCTCCATTTTGTGACTTCCAACACCTCCATTCTCCGACTTCACACCCCTCCAATTTGACTTCACATACCTCCATTCTATGACTTCACACACCTCCATTCTGTGACTTCACAAACCTCCATTCTATGACTTCACACACCTACATTTTATGACGTCACACACCTCCATTTTGACTTCACACACCTCCATTATGTGACTCCACACACCTCCCTTCTGTGAATTCACACACCTCCATTCTATGATTTCACACACCTTCATTGTATGACTTCACACACCTCCATTCTATGACTTCACACACTTCCATTCTATGATTTCACATACCTCCATGCTATGACTTCACACACCTCCATTCTGTGACTTCACACACCTCCATTCTATGACTTCACACACCTCTCTTCTGTGCCTTCACACACCTCCATTCTATGACTTCACACACCTTCATTGTATGACTTCGCAGACCTCCATTCTATGACTTCACACACTTCCATTCTACGATTTCACATACCTTCATAGGATGACTTCACACACCTCCATTCTGTGACTTCACACACCTCCATTCTGAGTTCACACACCGCCATTCTGTGACTTCAAAAACCTCTATTCTATGATTTCACACACCTCCATTCTATGACTTCTCACACCTCCATTTTAGGACGTCACACACCTCCATTTTGACTTCACACACTTCCATTCTGTGACTTCACACACCTCCATTCTATGACTTCACACACTTCCATTGGGACGTCACATACCTCCATTCTATGAGTTCACACACCTACGTTCTATGACTTCACACACCTTCATTCGACTTCACACACCTCCATTGTATGACTTCACAGACCTCGAATCTGTGACTTCACTCAACTCCAATCTATGACATCATACTCCTCCATTCTATGACTTCCCACACCTCCTTTCTATGACTTTACACCTCCATTCTGACTTCACACACCTCCATTATGTGACTTCACACACCTCCATTATATGACGTCACACAACTCCGTTCTTTGACTTCACACACCTCCATTCTATGACTTCACACACCTCCATTCTGTGACTTCACACACCTCCATTCTATGACTTCACACACCTTCATTCTTACTTCACAAACATATATTCTTCACACATCCATTTTAACTTCACACAACTCCAATATATAACTTCAAACACCTCAATTCTGTGACTTCACACACCTCCATTCTATGAATTCATACCCGTCCATTCTGTGACTTCACACACTTCCATTCTTTGACTTCACACACCTCTATTCTGTGACTTCACCCACCTCCATTCTGTGACTTCCCACACCTCCAATCTCTGACTTCACACCCCTCCAATTTGACTTCACATACCTCCATTCTATGACTTCACACACCTCCATTCTGTGTCTTCACAAACTTCCATTCTATGAATTCACACAGACCTCGAATCTGTGACTTCACTCACCTCCCCTCTATGACTTCACACTCCTCCATTCTCTGACTTCCCACACCTCCTTTCTATGACTTCACCCACCTCTATTCTATGACTTCACACCTCCATTCTGACTTCACACACCTCCATTCTGTGACTTCACACACCTCCATTATATGATATCACACACCTCCATTCTATGACTTCACACACCTCCATTCTTTGACTTCACACACCTCCATTCTGTGACTTCACACACCTCCATTCTGTGACTTCACACAGCTCCATTCTGTGACTTCACACACCTCCATTCTCCGACTTCACACACCTCCATTCTGTGACTTCACACACCTCCATTCTATGACTTCACACACCTCTATTCTGACTTCACACACCTCCATTCTATGACTTCACACACCTCCATTCTGACTTCACACACCTCCATTCTATGACTTTGCACACCTCTATTCTGACTTCACACACCTCCATTCTGTTACTTCACAAACTCCCTTCCATGACTTCACACACCTACATTCTTTGACTTCACACACAACCATTTTGACTTCACACCTCCATTCTGTGACTTCACACATCTCCATTCTGTGACTTCACACACCTCCATTCTGTGACTTCACACATCTCCATTTTGTGACTTCACACACCTCCCTTCCGTGACTTCACCCACCTCCATTCTATGACTTCACACACCTCCATTCTATGACTTCACACACTTCCATTCTATGACTTCACACACCTCCATTCTATGACTTCACACACCTCCATTTTATGACTTCACACATCTTCTTTCTGTAACTTCCCACACTTCCAATGTTTGACTTCAAAAACCTCCATTCCATGACTTCACACACCTCCATTCTATGAGTTCACACACCTCCATTCTTTGACTTCACACACCTCCATTTTGACTTCACACACCTACATTCTGTGACTTCACACACCTCCATTTGTGACTTCACACACCACCATTTTGATTTCACACACCACCATTCTGTGACTTCACACACCTCCATTCTTTGACTTCACACACCTCCGTTTTGACTTCACACACTTCCATTCTCTGACTTCACACACCTCTATTCTGAGTTCACACACCTCCATTTTGTGACTTCACAAACCTCCATTCTATGATTTCACACACCTCCATTTTAGGACGTCACACACCTCCATTTTGACTTCACACACTTTCATTCTGTGACTTCACACACCTCCATTCTATGATTTCACATACCTTCATGCGATGACTTCACACACCTCCATTCTGTGACTTCACACACCTCCATTCTGAGTTCACACACCTCCATTCTGTGACTTCCCAAACCTCTATTCTATGATTTCACACACCTCCATTCTATGACTTCACACACCTCCATTTTAGGACGTCACACACCTCCATTTTGACTTCACACACTTCCATTTTGTGACTTCACACACCTACATTCTATGACTTTACACACCTGCATTCGACTTCACACACCTCCATTCTGACTTCACACACCTCCATTATGTGACTTCACACACCTCCATTCAATGACTTCACACACCTCCATTCTGTGACTTCACACACCTCCATTCTATGACTTCACACACCTTCATTCTTACTTCACAAACATATATTCAATGACTTCACACACCTCCATTCTATGACTTCACACACCTCCATTCTTTGACTTCACACACCTCCATTCTGTGACTTCACACACCTCCATTCTGTGACTTCACACAGCTCCATTCTGTGACTTCACACACCTCCATTCTCCGACTTCACACACCTCCATTCTATGACTTCACACATCCATTTTGACTTCACACACCTCCAATATATAACTTCAAACACCTCAATTCTGTGACTTCACACACCTCCATTCTATGAAATCATACCCGTCCATTCTGTGACTTCACACACCTCCATTCTTTGACTTCACACACCTCCATTCTGTGACTTCACCCACCTCCATTCTGTGACTTCCCACACCTCCATTCTCCGACTTCACACCCCTCCAATTTGACTTCACATACGTCCATTCTATGACTTCACACACCTCCATTCTGTGACTTCACACACCTGCATTCTGTGACTTCACAAACCTCCATTCTATAATTTCACACACCTCCAAACTATGACTTCACACACCTACATTTTATGACGTCACACACCTCCATTTTGACTTCACACACCTCCATTATGTGACTCCACACACCTCGCTTCTGTGACTTCCCACACCTCCATTCTATGACTACACACCTCCATTCTGACTTCACACACCTTCATTCTGTGAATTCACACAACTCCATTCTATGTGTTCACATACCTCCATTCTATGACTTCACAGACCTTCTTTCTTACTTCAGAAACATCCATTCTATGACTTCACACAACCCCATTCTATGACTTCACAAACCTCCATTCTGTGAATTCACACACCTCCATTCTGAGTTCACACAACTCCATTCGGTGACTTCACACACCTCCATTCTGACTTCACACACCTCCATTCTATGACTTCACACACTTCCATTCTATGACTTTACACACCTCCATTCTGTGACTTCACACACCTCCATTCTGTGTTCACACACCTCCATTCTGTGACTTCACACACCTCCATTCTGTGACTTCACACACCTCCATTCTGTGACTTCACACACTTCCATTCTATGACTTCACACACCTCCATTCTATGACTACACACACCTCCATTCTGTGACTTCACACACTTCCATTCTATGACTTCACACACCTCCATTCTATGACTACACACACCTCCATTCTGTGACTTCACACACCTCCATTCTATGACCTCACACACCGTCATTCTATGGTTTCACACACCTCCATTCTATGAATTCACACTTCCATTTAGACTTTACACACCTCCAATATATGACTTCAAACACCTCAATTCTGTGACTTCACACACCTCCATTCTATGAATTCACACATCCATTTTGACTTCACACACCTCCTATATATGACTTCAAACACCTCAGTTCTGTGACTTCACACACCTCCATTCTATGAGTTCGTACCATCCGTTCTGTGACTTCCCACACCTCCATTCTGTGACTTCACACACCTCCATTCTATGACTTCACACACCTCTATTCTGACTTCACACACCTCCATTCTATGACGTCACACACCTCCATTCTGACTTCACACACCTCCATTCTATGACTTTGCACACCTCTATTCTGACTTCACACACCTCCATTCTGTGACTTCACACAACTCCCTTCGATGACTTCACACACCTACATTCTTTGACTTCACACACAACCATTTTGACTTCACACCTCCATTCTGTGACTTCACACACTTACATTTGTGACTTCTCACACCACCTTTTTGACTTCACACATCTCCATTCTGTGACTTCACACACCTCCATTCTGTGACTTCACACACCTCCATTCTGTGCTTTCACACACCTCCCTTCCGTGACTTCGCCCACCTCCATTCTATGACTTCACACACCTCCATTCTATGACTTCACACACTTCCATTCTATGACTTCACACACCTCCATTCTATGACTTCACACACCTCCATTCTATGATTCCCACACCTGCATTCTGACTTCACACACCTCCATTGTATGACTTCACACATCTTTTTTCTGTAACTTCCCACACTTCCAATGTTTGACTTCAAAAACCTCCATTCCATGACTTCACACACCTCCATTCTTTGACTTCACACACCTCCATTTTGACTTCACACACCTACATTCTGTGACTTCACACACCTCCATTTGTGACTTCACGCACCACCATTTTGATTTCACACACCACCATTCTGTGACTTCACACACCTCCATTCTTTGACTTCACGCACCTCCGTTTTGACTTCACACACTTCCATTCTATGACTTCACACACCTCCATTCTGAGTTCACACACCTCCATTTTGTGACTTCACAAACCTCTATTCTATGATTTCACACACCTCCATTTTAGGACGTCACACACCTCCATTTTGACTTCACACACTTTCATTCTGTGACTTCCCAATCCTCCATTCTATGATTTCACAAACCTCCAATCTATGACTTCACACACCTACATTTTATGACGTCACACACCTCCATTTTGACTTCACACACCTCCATTATGTGACTCCACACACCTCGCTTCTGTGACTTCACACACCTTCATTCTATGACTTCACACACTTCCATTCTATGACGTCACACACCGCCATTCCGTGACTTCACACACCTGCATTGTGAGTTCACACACCTCCATTCTGTGACCTCACACACCTCCATTCTGCGATTTCACACACCTCCATTTTGAGATGTCACACCTCCATTCTATGAATTCACACACCTCCATTCTGTGATTTCACACACCTCCAATCTATGACTTCACACACCTACATTTTATGACGTCACACACCTCCATTTTGACTTCACACACCTCCATTATGTGACTCCACACACCTCGCTTCTGTGACTTCACACACCTTCATTCTATGACTTCACACACTTCCATTCTATGACGTCACACACCGCCATTCCGTGACTTCACACACCTGCATTGTGAGTTCACACACCTCCATTCTGTGACCTCACACACCTCCATTCTGCGATTTCACACACCTCCATTCTGAGATGTCACACCTCCATTCTATGACTTCACACACCTCCATTCTATGACTTCACACACCTCCATTCTATGACTTCCCACACCTGCATTCTGATTTCACACACCTCCATTGTATGACTTCACACATCTTCTTTCTGTAACTTCCCACACTTCCAATGTTTGACTTCAAAAACCTCCATTCCATGACTTCACACACCTCCATTCTATGAGTTCACACACCTCCATTCTTTGACTTCACACACCTCCATTTTGACTTCACACACCTACATTCTGTGACTTCACACACCTCCATTTGTGACTTCACACACCACCATTTTGATTTCACACACCACCATTCTTTGACTTCACACACCTCCATTCTTTGACTTCACACACCTCCATTTTGACTTCACACACCTACATTCTGTGACTTCACACACCTCCATTTGTGACTTCACACACCACCATTTTGATTTCACACACCACCATTCTGTGACTTCACACACCTCCATTCTTTGACTTCACACACCTCCGTTTTGACTTCACACACTTCCATTCTCTGACTTCACACACCTCTATTCTGAGTTCACACACCTCCATTTTGTGACTTCACAAACCTCCATTCTATGATTTCACACACCTCCATTTTAGGACGTCACACACCTCCATTTTGACTTCACACACTTTCATTCTGTGACTTCACACACCTCCATTCTATGATTTCACATACCTTCATGCGATGACTTCACACACCTCCATTCTGTGACTTCACACACCTCCATTCTGAGTTCACACACCTCCATTCTGTGACTTCCCAAACCTCTATTCTATGATTTCACACACCTCCATTCTATGACTTCACACACCTCCATTTTAGGACGTCACACACCTCCATTTTGACTTCACACACTTCCATTTTGTGACTTCACACACCTACATTCTATGACTTTACACACCTTCATTCGACTTCACACACCTCCATTCTGACTTCACACACCTCCATTATGTGACTTCACACACCTCCATTCTATGACTTCACACACCTCCATTCTGTGACTTCACACACCTCCATTCTATGACTTCACACACCTTCATTCTTACTTCACAAACATATATTCAATGACTTCACACACCTCCATTCTATGACTTCACACACCTCCATTTTATGACTTCACACACCTCCATTCTGTGACTTCACACACCTCCATTCTGTGACTTCACACAGCTCCATTCTGTGACTTCACACACCTCCATTCTCCGACTTCACACACCTCCATTCTATGACTTCACACATCCATTTTGACTTCACACACCTCCAATATATAACTTCAAACACCTCAATTCTGTGACTTCACACACCTCCATTCTATGAAATCATACCCGTCCATTCTGTGACTTCACACACCTCCATTCTTTGACTTCACACACCTCCATTCTGTGACTTCACCCACCTCCATTCTGTGACTTCCCACACCTCCATTCTCCGACTTCACACCCCTCCAATTTGACTTCACATACGTCCATTCTATGACTTCACACACCTCCATTCTGTGACTTCACACACCTGCATTCTGTGACTTCACAAACCTCCATTCTATAATTTCACACACCTCCAAACTATGACTTCACACACCTACATTTTATGACGTCACACACCTCCATTTTGACTTCACACACCTCCATTATGTGACTCCACACACCTCGCTTCTGTGACTTCCCACACCTCCATTCTATGACTACACACCTCCATTCTGACTTCACACACCTTCATTCTGTGAATTCACACAACTCCATTCTATGTGTTCACATACCTCCATTCTATGACTTCACAGACCTTCTTTCTTACTTCAGAAACATCCATTCTATGACTTCACACAACCCCATTCTATGACTTCACAAACCTCCATTCTGTGAATTCACACACCTCCATTCTGAGTTCACACAACTCCATTCGGTGACTTCACACACCTCCATTCTGACTTCACACACCTCCATTCTATGACTTCACACACTTCCATTCTAAGACTTTACACACCTCCATTCTGTGACTTCACACACCTCCATTCTGTGTTCACACACCTCCATTCTGTGACTTCACACACCTCCATTCTATGACTACACACACCTCCATTCTGTGACTTCACACACTTCCATTCTATGACTTCACACACCTCCATTCTATGACTACACACACCTCCATTCTGTGACTTCACACACCTCCATTCTATGACCTCACACACCGTCATTCTATGGTTTCACACACCTCCATTCTATGAATTCACACTTCCATTTAGACTTTACACACCTCCAATATATGACTTCAAACACCTCAATTCTGTGACTTCACACACCTCCATTCTATGAATTCACACATCCATTTTGACTTCACACACCTCCTATATATGACTTCAAACACCTCAGTTCTGTGACTTCACACACCTCCATTCTATGAGTTCGTACCATCCGTTCTGTGACTTCCCACACCTCCATTCTGTGACTTCACACACCTCCATTCTATGACTTCACACACCTCTATTCTGACTTCACACACCTCCATTCTATGACGTCACACACCTCCATTCTGACTTCACACACCTCCATTCTATGACTTTGCACACCTCTATTCTGACTTCACACACCTCCATTCTGTGACTTCACACAACTCCCTTCGATGACTTCACACACCTACATTCTTTGACTTCACACACAACCATTTTGACTTCACACCTCCATTCTGTGACTTCACACACTTACATTTGTGACTTCTCACACCACCTTTTTGACTTCACACATCTCCATTCTGTGACTTCACACACCTCCATTCTGTGACTTCACACACCTCCATTCTGTGCTTTCACACACCTCCCTTCCGTGACTTCACCCACCTCCATTCTATGACTTCACACACCTCCATTCTATGACTTCACACACTTCCATTCTATGACTTCACACACCTCCATTCTATGACTTCACACACCTCCATTCTATGATTCCCACACCTGCATTCTGACTTCACACACCTCCATTGTATGACTTCACACATCTTTTTTCTGTAACTTCCCACACTTCCAATGTTTGACTTCAAAAACCTCCATTCCATGACTTCACACACCTCCATTCTATGAGTTCACACACCTCCATTCTTTGACTTCACACACCTCCATTTTGACTTCACACACCTACATTCTGTGACTTCACACACCTCCATTTGTGACTTCACGCACCACCATTTTGATTTCACACACCACCATTCTGTGACTTCACACACCTCCATTCTTTGACTTCACGCACCTCCGTTTTGACTTCACACACTTCCATTCTATGACTTCACACACCTCCATTCTGAGTTCACACACCTCCATTTTGTGACTTCACAAACCTCTATTCTATGATTTCACACACCTCCATTTTAGGACGTCACACACCTCCATTTTGACTTCACACACTTTCATTCTGTGACTTCCCAATCCTCCATTCTATGATTTCACAAACCTCCAATCTATGACTTCACACACCTACATTTTATGACGTCACACACCTCCATTTTGACTTCACACACCTCCATTATGTGACTCCACACACCTCGCTTCTGTGACTTCCCACACCTCCATTCTATGACTACACACCTCCATTCTGACTTCACACACCTTCATTCTGTGAATTCACACAACTCCATTCTATGTGTTCACATACCTCCATTCTATGACTTCACAGACCTTCTTTCTTACTTCAGAAACATCCATTCTATGACTTCACACAACCCCATTCTATGACTTCACAAACCTCCATTCTGTGAATTCACACACCTCCATTCTGAGTTCACACAACTCCATTCGGTGACTTCACACACCTCCATTCTGACTTCACACACCTCCATTCTATGACTTCACACACTTCCATTCTATGACTTTACACACCTCCATTCTGTGACTTCACACACCTCCATTCTGTGTTCACACACCTCCATTCTGTGACTTCACACACCTCCATTCTGTGACTTCACACACCTCCATTCTGTGACTTCACACACTTCCATTCTATGACTTCACACACCTCCATTCTATGACTACACACACCTCCATTCTGTGACTTCACACACTTCCATTCTATGACTTCACACACCTCCATTCTATGACTACACACACCTCCATTCTGTGACTTCACACACCTCCATTCTATGACCTCACACACCGTCATTCTATGGTTTCACACACCTCCATTCTATGAATTCACACTTCCATTTAGACTTTACACACCTCCAATATATGACTTCAAACACCTCAATTCTGTGACTTCACACACCTCCATTCTATGAATTCACACATCCATTTTGACTTCACACACCTCCTATATATGACTTCAAACACCTCAGTTCTGTGACTTCACACACCTCCATTCTATGAGTTCGTACCATCCGTTCTGTGACTTCCCACACCTCCATTCTGTGACTTCACACACCTCCATTCTATGACTTCACACACCTCTATTCTGACTTCACACACCTCCATTCTATGACGTCACACACCTCCATTCTGACTTCACACACCTCCATTCTATGACTTTGCACACCTCTATTCTGACTTCACACACCTCCATTCTGTGACTTCACACAACTCCCTTCGATGACTTCACACACCTACATTCTTTGACTTCACACACAACCATTTTGACTTCACACCTCCATTCTGTGACTTCACACACTTACATTTGTGACTTCTCACACCACCTTTTTGACTTCACACATCTCCATTCTGTGACTTCACACACCTCCATTCTGTGACTTCACACACCTCCATTCTGTGCTTTCACACACCTCCCTTCCGTGACTTCACCCACCTCCATTCTATGACTTCACACACCTCCATTCTATGACTTCACACACTTCCATTCTATGACTTCACACACCTCCATTCTATGACTTCACACACCTCCATTCTATGATTCCCACACCTGCATTCTGACTTCACACACCTCCATTGTATGACTTCACACATCTTTTTTCTGTAACTTCCCACACTTCCAATGTTTGACTTCAAAAACCTCCATTCCATGACTTCACACACCTCCATTCTATGAGTTCACACACCTCCATTCTTTGACTTCACACACCTCCATTTTGACTTCACACACCTACATTCTGTGACTTCACACACCTCCATTTGTGACTTCACGCACCACCATTTTGATTTCACACACCACCATTCTGTGACTTCACACACCTCCATTCTTTGACTTCACGCACCTCCGTTTTGACTTCACACACTTCCATTCTATGACTTCACACACCTCCATTCTGAGTTCACACACCTCCATTTTGTGACTTCACAAACCTCTATTCTATGATTTCACACACCTCCATTTTAGGACGTCACACACCTCCATTTTGACTTCACACACTTTCATTCTGTGACTTCCCAATCCTCCATTCTATGATTTCACAAACCTCCAATCTATGACTTCACACACCTACATTTTATGACGTCACACACCTCCATTTTGACTTCACACACCTCCATTATGTGACTCCACACACCTCGCTTCTGTGACTTCACACACCTTCATTCTATGACTTCACACACTTCCATTCTATGACGTCACACACCGCCATTCCGTGACTTCACACACCTGCATTGTGAGTTCACACACCTCCATTCTGTGACCTCACACACCTCCATTCTGCGATTTCACACACCTCCATTTTGAGATGTCACACCTCCATTCTATGAATTCACACACCTCCATTCTGTGATTTCACACACCTCCAATCTATGACTTCACACACCTACATTTTATGACGTCACACACCTCCATTTTGACTTCACACACCTCCATTATGTGACTCCACACACCTCGCTTCTGTGACTTCACACACCTTCATTCTATGACTTCACACACTTCCATTCTATGACGTCACACACCGCCATTCCGTGACTTCACACACCTGCATTGTGAGTTCACACACCTCCATTCTGTGACCTCACACACCTCCATTCTGCGATTTCACACACCTCCATTCTGAGATGTCACACCTCCATTCTATGACTTCACACACCTCCATTCTATGACTTCACACACCTCCATTCTATGACTTCCCACACCTGCATTCTGACTTCACACACCTCCATTGTATGACTTCACACATCTTCTTTCTGTAACTTCCCACACTTCCAATGTTTGACTTCAAAAACCTCCATACCATGACTTCACACACCTCCATTCTATGAGTTCACACACCTCCATTCTTTGACTTCACACACCTCCATTTTGACTTCACACACCTACATTCTGTGACTTCACACACCTCCATTTGTGACTTCACACACCACCATTTTGATTTCACACACCACCATTCTTTGACTTCACACACCTCCATTCTTTGACTTCACACACCTCCGTTTTGACTTCACACACTTCCATTCTGTGACTTCACACACCTCCATTCTGAGTTCACACACCTCCATTTTGTGACTTCACAAACCTCTATTCTATGATTTCACACACCTCCATTTTAGGACGTCACACACCTCCATTTTGACTTCACACACTTTCATTCTATGACTTCACACACCTCCATTCTATGATTTCACATACCTTCATGCGATGACTTCGCACACCTCCATTCTGTGACTTCACACACCTCCATTCTGAGTTCACACACCTCCATTCTGTGATTTCCCAATCCCCTATTCTATGATTTCACACACCTCCATTCTATGACTTCACACACCTCCATTTTAGGACGTCACACACCTCCATTTTGACTTCACACACTTCCATTTTGTGACTTCACACACCTACATTCTATGACTTCACACACCTTCATTCGACTTCACACACCTCCATTCTGACTTCACACACCTCCATTATGTGACTTCACACACCTCCATTCTATGACTTCACACACCTCCATTCTGTGACTTCACACACCTCCATTCTATGACTTCACACACCTTCATTCTTACTTCACAAACATATATTCAATGACTTCACACACCTCCATTCTATGACTTCACACACCTCCATTCTTTGACTTCACACACCTCCATTCTGTGACTTCACACACCTCCATTCTGTGACTTCACACAGCTCCATTCTGTGACTTCACACACCTCCATTCTCCGACTTCACACACCTCCATTCTATGACTTCACACATCCATTTTGACTTCACACACCTCCAATATATAACTTCAAACACCTCAATTCTGTGACTTCACACACCTCCATTCTATGAAATCATACCCGTCCATTCTGTGACTTCACACACCTCCATTCTTTGACTTCACACACCTCCATTCTGTGACTTCACCCACCTCCATTCTGTGACTTCCCACACCTCCATTCTCCGACTTCACACCCCTCCAATTTGACTTCACATACCTCCATTCTATGACTTCACACACCTCCATTCTGTGACTTCACACACCTGCATTCTGTGACTTCACAAACCTCCATTCTATAATTTCACACACCTCCAAACTATGACTTCACACACCTACATTTTATGACGTCACACACCTCCATTTTGACTTCACACACCTCCATTATGTGACTCCACACACCTCGCTTCTGTGACTTCCCACACCTCCATTCTATGACTACACACCTCCATTCTGACTTCACACACCTTCATTCTGTGAATTCACACAACTCCATTCTATGTGTTCACATACCTCCATTCTATGACTTCACAGACCTTCTTTCTTACTTCAGAAACATCCATTCTATGACTTCACACAACCCCATTCTATGACTTCACAAACCTCCATTCTGTGAATTCACACACCTCCATTCTGAGTTCACACAACTCCATTCGGTGACTTCACACACCTCCATTCTGACTTCACACACCTCCATTCTATGACTTCACACACTTCCATTCTATGACTTTACACACCTCCATTCTGTGACTTCACACACCTCCATTCTGTGTTCACACACCTCCATTCTGTGACTTCACACACCTCCATTCTGTGACTTCACACACCTCCATTCTGTGACTTCACACACTTCCATTCTATGACTTCACACACCTCCATTCTATGACTACACACACCTCCATTCTGTGACTTCACACACCTCCATTCTATGACCTCACACACCCTCATTCTATGGTTTCACACACCTCCATTCTATGAATTCACACTTCCATTTAGACTTTACACACCTCCAATATATGACTTCAAACACCTCAATTCTGTGACTTCACACACCTCCATTCTATGAATTCACACATCCATTTTGACTTCACAAACCTCCTATATATGACTTCAAACACCTCAGTTCTGTGACTTCACACACCTCCATTCTATGAGTTCGTACCATCCGTTCTGTGACTTCCCACACCTCCATTCTGTGACTTCACACACCTCCATTCTATGACTTCACACACCTCCATTCTATGATTTCACATACCTTCATGCGATGACTTCGCACACCTCCATTCTGTGACTTCACACACCTCCATTCTGAGTTCACACACCTCCATTCTGTGATTTCCCAATCCCCTATTCTATGATTTCACACACCTCCATTCTATGACTTCACACACCTCCATTTTAGGACGTCACACACCTCCATTTTTACTTCACACACTTCCATTTTGTGACTTCACACACCTACATTCTATGACTTCACACACCTTCATTCGACTTCACACACCTCCATTCTGACTTCACACACCTCCATTATGTGACTTCACACACCTCCATTCTATGACTTCACACACCTCCATTCTGTGACTTCACACACCTCCATTCTATGACTTCACACACCTTCATTCTTACTTCACAAACATATATTCAATGACTTCACACACCTCCATTCTATGACTTCACACACCTCCATTCTTTGACTTCACACACCTCCATTCTGTGACTTCACACACCTCCATTCTGTGACTTCACACAGCTCCATTCTGTGACTTCACACACCTCCATTCTCCGACTTCACACACCTCCATTCTATGACTTCACACATCCATTTTGACTTCACACACCTCCAATATATAACTTCAAACACCTCAATTCTGTGACTTCACACACCTCCATTCTATGAAATCATACCCGTCCATTCTGTGACTTCACACACCTCCATTCTTTGACTTCACACACCTCCATTCTGTGACTTCACCCACCTCCATTCTGTGACTTCCCACACCTCCATTCTCCGACTTCACACCCCTCCAATTTGACTTCACATACGTCCATTCTATGACTTCACACACCTCCATTCTGTGACTTCACACACCTGCATTCTGTGACTTCACAAACCTCCATTCTATAATTTCACACACCTCCAAACTATGACTTCACACACCTACATTTTATGACGTCACACACCTCCATTTTGACTTCACACACCTCCATTATGTGACTCCACACACCTCGCTTCTGTGACTTCCCACACCTCCATTCTATGACTACACACCTCCATTCTGACTTCACACACCTTCATTCTGTGAATTCACACAACTCCATTCTATGTGTTCACATACCTCCATTCTATGACTTCACAGACCTTCTTTCTTACTTCAGAAACATCCATTCTATGACTTCACACAACCCCATTCTATGACTTCACAAACCTCCATTCTGTGAATTCACACACCTCCATTCTGAGTTCACACAACTCCATTCGGTGACTTCACACACCTCCATTCTGACTTCACACACCTCCATTCTATGACTTCACACACTTCCATTCTATGACTTTACACACCTCCATTCTGTGACTTCACACACCTCCATTCTGTGTTCACACACCTCCATTCTGTGACTTCACACACCTCCATTCTGTGACTTCACACACCTCCATTCTGTGACTTCACACACTTCCATTCTATGACTTCACACACCTCCATTCTATGACTACACACACCTCCATTCTGTGACTTCACACACCTCCATTCTATGACCTCACACACCCTCATTCTATGGTTTCACACACCTCCATTCTATGAATTCACACTTCCATTTAGACTTTACACACCTCCAATATATGACTTAAAACACCTCAATTCTGTGACTTCACACACCTCCATTCTATGAATTCACACATCCATTTTGACTTCACAAACCTCCTATATATGACTTCAAACACCTCAGTTCTGTGACTTCACACACCTCCATTCTATGAGTTCGTACCATCCGTTCTGTGACTTCCCACACCTCCATTCTGTGACTTCACACACCTCCATTCTATGACTTCACACACCTCTATTCTGACTTCACACACCTCCATTCTATGACTTCACACACCTCCATTCTGACTTCACACACCTCCATTCTATGACTTTGCACACCTCTATTCTGACTTCACACACCTCCATTCTGTGACTTCACACAACACCCTTCGATGACTTCACACACCTACATTCTTTGACTTCACACACAACCATTTTGACTTCACACCTCCATTCTGTGACTTCACACACTTACATTTGTGACTTCTCACACCACCTTTTTGACTTCACACATCTCCATTCTGTGACTTCACACACCTCCATTCTGTGACTTCACACACCTCCATTCTGTGCATTCACACACCTCCCTTCCGTGACTTCACCCACCTCCATTCTATGACTTCACACACCTCCATTCTATGACTTCACACACTTCCATTCTATGACTTCACACACCTCCATTGTATGACTTCACACATCTTTTTTCTGTAACTTCCCACACTTCCAATGTTTGACTTCAAAAACCTCCATTCCATGACTTCACACAACTCCATTCTATGAGTTCACACACCTCCATTCTTTGACTTCACACACCTCCATTTTGACTTCACACACGTACATTCTGTGACTTCACACACCTCCATTTGTGACTTCACGCACCACCATTTTGATTTCACACACCACCATTCTGTGACTTCACACACCTCCATTCTTTGACTTCACGCACCTCCGTTTTGACTTCACACACTTCCATTCTATGACTTCACACACCTCCATTCTGAGTTCACACACCTCCATTTTGTGACTTCACAAACCTCTATTCTATGATTTCACACACCTCCATTTTAGGACGTCACACACCTCCATTTTGACTTCACACACTTTCATTCTGTGACTTCCCAATCCTCCATTCTATGATTTCACAAACCTCCAATCTATGACTTCACACATCTACATTTTATGACGTCACACACCTCCATTTTGACTTCACACACCTCCATTATGTGACTCCACACACCTCGCTTCTGTGACTTCACACACCTTCATTCTATGACTTCACACACTTCCATTCTATGACGTCACACACCGCCATTCCGTGACTTCACACACCTGCATTGTGAGTTCACACACCTTCATTCTGTGACCTCACACACCTCCATTCTGCGATTTCACACACCTCCATTCTGAGATGTCACACCTCCATTCTATGAATTCACACACCTCCATTCTGTGATTTCACACACCTCCAATCTATGACTTCACACACCTACATTTTATGACGTCACACACCTCCATTTTGACTTCACACACCTCCATTATGTGACTCCACACACCTCGCTTCTGTGACTTCACACACCTTCATTCTATGACTTCACACACTTCCATTCTATGACGTCACACACCGCCATTCCGTGAATTCACACACCTGCATTGTGAGTTCACACACCTCCATTCTGTGACCTCACACACCTCCATTCTGCGATTTCACACACCTCCATTCTGAGATGTCACACCTCCATTCTATGACTTCACACACCTCCATTCTATGACTTCACACACCTCCATTCTATGACTTCCCACACCTGCATTCTGACTTCACACACCTCCATTGTATGACTTCACACATCTTCTTTCTGTAACTTCCCACACTTCCAATGTTTGACTTCCAAAACCTCCATTCCATGACTTCACACACCTCCATTCTATGAGTTCACACACCTCCATTCTTTGACTTCACACACCTCCATTTTGACTTCACACACCTACATTCTGTGACTTCACACACCTCCATTTGAGACTTCACACACCACCATTTTGATTTCACACACCACCATTCTGTGACTTCACACACCTCCATTCTTTGACTTCACACACCTCCGTTTTGACTTCACACACTTCCATTCTCTGACTTCACACACCTCTATTCTGAGTTCACACACCTCCATTTTGTGACTTCACAAACCTCCATTCTATGATTTCACACACCTCCATTTTAGGACGTCACACACCTCCATTTTGACTTCACACACTTTCATTCTGTGACTTCACACACCTCCATTCTATGATTTCACATACCTTCATGCGATGACTTCACACACCTCCATTCTGTGACTTCACACACCTCCATTCTGAGTTCACACACCTCCATTCTGTGACTTCCCAAACCTCTATTCTATGATTTCACACACCTCCATTCTATGACTTCACACACCTCCATTTTAGGACGTCACACACCTCCATTTTGACTTCACACACTTCCATTTTGTGACTTCACACACCTACATTCTATGACTTTACACACCTTCATTCGACTTCACACACCTCCATTCTGACTTCACACACCTCCATTATGTGACTTCACACACCTCCATTCTATGACTTCACACACCTCCATTCTGTGACTTCACACACCTCCATTCTATGACTTCACACACCTTCATTCTTACTTCACAAACATATATTCAATGACTTCACACACCTCCATTCTATGACTTCACACACCTCCATTTTATGACTTCACACACCTCCATTCTGTGACTTCACACACCTCCATTCTGTGACTTCACACAGCTCCATTCTGTGACTTCACACACCTCCATTCTCCGACTTCACACACCTCCATTCTATGACTTCACACATCCATTTTGACTTCACACACCTCCAATATATAACTTCAAACACCTCAATTCTGTGACTTCACACACCTCCATTCTATGAAATCATACCCGTCCATTCTGTGACTTCACACACCTCCATTCTTTGACTTCACACACCTCCATTCTGTGACTTCACCCACCTCCATTCTGTGACTTCCCACACCTCCATTCTCCGACTTCACACCCCTCCAATTTGACTTCACATACGTCCATTCTATGACTTCACACACCTCCATTCTGTGACTTCACACACCTGCATTCTGTGACTTCACAAACCTCCATTCTATAATTTCACACACCTCCAAACTATGACTTCACACACCTACATTTTATGACGTCACACACCTCCATTTTGACTTCACACACCTCCATTATGTGACTCCACACACCTCGCTTCTGTGACTTCCCACACCTCCATTCTATGACTACACACCTCCATTCTGACTTCACACACCTTCATTCTGTGAATTCACACAACTCCATTCTATGTGTTCACATACCTCCATTCTATGACTTCACAGACCTTCTTTCTTACTTCAGAAACATCCATTCTATGACTTCACACAACCCCATTCTATGACTTCACAAACCTCCATTCTGTGAATTCACACACCTCCATTCTGAGTTCACACAACTCCATTCGGTGACTTCACACACCTCCATTCTGACTTCACACACCTCCATTCTATGACTTCACACACTTCCATTCTATGACTTTACACACCTCCATTCTGTGACTTCACACACCTCCATTCTGTGTTCACACACCTCCATTCTGTGACTTCACACACCTCCATTCTGTGACTTCACACACCTCCATTCTGTGACTTCACACACTTCCATTCTATGACTTCACACACCTCCATTCTATGACTACACACACCTCCATTCTGTGACTTCACACACTTCCATTCTATGACTTCACACACCTCCATTCTATGACTACACACACCTCCATTCTGTGACTTCACACACCTCCATTCTATGACCTCACACACCGTCATTCTATGGTTTCACACACCTCCATTCTATGAATTCACACTTCCATTTAGACTTTACACACCTCCAATATATGACTTCAAACACCTCAATTCTGTGACTTCACACACCTCCATTCTATGAATTCACACATCCATTTTGACTTCACACACCTCCTATATATGACTTCAAACACCTCAGTTCTGTGACTTCACACACCTCCATTCTATGAGTTCGTACCATCCGTTCTGTGACTTCCCACACCTCCATTCTGTGACTTCACACACCTCCATTCTATGACTTCACACACCTCTATTCTGACTTCACACACCTCCATTCTATGACGTCACACACCTCCATTCTGACTTCACACACCTCCATTCTATGACTTTGCACACCTCTATTCTGACTTCACACACCTCCATTCTGTGACTTCACACAACTCCCTTCGATGACTTCACACACCTACATTCTTTGACTTCACACACAACCATTTTGACTTCACACCTCCATTCTGTGACTTCACACACTTACATTTGTGACTTCTCACACCACCTTTTTGACTTCACACATCTCCATTCTGTGACTTCACACACCTCCATTCTGTGACTTCACACACCTCCATTCTGTGCTTTCACACACCTCCCTTCCGTGACTTCACCCACCTCCATTCTATGACTTCACACACCTCCATTCTATGACTTCACACACTTCCATTCTATGACTTCACACACCTCCATTCTATGACTTCACACACCTCCATTCTATGATTCCCACACCTGCATTCTGACTTCACACACCTCCATTGTATGACTTCACACATCTTTTTTCTGTAACTTCCCACACTTCCAATGTTTGACTTCAAAAACCTCCATTCCATGACTTCACACACCTCCATTCTATGAGTTCACACACCTCCATTCTTTGACTTCACACACCTCCATTTTGACTTCACACACCTACATTCTGTGACTTCACACACCTCCATTTGTGACTTCACGCACCACCATTTTGATTTCACACACCACCATTCTGTGACTTCACACACCTCCATTCTTTGACTTCACGCACCTCCGTTTTGACTTCACACACTTCCATTCTATGACTTCACACACCTCCATTCTGAGTTCACACACCTCCATTTTGTGACTTCACAAACCTCTATTCTATGATTTCACACACCTCCATTTTAGGACGTCACACACCTCCATTTTGACTTCACACACTTTCATTCTGTGACTTCCCAATCCTCCATTCTATGATTTCACAAACCTCCAATCTATGACTTCACACACCTACATTTTATGACGTCACACACCTCCATTTTGACTTCACACACCTCCATTATGTGACTCCACACACCTCGCTTCTGTGACTTCCCACACCTCCATTCTATGACTACACACCTCCATTCTGACTTCACACACCTTCATTCTGTGAATTCACACAACTCCATTCTATGTGTTCACATACCTCCATTCTATGACTTCACAGACCTTCTTTCTTACTTCAGAAACATCCATTCTATGACTTCACACAACCCCATTCTATGACTTCACAAACCTCCATTCTGTGAATTCACACACCTCCATTCTGAGTTCACACAACTCCATTCGGTGACTTCACACACCTCCATTCTGACTTCACACACCTCCATTCTATGACTTCACACACTTCCATTCTATGACTTTACACACCTCCATTCTGTGACTTCACACACCTCCATTCTGTGTTCACACACCTCCATTCTGTGACTTCACACACCTCCATTCTGTGACTTCACACACCTCCATTCTGTGACTTCACACACTTCCATTCTATGACTTCACACACCTCCATTCTATGACTACACACACCTCCATTCTGTGACTTCACACACTTCCATTCTATGACTTCACACACCTCCATTCTATGACTACACACACCTCCATTCTGTGACTTCACACACCTCCATTCTATGACCTCACACACCGTCATTCTATGGTTTCACACACCTCCATTCTATGAATTCACACTTCCATTTAGACTTTACACACCTCCAATATATGACTTCAAACACCTCAATTCTGTGACTTCACACACCTCCATTCTATGAATTCACACATCCATTTTGACTTCACACACCTCCTATATATGACTTCAAACACCTCAGTTCTGTGACTTCACACACCTCCATTCTATGAGTTCGTACCATCCGTTCTGTGACTTCCCACACCTCCATTCTGTGACTTCACACACCTCCATTCTATGACTTCACACACCTCTATTCTGACTTCACACACCTCCATTCTATGACGTCACACACCTCCATTCTGACTTCACACACCTCCATTCTATGACTTTGCACACCTCTATTCTGACTTCACACACCTCCATTCTGTGACTTCACACAACTCCCTTCGATGACTTCACACACCTACATTCTTTGACTTCACACACAACCATTTTGACTTCACACCTCCATTCTGTGACTTCACACACTTACATTTGTGACTTCTCACACCACCTTTTTGACTTCACACATCTCCATTCTGTGACTTCACACACCTCCATTCTGTGACTTCACACACCTCCATTCTGTGCTTTCACACACCTCCCTTCCGTGACTTCACCCACCTCCATTCTATGACTTCACACACCTCCATTCTATGACTTCACACACTTCCATTCTATGACTTCACACACCTCCATTCTATGACTTCACACACCTCCATTCTATGATTCCCACACCTGCATTCTGACTTCACACACCTCCATTGTATGACTTCACACATCTTTTTTCTGTAACTTCCCACACTTCCAATGTTTGACTTCAAAAACCTCCATTCCATGACTTCACACACCTCCATTCTATGAGTTCACACACCTCCATTCTTTGACTTCACACACCTCCATTTTGACTTCACACACCTACATTCTGTGACTTCACACACCTCCATTTGTGACTTCACGCACCACCATTTTGATTTCACACACCACCATTCTGTGACTTCACACACCTCCATTCTTTGACTTCACGCACCTCCGTTTTGACTTCACACACTTCCATTCTATGACTTCACACACCTCCATTCTGAGTTCACACACCTCCATTTTGTGACTTCACAAACCTCTATTCTATGATTTCACACACCTCCATTTTAGGACGTCACACACCTCCATTTTGACTTCACACACTTTCATTCTGTGACTTCCCAATCCTCCATTCTATGATTTCACAAACCTCCAATCTATGACTTCACACACCTACATTTTATGACGTCACACACCTCCATTTTGACTTCACACACCTCCATTATGTGACTCCACACACCTCGCTTCTGTGACTTCACACACCTTCATTCTATGACTTCACACACTTCCATTCTATGACGTCACACACCGCCATTCCGTGACTTCACACACCTGCATTGTGAGTTCACACACCTCCATTCTGTGACCTCACACACCTCCATTCTGCGATTTCACACACCTCCATTTTGAGATGTCACACCTCCATTCTATGAATTCACACACCTCCATTCTGTGATTTCACACACCTCCAATCTATGACTTCACACACCTACATTTTATGACGTCACACACCTCCATTTTGACTTCACACACCTCCATTATGTGACTCCACACACCTCGCTTCTGTGACTTCACACACCTTCATTCTATGACTTCACACACTTCCATTCTATGACGTCACACACCGCCATTCCGTGACTTCACACACCTGCATTGTGAGTTCACACACCTCCATTCTGTGACCTCACACACCTCCATTCTGCGATTTCACACACCTCCATTCTGAGATGTCACACCTCCATTCTATGACTTCACACACCTCCATTCTATGACTTCACACACCTCCATTCTATGACTTCCCACACCTGCATTCTGACTTCACACACCTCCATTGTATGACTTCACACATCTTCTTTCTGTAACTTCCCACACTTCCAATGTTTGACTTCAAAAACCTCCATACCATGACTTCACACACCTCCATTCTATGAGTTCACACACCTCCATTCTTTGACTTCACACACCTCCATTTTGACTTCACACACCTACATTCTGTGACTTCACACACCTCCATTTGTGACTTCACACACCACCATTTTGATTTCACACACCACCATTCTTTGACTTCACACACCTCCATTCTTTGATTTCACACACCTCCGTTTTGACTTCACACACTTCCATTCTGTGACTTCACACACCTCCATTCTGAGTTCACACACCTCCATTTTGTGACTTCACAAACCTCTATTCTATGATTTCACACACCTCCATTTTAGGACGTCACACACCTCCATTTTGACTTCACACACTTTCATTCTATGACTTCACACACCTCCATTCTATGATTTCACATACCTTCATGCGATGACTTCGCACACCTCCATTCTGTGACTTCACACACCTCCATTCTGAGTTCACACACCTCCATTCTGTGATTTCCCAATCCCCTATTCTATGATTTCACACACCTCCATTCTATGACTTCACACACCTCCATTTTAGGACGTCACACACCTCCATTTTGACTTCACACACTTCCATTTTGTGACTTCACACACCTACATTCTATGACTTCACACACCTTCATTCGACTTCACACACCTCCATTCTGACTTCACACACCTCCATTATGTGACTTCACACACCTCCATTCTATGACTTCACACACCTCCATTCTGTGACTTCACACACCTCCATTCTATGACTTCACACACCTTCATTCTTACTTCACAAACATATATTCAATGACTTCACACACCTCCATTCTATGACTTCACACACCTCCATTCTTTGACTTCACACACCTCCATTCTGTGACTTCACACACCTCCATTCTGTGACTTCACACAGCTCCATTCTGTGACTTCACACACCTCCATTCTCCGACTTCACACACCTCCATTCTATGACTTCACACATCCATTTTGACTTCACACACCTCCAATATATAACTTCAAACACCTCAATTCTGTGACTTCACACACCTCCATTCTATGAAATCATACCCGTCCATTCTGTGACTTCACACACCTCCATTCTTTGACTTCACACACCTCCATTCTGTGACTTCACCCACCTCCATTCTGTGACTTCCCACACCTCCATTCTCCGACTTCACACCCCTCCAATTTGACTTCACATACCTCCATTCTATGACTTCACACACCTCCATTCTGTGACTTCACACACCTGCATTCTGTGACTTCACAAACCTCCATTCTATAATTTCACACACCTCCAAACTATGACTTCACACACCTACATTTTATGACGTCACACACCTCCATTTTGACTTCACACACCTCCATTATGTGACTCCACACACCTCGCTTCTGTGACTTCCCACACCTCCATTCTATGACTACACACCTCCATTCTGACTTCACACACCTTCATTCTGTGAATTCACACAACTCCATTCTATGTGTTCACATACCTCCATTCTATGACTTCACAGACCTTCTTTCTTACTTCAGAAACATCCATTCTATGACTTCACACAACCCCATTCTATGACTTCACAAACCTCCATTCTGTGAATTCACACACCTCCATTCTGAGTTCACACAACTCCATTCGGTGACTTCACACACCTCCATTCTGACTTCACACACCTCCATTCTATGACTTCACACACTTCCATTCTATGACTTTACACACCTCCATTCTGTGACTTCACACACCTCCATTCTGTGTTCACACACCTCCATTCTGTGACTTCACACACCTCCATTCTGTGACTTCACACACCTCCATTCTGTGACTTCACACACTTCCATTCTATGACTTCACACACCTCCATTCTATGACTACACACACCTCCATTCTGTGACTTCACACACCTCCATTCTATGACCTCACACACCCTCATTCTATGGTTTCACACACCTCCATTCTATGAATTCACACTTCCATTTAGACTTTACACACCTCCAATATATGACTTCAAACACCTCAATTCTGTGACTTCACACACCTCCATTCTATGAATTCACACATCCATTTTGACTTCACAAACCTCCTATATATGACTTCAAACACCTCAGTTCTGTGACTTCACACACCTCCATTCTATGAGTTCGTACCATCCGTTCTGTGACTTCCCACACCTCCATTCTGTGACTTCACACACCTCCATTCTATGACTTCACACACCTCCATTCTATGATTTCACATACCTTCATGCGATGACTTCGCACACCTCCATTCTGTGACTTCACACACCTCCATTCTGAGTTCACACACCTCCATTCTGTGATTTCCCAATCCCCTATTCTATGATTTCACACACCTCCATTCTATGACTTCACACACCTCCATTTTAGGACGTCACACACCTCCATTTTGACTTCACACACTTCCATTTTGTGACTTCACACACCTACATTCTATGACTTCACACACCTTCATTCGACTTCACACACCTCCATTCTGACTTCACACACCTCCATTATGTGACTTCACACACCTCCATTCTATGACTTCACACACCTCCATTCTGTGACTTCACACACCTCCATTCTATGACTTCACACACCTTCATTCTTACTTCACAAACATATATTCAATGACTTCACACACCTCCATTCTATGACTTCACACACCTCCATTCTTTGACTTCACACACCTCCATTCTGTGACTTCACACACCTCCATTCTGTGACTTCACACAGCTCCATTCTGTGACTTCACACACCTCCATTCTCCGACTTCACACACCTCCATTCTATGACTTCACACATCCATTTTGACTTCACACACCTCCAATATATAACTTCAAACACCTCAATTCTGTGACTTCACACACCTCCATTCTATGAAATCATACCCGTCCATTCTGTGACTTCACACACCTCCATTCTTTGACTTCACACACCTCCATTCTGTGACTTCACCCACCTCCATTCTGTGACTTCCCACACCTCCATTCTCCGACTTCACACCCCTCCAATTTGACTTCACATACCTCCATTCTATGACTTCACACACCTCCATTCTGTGACTTCACACACCTGCATTCTGTGACTTCACAAACCTCCATTCTATAATTTCGCACACCTCCAAACTATGACTTCACACACCTACATTTTATGACGTCACACACCTCCATTTTGACTTCACACACCTCCATTATGTGACTCCACACACCTCGCTTCTGTGACTTCCCACACCTCCATTCTATGACTACACACCTCCATTCTGACTTCACACACCTTCATTCTGTGAATTCACACAACTCCATTCTATGTGTTCACATACCTCCATTCTATGACTTCACAGACCTTCTTTCTTACTTCAGAAACATCCATTCTATGACTTCACACAACCCCATTCTATGACTTCACAAACCTCCATTCTGTGAATTCACACACCTCCATTCTGAGTTCACACAACTCCATTCGGTGACTTCACACACCTCCATTCTGACTTCACACACCTCCATTCTATGACTTCACACACTTCCATTCTATGACTTTACACACCTCCATTCTGTGACTTCACACACCTCCATTCTGTGTTCACACACCTCCATTCTGTGACTTCACACACCTCCATTCTGTGACTTCACACACCTCCATTCTGTGACTTCACACACTTCCATTCTATGACTTCACACACCTCCATTCTATGACTACACACACCTCCATTCTGTGACTTCACACACCTCCATTCTATGACCTCACACACCCTCATTCTATGGTTTCACACACCTCCATTCTATGAATTCACACTTCCATTTAGACTTTACACACCTCCAATATATGACTTAAAACACCTCAATTCTGTGACTTCACACACCTCCATTCTATGAATTCACACATCCATTTTGACTTCACAAACCTCCTATATATGACTTCAAACACCTCAGTTCTGTGACTTCACACACCTCCATTCTATGAGTTCGTACCATCCGTTCTGTGACTTCCCACACCTCCATTCTGTGACTTCACACACCTCCATTCTATGACTTCACACACCTCTATTCTGACTTCACACACCTCCATTCTATGACTTCACACACCTCCATTCTGACTTCACACACCTCCATTCTATGACTTTGCACACCTCTATTCTGACTTCACACACCTCCATTCTGTGACTTCACACAACTCCCTTCGATGACTTCACACACCTACATTCTTTGACTTCACACACAACCATTTTGACTTCACACCTCCATTCTGTGACTTCACACACTTACATTTGTGACTTCTCACACCACCTTTTTGACTTCACACATCTCCATTCTGTGACTTCACACACCTCCATTCTGTGACTTCACACACCTCCATTCTGTGCATTCACACACCTCCCTTCCGTGACTTCACCCACCTCCATTCTATGACTTCACACACCTCCATTCTATGACTTCACACACTTCCATTCTATGACTTCACACACCTCCATTGTATGACTTCACACATCTTTTTTCTGTAACTTCCCACACTTCCAATGTTTGACTTCAAAAACCTCCATTCCATGACTTCACACAACTCCATTCTATGAGTTCACACACCTCCATTCTTTGACTTCACACACCTCCATTTTGACTTCACACACGTACATTCTGTGACTTCACACACCTCCATTTGTGACTTCACGCACCACCATTTTGATTTCACACACCACCATTCTGTGACTTCACACACCTCCATTCTTTGACTTCACGCACCTCCGTTTTGACTTCACACACTTCCATTCTATGACTTCACACACCTCCATTCTGAGTTCACACACCTCCATTTTGTGACTTCACAAACCTCTATTCTATGATTTCACACACCTCCATTTTAGGACGTCACACACCTCCATTTTGACTTCACACACTTTCATTCTGTGACTTCCCAATCCTCCATTCTATGATTTCACAAACCTCCAATCTATGACTTCACACATCTACATTTTATGACGTCACACACCTCCATTTTGACTTCACACACCTCCATTATGTGACTCCACACACCTCGCTTCTGTGACTTCACACACCTTCATTCTATGACTTCACACACTTCCATTCTATGACGTCACACACCGCCATTCCGTGACTTCACACACCTGCATTGTGAGTTCACACACCTTCATTCTGTGACCTCACACACCTCCATTCTGCGATTTCACACACCTCCATTCTGAGATGTCACACCTCCATTCTATGAATTCACACACCTCCATTCTGTGATTTCACACACCTCCAATCTATGACTTCACACACCTACATTTTATGACGTCACACACCTCCATTTTGACTTCACACACCTCCATTATGTGACTCCACACACCTCGCTTCTGTGACTTCACACACCTTCATTCTATGACTTCACACACTTCCATTCTATGACGTCACACACCGCCATTCCGTGAATTCACACACCTGCATTGTGAGTTCACACACCTCCATTCTGTGACCTCACACACCTCCATTCTGCGATTTCACACACCTCCATTCTGAGATGTCACACCTCCATTGTATGACTTCACACACCTCCATTCTATGACTTCACACACCTCCATTCTATGACTTCCCACACCTGCATTCTGACTTCACACACCTCCATTGTATGACTTCACACATCTTCTTTCTGTAACTTCCCACACTTCCAATGTTTGACTTCCAAAACCTCCATTCCATGACTTCACACACCTCCATTCTATGAGTTCACACACCTCCATTCTTTGACTTCACACACCTCCATTTTGACTTCACACACCTACATTCTGTGACTTCACACACCTCCATTTGAGACTTCACACACCACCATTTTGATTTCACACACCACCATTCTTTGACTTCACACACCTCCATTCTTTGACTTCACACACCTCCGTTTTGACTTCACACACTTCCATTCTGTGACTTCACACACCTCCATTCTGAGTTCACACACCTCCATTTTGTGACTTCACAAACCTCTATTCTATGATTTCACACACCTCCATTTTAGGACGTCACACACCTCCATTTTCACTTCACACACTTTCATTCTATGACTTCACACACCTCCATTCTATGATTTCACATACCTTCATGCGATGACTTCGCACACCTCCATTCTGTGACTTCACACACCTCCATTCTGAGTTCACACACCTCCATTCTGTGACTTCCCAATGCCCTATTCTATGATTTCACACACCTCCATTCTATGACTTCACACACCTCCATTTTAGGACGTCACACACCTCCATTTTGACTTCACACACTTCCATTTTGTGACTTCACACACCTATAATCTATGACTTCACACACCTTCATTCGACTTCACATACCTCCATTCTGACTTCACACACCTCCATTATGTGACTTCACACACCTCCATTCTATGACTTCACACACCTCCATTCTGTGACTTCACACACCTCCATTCTATGACTTCACACACCTTCATTCTTACTTCACAAATATATATTCTATGACTTCACACACCTCCATTCTATGACTTCACACACCTCCATTCTTTGACTTCACACACCTCCATTCTGTGACTTCACACACCTCCATTCTGTGACTTCACACAGCTCCATTCTGTGATTTCACACACCTCCATTCTCCGACTTCACACACCTCCATTCTATGACTTCACACATCCATTTTGACTTCACACACCTCCAATATATAACTTCAAACACCTCAATTCTGTGACTTCACACACCTCCATTCTATGAAATCATACCCGTCCATTCTGTGACTTCACCCACCTCCATTCAGTGACTTCCCACACCTCCATTCTCCGACTTCACACCCCTCCAATTTGACTTCACATACCTCCATTCTATGACTTCACACACCTCCATTCTGTGACTTCACAAACCTCCATTCTATGATTTCACACACCTCCAATCTATGACTTCACACACCTACATTTTATGACGTCACACACCTCCATTTTGACTTCACACACCTCCATTATGTGACTCCACACACCTCGCTTCTGTGACTTCACACACCTTCATTCTATGACTTCACACACTTCCATTCTATGACGTCACACACCGCCATTCCGTGACTTCACACACCTGCATTGTGAGTTCACACACCTCCATTCTGTGACCTCACACACCTCCATTCTGCGATTTCACACACCTCCATTCTGAGATGTCACACCTCCATTCTATGAATTCACACACCTCCATTCTGTGATTTCACACACCTCAATTCTATGACTTCACACAACTCCATTCTGTGACTTCACACATCTCCATTCTGAGTTCACACACCTCCATTCTGTGACTTCACACACCTCCATTCTGTGACTTCACACACCTCCATTCTATGACTTCACACACCTCCATTCTGTGACTTCACCTACCTCCATTCTATGACTTCACAAACCTCCATTCTGTGACTTCACACACCTCCATTCTGTGACTTCAAAAACCTCCATTCTATGACTTCACACACCTCCATTTATGACGTCACTCAGCTCCATTTTGACTTCTCACACCTCCATTCTGTGACTTCACACACTTACATTTGTGACTTCTCACACCACCTTTTTGACTTCACACATCTCCATTCTGTGACTTCACACACCTCCATTCTGTGACTTCACACACCTCCATTCTGTGCATTCACACACCTCCCTTCCGTGACTTCACCCACCTCCATTCTATGACTTCACACACCTCCATTCTATGACTTCACACACTTCCATTCTATGACTTCACACACCTCCATTGTATGACTTCACACATCTTTTTTCTGTAACTTCCCACACTTCCAATGTTTGACTTCAAAAACCTCCATTCCATGACTTCACACAACTCCATTCTATGAGTTCACACACCTCCATTCTTTGACTTCACACACCTCCATTTTGACTTCACACACGTACATTCTGTGACTTCACACACCTCCATTTGTGACTTCACGCACCACCATTTTGATTTCACACACCACCATTCTGTGACTTCACACACCTCCATTCTTTGACTTCACGCACCTCCGTTTTGACTTCACACACTTCCATTCTATGACTTCACACACCTCCATTCTGAGTTCACACACCTCCATTTTGTGACTTCACAAACCTCTATTCTATGATTTCACACACCTCCATTTTAGGACGTCACACACCTCCATTTTGACTTCACACACTTTCATTCTGTGACTTCCCAATCCTCCATTCTATGATTTCACAAACCTCCAATCTATGACTTCACACATCTACATTTTATGACGTCACACACCTCCATTTTGACTTCACACACCTCCATTATGTGACTCCACACACCTCGCTTCTGTGACTTCACACACCTTCATTCTATGACTTCACACACTTCCATTCTATGACGTCACACACCGCCATTCCGTGACTTCACACACCTGCATTGTGAGTTCACACACCTTCATTCTGTGACCTCACACACCTCCATTCTGCGATTTCACACACCTCCATTCTGAGATGTCACACCTCCATTCTATGAATTCACACACCTCCATTCTGTGATTTCACACACCTCCAATCTATGACTTCACACACCTACATTTTATGACGTCACACACCTCCATTTTGACTTCACACACCTCCATTATGTGACTCCACACACCTCGCTTCTGTGACTTCACACACCTTCATTCTATGACTTCACACACTTCCATTCTATGACGTCACACACCGCCATTCCGTGAATTCACACACCTGCATTGTGAGTTCACACACCTCCATTCTGTGACCTCACACACCTCCATTCTGCGATTTCACACACCTCCATTCTGAGATGTCACACCTCCATTGTATGACTTCACACACCTCCATTCTATGACTTCACACACCTCCATTCTATGACTTCCCACACCTGCATTCTGACTTCACACACCTCCATTGTATGACTTCACACATCTTCTTTCTGTAACTTCCCACACTTCCAATGTTTGACTTCCAAAACCTCCATTCCATGACTTCACACACCTCCATTCTATGAGTTCACACACCTCCATTCTTTGACTTCACACACCTCCATTTTGACTTCACACACCTACATTCTGTGACTTCACACACCTCCATTTGAGACTTCACACACCACCATTTTGATTTCACACACCACCATTCTTTGACTTCACACACCTCCATTCTTTGACTTCACACACCTCCGTTTTGACTTCACACACTTCCATTCTGTGACTTCACACACCTCCATTCTGAGTTCACACACCTCCATTTTGTGACTTCACAAACCTCTATTCTATGATTTCACACACCTCCATTTTAGGACGTCACACACCTCCATTTTCACTTCACACACTTTCATTCTATGACTTCACACACCTCCATTCTATGATTTCACATACCTTCATGCGATGACTTCGCACACCTCCATTCTGTGACTTCACACACCTCCATTCTGAGTTCACACACCTCCATTCTGTGACTTCCCAATGCCCTATTCTATGATTTCACACACCTCCATTCTATGACTTCACACACCTCCATTTTAGGACGTCACACACCTCCATTTTGACTTCACACACTTCCATTTTGTGACTTCACACACCTATAATCTATGACTTCACACACCTTCATTCGACTTCACATACCTCCATTCTGACTTCACACACCTCCATTATGTGACTTCACACACCTCCATTCTATGACTTCACACACCTCCATTCTGTGACTTCACACACCTCCATTCTATGACTTCACACACCTTCATTCTTACTTCACAAATATATATTCTATGACTTCACACACCTCCATTCTATGACTTCACACACCTCCATTCTTTGACTTCACACACCTCCATTCTGTGACTTCACACACCTCCATTCTGTGACTTCACACAGCTCCATTCTGTGATTTCACACACCTCCATTCTCCGACTTCACACACCTCCATTCTATGACTTCACACATCCATTTTGACTTCACACACCTCCAATATATAACTTCAAACACCTCAATTCTGTGACTTCACACACCTCCATTCTATGAAATCATACCCGTCCATTCTGTGACTTCACCCACCTCCATTCAGTGACTTCCCACACCTCCATTCTCCGACTTCACACCCCTCCAATTTGACTTCACATACCTCCATTCTATGACTTCACACACCTCCATTCTGTGACTTCACAAACCTCCATTCTATGATTTCACACACCTCCAATCTATGACTTCACACACCTACATTTTATGACGTCACACACCTCCATTTTGACTTCACACACCTCCATTATGTGACTCCACACACCTCGCTTCTGTGACTTCACACACCTTCATTCTATGACTTCACACACTTCCATTCTATGACGTCACACACCGCCATTCCGTGACTTCACACACCTGCATTGTGAGTTCACACACCTCCATTCTGTGACCTCACACACCTCCATTCTGCGATTTCACACACCTCCATTCTGAGATGTCACACCTCCATTCTATGAATTCACACACCTCCATTCTGTGATTTCACACACCTCAATTCTATGACTTCACACAACTCCATTCTGTGACTTCACACATCTCCATTCTGAGTTCACACACCTCCATTCTGTGACTTCACACACCTCCATTCTGTGACTTCACACACCTCCATTCTATGACTTCACACACCTCCATTCTGTGACTTCACCTACCTCCATTCTATGACTTCACAAACCTCCATTCTGTGACTTCACACACCTCCATTCTGTGACTTCAAAAACCTCCATTCTATGACTTCACACACCTCCATTTATGACGTCACTCAGCTCCATTTTGACTTCTCACACCTCCATTCTATGACTTCTTACACCTCCATTTTAGGACGTCTCACACCTCCATTTTGGCTTCACACACTTCCATTCTGTGACTTCACACACGTCCATTCTATGACTTCACACACTTCCATTGGGACGTCACACACCTCCATTCTATGAGTTCACACACCTACATTCTATGACTTCACACACCTTCATTCGACTTCACACACCTTCATTCTATGACTTCACAGACCTCCAATCTGTGACTTCACTCACCTCCAATCTATGACTTCACACTCCTCCATTCTATGACTTCCCACACCTCCATTCTTTGACTTCACACACCTCCATTCTGTGACTTCACAAACCTCCATTCTATGACTTCACACCCTTCATTCTTACTTCACAAACATATATTCTATGACTTCACACACCTCTATTCTATGAGTTCACACACCTCCATTCTATGACTTCACACACCTCCATTCTGTCTTCACACACCTCCATTCTATGACTTCACAGACCTCGAATCTGTGACTTCACTCACCTCCACTCTATGACTTCACACTCCTCCATTCTCTGACTTCCCACACCTCCTTTCTATGACTTCACCCACCTCTATTCTATGACTTCACACACCTCCATTCTGACTTCACACACCTCCATTCTGTGACTTCACACACCTCCATTATATGATATCACACACCTCCATTCTATGACTTCACACACTTCCATTCTATGACTTCACACCTCCATTCTGACTTCACACACCTCCATTATGTGACTTCACACACCTCCATTATATGACGTCACACAACTCCGTTCTATGACTTCACACACCTCCATTCTATGACTTCACACACCTCCATTCTGTGACTTCACACACCTCCATTCTATGACTTCACACACCTTCATTCTTACTTCACAAACATATATTCTATGACTTCACACACCTCCATTCTATGACTTCACACACCTCCATTCTTTGACTTCACACACCTCCATTCTGTGACTTCACACACCTCCATTCTGTGACTTCACACAGCTCCATTCTGTGACTTCACACACCTCCATTCTGAGTTCACACAACTACATTCGGTGACTTCACAAACCTCCATTCTGACTTCACACACCTCCATTCTATGACTTCACACACTTCCATTCTATGACTTCACACACCTCCATTCTATGACTTCACACACCTCCATTCTGTGACTTCACACACTTCCATTCTATGACTTCACACACCTCCATTCTATGACTTCACACACCTCCATTTTGTGACTTCACACACCTCCATTCTATGAATTCACACATCCATTTTGACTTTACACACCTCCAATATATGACTTCAAACACCTCAATTCTGTGACTTCACACACCTCCATTCTATGAATTCACACATCCATTTTGACTTCACACACCTCCTATATATGACTTCAAACACCTCAATTCTGTGACTTCACACACCTCCATTCTATGAGTTCATACCATCCATTCTGTGACTTCACACACCTCCATTCTATGACTTCACACACTTCCATTCTGTGACTTCATACACCTCCATTCTGTGACTTCACACACCTCCATTCTATGACTTCACACACCACTATTCTGACTTCACACACCTCCATTCTATGACTTCACACACCTCCATTCTGACTTCACACACCTCCATTCTGTGACTTCACACACATCCCTTCGATGACTTCACACACCTACATTCTTTGACTTCACACACAACCATTTTGACTTCACACCTCCATTCTGTGACTTCACACACTTACATTTGTGACTTCTCACACCACCTTCTTGACTTCACACATCTCAATTCTGTGACTTCACACACCTCCATTCTGTGATTTCACACACCTCCATTCTGTGCTTTCACACACCCCCCTTCCGTGACTTCACCCACCTCCATTCTATGACTTCACACACCTCCATTCTATGACTTCACACACCTTCATTGTATGACTTCGCACACCTCCATTCTATGACTTCACACACTTCCATTCTATGATTTCACATACCTTCATACGATGACTTCACACACCTCCATTCTGTGCCTTCACACACCTCCATTCTGAGTTCACACACCTCCATTCTGTGACTTCACAAACCTCTATTCTATGATTTCACACCTCCATTCTATGACTTTTCACACCTCCATTTTAGGACGTCACACACCTCCATTTTGACTTCACACACTTCCATTCTGTGACTTCACACACCTCCATTCTATGACTTCACACACTTCCATTGGGACGTCACACACCTCCATTCTATGAGTTCACACACCTACATTCTATGACTTCACACACCTTCATTCGACTTCTCACACATCCATTCTATGACTTCACAGACCTCGAATCTGTGACTTCACTCACCTCCAATCTATGACTTCACACTCCTCCATTCTATGACTTCCCACACCTCCTTTCTATGACTTCACACCTCCATTCTGACTTCACACACCTCCATTATTTGACTTCACACACCTCCATTATATGACGTCACCCAACTCCGTTCTATGACTTCACACACCTCCATTCTATGACTTCACACACCTCCATTCTGTGACTTCACACACCTCCATTCTATGACTTCACACACCTCCATTCTGTGACTTCACACACCTCCATTCTGTGACTTCACACACCTCCATTCTGTGACTTCACACAGCTCCATTCTGTGACTTCACCCACCTCCATTCTATGAAATCATACCCGTCCATTCTGTGACTTCACCCACCTCCATTCTGTGACTTCCCACACCTCCCTTCTCCGACTTCACACCCCTCCAATTTGACTTCTCACACCTCCATTTTGTGACTTCACAAACCTCCATTCTATGATTTCACACACCTCCCATCTATGATTTCACACACCTACATTTTATGACGTCACACACCTCCATTTTGACTTCACACACCTCCATTATGTGACTCCACACACCTCCCTTCTGTGACTTCACACACCTCCATTCTATGACTTCACACACTTCCATTCTATGACGTCACACACCGCCATTCCGTGACTTCACACACCTGCATTGTGAGTTCACACACCTCCATTCTGTAACCTCACACACCTCCATTCTGTGATTACAAACACCTCCATTCTGAGATGTCACACCTCCATTCTATGAATTCACACACCTCAATTCTGTGATTTCACACACCTCAATTCTATGACTTCACACAACCCCATTCTGTGACATCACACATCTCCATTCTTAGTTCACACACCTCCATTCTGTGACTTCACACACTTCCATTCTGTGACTTCACACACCTCCATTCTATGACTTCCCACACCTCCATTCTGTGACTTCACAAACCTCCATTGTATGATTTCACACACCTCCAATCTATCACTGCACACACCTCCATTTTATGACATCCCACACCTCCATTTTGACTTCTCACACCTCCATTATGTGACTTCACACACCTCTCTTCTGTGCCTTCACACACCTCCATTCTATGACTTCACACACCTTCATTGTATGACTTCGCACACCTCCATTCTATGACTTCACACACTTCCATTCTATGATTTCACATACCGTCATACGATGACTTCACACAAATCCATTCTGTGACTTCACACACCTCCAATCTGAGTTCACACACCGCCATTCTGTGACTTCACAAACCTCTATTCTATGATTTCACACACCTCCATTCTATGACTTCTCACACCTCCATTTTAGGACGTCACACACCTCCATTTTGGCTTCACACACTTCCATTCTGTGACTTCACACACGTCCATTCTATGACTTCACACACTTCCATTGGGACGTCACACACCTCCATTCTATGAGTTCACACACCTACATTCTATGACTTCACACACCTTCATTCGACTTCACACACCTTCATTCTATGACTTCACAGACCTCCAATCTGTGACTTCACTCACCTCCAATCTATGACTTCACACTCCTCCATTCTATGACTTCCCACACCTCCATTCTTTGACTTCACACACCTCCATTCTGTGACTTCACAAACCTCCATTCTATGACTTCACACACCTTCATTCTTACTTCACAAACATATATTCTATGACTTCACACACCTCTATTCTATGAGTTCACACACCTCCATTCTATGACTTCACACACCTCCATTCTGTCTTCACACACCTCCATTCTATGACTTCACAGACCTCGAATCTGTGACTTCACTCACCTCCACTCTATGACTTCACACTCCTCCATTCTCTGACTTCCCACACCTCCTTTCTATGACTTCACCCACCTCTATTCTATGACTTCACACCTCCATTCTGACTTCACACACCTCCATTCTGTGACTTCACACACCTCCATTATATGATATCACACACCTCCATTCTATGACTTCACACACTTCCATTCTATGAATTCACACCTCCATTCTGACTTCACACACCTCCATTATGTGACTTCACACACCTCCATTATATGACGTCACACAACTCCGTTCTATGACTTCACACACCTCCATTCTATGACTTCACACACCTCCATTCTGTGACTTCACACACCTCCATTCTATGACTTCACACACCTTCATTCTTACTTCACAAACATATATTCTATGACTTCACACACCTCCATTCTATGACTTCACACACCTCCATTCTTTGACTTCACACACCTCCATTCTGTGACTTCACACACCTCCATTCTGTGACTTCACACAGCTCCATTCTGTGACTTCACACACCTCCATTCTCCGACTTCACACACCTCCATTCTATGACTTCACACACCTCCATTCTTTGACTTCACACACCTCCATTCTGTGACTTCACACACCTCCCTTCGATGACTTCACACACCTACATTCTTTGACTTCACACACAACCATTTTGACTTCACACCTCCATTCTGTGACTTCACACACTTACATTTGTGACTTCTCACACCACCTTTTTGACTTCACACATCTCAATTCTGTGACTTCACACACCTCCATTCTGTGATTTCACACACCTCCATTCTGTGCTTTCACACACCTCCCTTCCGTGACTTCACCCACCTCCATTCTATGACTTCACACACCTCCATTCTATGACTTCACACACCTTCATTGTATGACTTCGCACACCTCCATTCTATGACTTCACACACTTCCATTCTATGATTTCACATACCTTCATACGATGACTTCACACACCTCCATTCTGTGCCTTCACACACCTCCATTCTGAGTTCACACAACTCCATTCTGTGACTTCACAAACCTCTATTCTATGATTTCACACCTCCATTCTATGACTTTTCACACCTCCATTTTAGGACGTCACACACCTCCATTTTGACTTCACACACTTCCATTCTGTGACTTCACACACCTCCATTCTATGACTTCACACACTTCCATTGGGACGTCACACACCTCCATTCTATGAGTTCACACACCTACATTCTATGACTTCACACACCTTCATTCGACTTCTCACACATCCATTCTATGACTTCACAGACCTCGAATCTGTGACTTCACTCACCTCCAATCTATGACTTCACACTCCTCCATTCTATGACTTCCCACACCTCCTTTCTATGACTTCACACCTCCATTCTGACTTCACACACCTCCATTATTTGACTTCACACACCTCCATTATATGACGTCACACAACTCCGTTCTATGACTTCACACACCTCCATTCTATGACTTCACACACCTCCATTCTGTGACTTCACACACCTCCATTCTATGACTTCACACACCTCCATTCTGTGACTTCACACACCTCCATTCTGTGACTTCACACACCTCCATTCTGTGACTTCACACAGCTCCATTCTGTGACTTCACACACCTCCATTCTATGAAATCATACCCGTCCATTCTGTGACTTCACCCACCTCCATTCTGTGACTTCCCACACCTCCCTTCTCCGACTTCACACCCCTCCAATTTGACTTCACATACCTCCATTCTATGACTTCTCACACCTCCATTCTGTGACTTCACAAACCTCCATTCTATGATTTCACACACATCCCATCTATGATTTCACACACCTACATTTTATGACGTCACACACCTCCATTTTGACTTCACACACCTCCATTCTGTGACTCCACACACCTCCCTTCTGTGACTTCACACACCTCCATTCTATGACTTCACACACTTCCATTCTATGACGTCACACACCGCCATTCCGTGACTTCACACACCTGCATTGTGAGTTCACACACCTCCATTCTGTAACCTCACACACCTCCATTCTGTGATTACAAACACCTCCATTCTGAGATGTCACACCTCCATTCTATGATTTCACACACCTCAATTCTGTGATTTCACACACCTCCATTCTATGACTTCACACAACTCCATTCTGTGACTTCACACATCTCCATTCTTAGTTCACACACCTCCATTCTGTGACTTCACACACTTCCATTCTGTGACTTCACACACCTCCATTCTATGACTTCCCACACCTCCATTCTGTGACTTCACAAACCTCCATTGTTTGATTTCACACACCTCCAATCTATCACTTCACACACCTCCATTTTATGACATCCCACACCTCCATATTGACTTCTCACACCTCCATTATGTGACTTCACACACCTCTCTTCTGTGCCTTCACACACCTCCATTCTATGACTTCACACATCTTCATTGTATGACTTCGCACACCTCCATTCTATGACTTCACACACTTCCATTCTATGATTTCACATACCGTCATACGATGACTTCACACAAATCCATTCTGTGACTTCACACACCTCCAATCTTAGTTCACACACCGCCATTCTGTGACTTCACAAACCTCTATTCTATGATTTCACACACCTCCATTCTATGACTTCTCACACCTCCATTTTAGGACGTCACACACCTCCATTTTGGCTTCACACACTTCCATTCTGTGACTTCACACACGTCCATTCTATGACTTCACACACTTCCATTGGGACGTCACACACCTCCATTCTATGAGTTCACACACCTACATTCTCTGACTTCACACACCTTCATTCGACTTCACACACCTTCATTCTATGACTTCACAGACCTCCAATCTGTGACTTCACTCACCTCCAATCTATGACATCACACTCCTCCATTCTATGACTTCCCACACCTCCATTCTTTGACTTCACACACCTCCATTCTGTGACTTCACAAACCTCCATTCTATGACTTCACACACCTTCATTCTTACTTCACAAACATATATTCTATGACTTCACACACCTCTATTCTATGAGTTCACACACCTCCATTCTATGACTTCACACACCTCCATTCTGTCTTCACACACCTCCATTCTATGACTTCACAGACCTCGAATCTGTGACTTCACTCACCTCCACTCTATGACTTCACACTCCTCCATTCTCTGACTTCCCACACCTCCTTTCTATGACTTCACCCACCTCTATTCTATGACTTCACACCTCCATTCTGACTTCACACACCTCCATTCTGTGACTTCACACACCTCCATTATATGATATCACACACCTCCATTCTATGACTTCACACACTTCCATTCTATGACTTCACACCTCCATTCTGACTTCACACACCTCCATTCTGTGACTTCACACACCTCCCTTCGATGACTTCACACACCTACATTCTTTGACTTCACACAAAACCATTTTGACTTCACACCTCCATTCTGTGACTTCACACACTTACATTTGTGACTTCTCACACCACCTTTTTGACTTCACACATCTCCATTCTGTGACTTCACACACCTCCATTCTGTGATTTCACACACCTCCATTCTGTGCTTTCACACACCTCCCTTCCGTGACTTCACCCACCTCCATTCTATGACTTCACACACCTCCATTCTATGACTTCACACACCTTCATTGTATGACTTCGCACACCTCCATTCTATGACTTCACACACTTCCATTCTATGATTTCACATACCTTCATACGATGACTTCACACACCTCCATTCTGTGCCTTCACACACCTCCATTCTGAGTTCACACACCTCCATTCTGTGACTTCACAAACCTCTATTCTATGATTTCACACCTCCATTCTATGACTTTTCACACCTCCATTTTAGGACGTCACACACCTCCATTTTGACTTCACACACTTCCATTCTGTGACTTCACACACCTCCATTCTATGACTTCACACACTTCCATTGGGACGTCACACACCTCCATTCTATGAGTTCACACACCTACATTCTATGACTTCACACACCTTCATTCGACTTCTCACACATCCATTCTATGACTTCACAGACCTCGAATCTGTGACTTCACTCACCTCCAATCTATGACTTCACACTCCTCCATTCTATGACTTCCCACACCTCCTTTCTATGACTTCACACACCTCCATTATGTGACTTCACACACCTCCATTATATGACGTCACACAACTCCGTTCTATGACTTCACACCTCCATTCTGTGACTTCACACACTTACATTTGTGACTTCTCACACCACCTTTTTGACTTCACACATCTCCATTCTGTGACTTCACACACCTCCATTCTGTGATTTCACACACCTCCATTCTGTGCTTTCACACACCTCCCTTCCGTGACTTCACCCACCTCCATTCTATGACTTCACACACCTCCATTCTATGACTTCACACACCTTCATTGTATGACTTCGCACACCTCCATTCTATGACTTCACACACTTCCATTCTATGATTTCACATACCTTCATACGATGACTTCACACACCTCCATTCTGTGCCTTCACACACCTCCATTCTGAGTTCACACACCTCCATTCTGTGACTTCACAAACCTCTATTCTATGATTTCACACCTCCATTCTATGACTTTTCACACCTCCATTTTAGGACGTCACACACCTCCATTTTGACTTCACACACTTCCATTCTGTGACTTCACACACCTCCATTCTATGACTTCACACACTTCCATTGGGACGTCACACACCTCCATTCTATGAGTTCACACACCTACATTCTATGACTTCACACACCTTCATTCGACTTCTCACACATCCATTCTATGACTTCACAGACCTCGAATCTGTGACTTCACTCACCTCCAATCTATGACTTCACACTCCTCCATTCTATGACTTCCCACACCTCCTTTCTATGACTTCACACCTCCATTCTGACTTCACACACCTCCATTATATGACGTCACACAACTCCGTTCTATGACTTCACACACCTCCATTCTATGACTTCACACACCTCCATTCTGTGACTTCACACACCTCCATTCTATGACTTCACACACCTCCATTCTGTGACTTCACACACCTCCATTCTGTGACTTCACACACGTCCATTCTGTGACTTCACACAGCTCCATTCTGTGACTTCACACACCTCCATTCTATGAAATCATACCCGTCCATTCTGTGACTTCACCCACCTCCATTCTGTGACTTCCCACACCTCCCTTCTCCGACTTCACACCCCTCCAATTTGACTTCACATACCTCCATTCTATGACTTCTCACACCTCCATTCTGTGACTTCACAAACCTCCATTCTATGATTTCACACACCTCCCATCTATGATTTCACACACCTACATTTTATGACGTCACACACCTCCATTTTGACTTCACACACCTCCATTATGTGACTCCACACACCTCCCTTCTGTGACTTCACAAACCTCCATTCTATGACTTCACACACTTCCATTCTATGACGTCACACACCGCCATTCCGTGACTTCACACACCTGCATTGTGAGTTCACACACCTCCATTCTGTAACCTCACACACCTCCATTCTGTGATTACAAACACCTCCATTCTGAGATGTCACACCTCCATTCTATGAATTCACACACCTCAATTCTGTGATTTCACACACCTCAATTCTATGACTTCACACAACTCCATTCTGTGACTTCACACATCTCCATTCTTAGTTCACACACCTCCATTCTGTGACTTCACACACTTCCATTCTGTGACTTCACACACCTCCATTCTATGACTTCCCACACCTCCATTCTGTGACTTCACAAACCTCCATTGTATGATTTCACACACCTCCAATCTATCACTTCACACACCTCCATTTTATGACATCCCACACCTCCATTTTGACTTCTCACACCTCCATTATGTGACTTCACACACCTCTCTTCTGTGCCTTCACACACCTCCATTCTATGACTTCACACACCTTCATTGTATGACTTCGCACACCTCCATTCTATGACTTCACACACTTCCATTCTATGATTTCACATACCGTCATACGATGACTTCACACAAATCCATTCTGTGACTTCACACACCTCCAATCTGAGTTCACACACCGCCATTCTGTGACTTCACAAACCTCTATTCTATGATTTCACACACCTCCATTCTATGACTTCTCACACCTCCATTTTAGGATGTCACACACCTCCATTTTGGCTTCACACACTTCCATTCTGTGACTTCACACACGTCCATTCTATGACTTCACACACTTCCATTGGGACGTCACACACCTCCATTCTATGAGTTCACACACCTACATTCTATGACTTCACACACCTTCATTCGACTTCACACACCTTCATTCTATGACTTCACAGACCTCCAATCTGTGACTTCACTCACCTCCAATCTATGACTTCACACTCCTCCATTCTATGACTTCCCACACCTCCATTCTTTGACTTCACACACCTCCATTCTGTGACTTCACAAACCTCCATTCTATGACTTCACACACCTTCATTCTTACTTCACAAACATATATTCTATGACTTCACACACCTCTATTCTATGAGTTCACACACCTCCATTCTATGACTTCACACACCTCCATTCTGTCTTCACACACCTCCATTCTATGACTTCACAGACCTCGAATCTGTGACTTCACTCACCTCCACTCTATGACTTCACACTCCTCCATTCTCTGACTTCCCACACCTCCTTTCTATGACTTCACCCACCTGTATTCTATGACTTCACACCTCCATTCTGACTTCACACACCTCCATTCTGTGACTTCACACACCTCCATTATATGATATCACACACCTCCATTCTATGACTTCACACACTTCCATTCTATGACTTCACACCTCCATTCTGACTTCACACACCTCCATTATGTGACTTCACACACCTCCATTATATGACGTCACACAACTCCGTTCTATGACTTCACACACCTCCATTCTATGACTTCACACACCTCCATTCTGTGACTTCACACACCTCCATTCTATGACTTCACACACCTTCATTCTTACTTCACAAACATATATTCTATGACTTCACACACCTCCATTCTATGACTTCACACACCTCCATTCTTTGACTTCACACACCTCCATTCTGTGACTTCACACACCTCCATTCTGTGACTTCACACAGCTCCATTCTGTGACTTCACACACCTCCATTCTCCGACTTCACACACCTCCATTCTATGACTTCACACATCCATTTTGACTTCACACAACTCCAATATATGACTTTAAACACCTCAATTCTGTGACTTCACTCACCTCCATTCTATGAATTCATACCCGTCCATTCTGTGACTTCACACACCTACATTCTTTGACTTCACACACCTCCATTCTGTGACTTCACCCACCTCCATTCTGTGTCTTCCCACACCTCCATTCTCCGACTTCACACCCCTCCAATTTGACTTCACATACCTCCATTCTATGACTTCACACACCTCCATTGTGTGACTTCACAAACCTCCATTCTATGATTTCACACACCTCCAGTCTATCACTTCACACACCTACATTTTATGACATCACACACCTCCATTTTGACTTCACACACCTCCATTATGTGACTTCACACACCTCCATTATGTGACTTCACAAACCTCCATTCTACGACTTCACACACCTTCATTGTATGACTTCACACACCTCCATTCTATGACTTCACACACTTCCATTCTATGATTTCACATACCTCCATGCTATGACTTCACACACCTCCATACTGTGACTTCACACACCTCCAGTCTATGACTTCACACATCTCCATTCTGTGACTTCACAAACCTTCATTCTATGATTTCACACACCTCCATTCTATGACTTCACACACCTCCATTCTTTGACTTCACACACCTCCATTCTGTGACTTCACACTCCTCTATTCTGTGACTTCACACAGCTCCATTCTGTGACTTCACACACCTCCATTCTCCGACTTCACACACCTCCATTCTTTGACATCACACATCCATTTTGACTTCACACAACTCCAATATATAACTTCAAACACCTCAATTCCTTGACTTAACACAACTCCATTCTATGAATTCATACCCGTCCATTCTGTGACTTCACACACCTCCATTCTTTGACTTCACACATCCATTTTGACTTCACACAACTCCAATGTATAACTTCACACACCTCCATTCTGTGACTTCACACCCCTCCATTCTTTGACTTCACACACCTCCATTCTGTGACTTCACCCACCTCCATTCTGTGACTTCCCACACATGCCTTCTCCGAATTCACACCCATCCAATTTGACTACACATACCTCCATTCTATGACTTCACACACCTCCATTCTGTGACTTCACAAACCTCCATTCTATGATTTCACAAACCTCCAAACTATGACTTCACACACCTATATTTTATGAGGTCACACACCTCCATTTTGACTTCACACACCTCCATTATGTGACTCCACACACCTCCCTTCTGTGACTTCACACACCTCCATTCTATGACTTCACACACCTTTATTGAATGACTTAACACACCTCCATTCTTTTACTTCAAACACTTCCATTCTATGATTTCACATAGCTCCATGCTATGACTTCACACACCTCCATTCTGTGACTTCACACACCTCCATTCTATGACTTCACATACCTCAATTCTGTGACTTCACAAACCTTCATTATGATTTCACACACCTCCATTCTATGACTTCACACACCTCCATTTTAGGACATCACACACCTCCATTTTGACTTCACACACCTCCATTCTGTGACTTCACACCTCCATACTATGAATTCGCACACTTCCATTGTGACGTCACACACCTCTATTCTATGAGTTCACACACCTCCATTCTATGACTTCACACACCTCCATTCTGACTTCACACACCTCCATTCTATGACTTCACAGACCTCGAATCTGTGACTTCACTCACCTCCACTCTACGACTTTCCACTCCTCCATTCTCTGACTTCCCACACCTCCTTTCTATGACTTCACCCACCTCTATTCTATGACTTCACACCTCTATTCTGACTTCACACACCTCCATTCTGTGACTTCACACACCTCCATTATATGATATCACACACCTCCATTCTATGACTTCACACACTTCCATTATATGACTTCACACACTTCCATTGTGACGTCACACACGTCCATTCTATGAGTTCACACACCTCCATTCTGACTTCACACACCTCCATTCTATGACTTCACACACCTCCATTCTGACTTCACACACCTCTATTCTATGACTTCGCACACCTCCATTCTGATATCAAACACCTCCATTCTATGATTTCACAGACCTCGAATCTGTGACTTCACTCGCCTGCATTCTATGACTTTACATTCCTCCATTCTATGACTTCCCACACCTGTTTCTATGACTTCACACACCTTCATTTTTACTTCAGAAACATCCATTCTATGACTTCACACACCTCCATTCTATGACTTCACAAACCTCCATTCTGTGACTTCACACATCTCCATTCTGAGTTCACACAACTCCATTCGGTGACTTCACACATCTCCATTCTGACTTCACACACCTCCAGTCTATGACTTCACACACTTCCATTCTATGACTTCACACACCTCTATTCTGTGACTTCACAAATCTCCATTCTGAGTTCACACACCTCCATTCTGTGACTTCACACACCTCCATTCTGTGACTTCACACACCTCCATTGTGTGACTTCACACACTTACATTCTATGACTTCATAAACCTCCCTTTTATAATTTCACACACCTCCATTCTGTGACTTCACACACCTCCATTCTATGACCCCACACACACTCATTCTATGATTTCACACACCTCCATTCTATGATTTCACACATCCATTTTGACTTCACACACCTCTAATATATGACTTCAAACACCTCAATTCTGTGACTTCACACACATCCATTCTATGACTTCGTACCGTCCATTCTGTGACTTCAAACACCTCCATTCTATGACTTCACACACTTCCATTCTATGACTTCACACACCTCCATTTTATAACTTCACACACCTCCATTCTATGACTTCACACACCTCCATTCTGAGTTTACAAACCTCCATTCTATGACTTCACACACCTCCATTCTTTGACGTCACACCTTTATTCTATGACTTCATACAACTTCATTCTTACTTTACAAACATCCATTCTATAACTTCACACACCTCCATTCTATGACTTCGAACAGCTCCATTGTGTGACTTCACACACCTCCATTCTATGACTTCACACACCTCCATTCTGTGACTTCACACACCTCCATTGTATGACTTCACACACTTCCATTGTGACGTCACTCACCTCCATTCTATGAGTTCACACACCTCCGTTCTGACTTCAAACACCTGCATTCGATCACTTCACACACCTCCATTCTGTATTCACACAGCTCCATTCTGTGACTTCACAAAACTCCATTCTATGATTTCACACACCTCCATTCTGTGACTTCACACAACTCCATCTATGACTTCACACACCTGCATTCTGACATCACACACCTCCATTCTATGACTTCACAAACCTCAAATCTGTGACTTCACTCACCTGCACTCTATGACTTCACACTCCTAATTCTATGACTTTCCACAACTCCTTTGTATGACTTCACCACCTCCAATCTATAACTACACACCTCCATTCTGACTTCACACACCTTCATTCTGTGAATTCACACACCTCCATTCTATGTGTTCACATACCTCCATTCTGTGACTTCACACACCTTCATCCTTACTTCAGAAACATCCATTCTATGACTTCACACAACCCCATTCTATGACTTCACAAACCTCCATTCTGTGACTTCACACACCTCCATTCTGACTTCACACAACTACATTCGGTGACTTCACAAACCTCCATTCTGACTTCACACACCTCCATTCTATGACTTCACACACTTCCATTCTATGACTTCACACACCTCCATTCTGTGACTTCACACACCTCCATTCTGTGACTTCACACACTTCCATTCTACGACTTCACACACCTCCATTCTATGACTTCACACACCTCCATTCTGTGACTTCACACACCTCCATTCTATGAATTCACACATCCGTTTTGACTTTACACACCTCCAATATATGACTTCAAACACCTCAATTCTGTGACTTCACACACCTCCATTCTCTGAATTCACACATCCATTTTGACTTCACACACCCCCTATATATGACTTCAAACACCTCAATTCTATGACTTCACACACCTCCATTCTATGAGTTCATACCATCCATTCTGTGACTTCACACACCTCCATTCTATGACTTCACACACTTCCATTCTGTGACTTCCCACACCTCCATTCTGTGACTTCACACACCTCCATTCTATGACTTCACACACCACTATTCTGACTTCACACACCTCCATTCTATGACTTCACACACCTCCATTCTGACTTCACACACCTCCATTCTGTGACTTCACACACCTCCCTTCGATGACTTCACACACCTACATTCTTTGACTTCACACACAACCATTTTGACTTCACACCTCCATTCTGTGACTTCACACACTTACATTTGTGACTTCTCACACACCACCTTTTTGAGTTCACACATCTCCATTCTGTGACTTCACACACATCCATTCTGTGATTTCACACACCTCCATTCTGTGATTTCACACACCTCCCTTCCGTGACTTCACCCACCTCCATTCTATGACTTCACACACCTCCATTCTATGACTTCACACACCTTCATTGTATGACTTCGCACACCTCCATTCTATGACTTCACACACTTCCATTCTATGATTTCACATACCTTCATACGATGACTTCACACACCTCCATTCTGTGCCTTCACACACCTCCATTCTGAGTCCACACACCTCCATTGTGTGACTTCACAAACCTCTATTCTATGATTTCACACACCTCCATTCTATGACTTCTCACACCTCCATTTTAGGACGTCACACACCTCCATTTTGACTTCACACACTTCCGTTCTGTGACTTCACACACCTCCATTCTATGACTTCACATACTTCCATTGGGACGTCACACACCTCCATTCTATGAGTTCACACACCTACATTCTATGACTTCACACACCTTCATTCGACTTCTCACACCTCCATTCTATGACTTCACAGACCTCGAATCTGTGACTTCACTCACCTCCAATCTATGACTTCACACTCCTCCATTCTATGACTTCCCACACCTCCTTTCTATGACTTCACACCTCCATTCTGACTTCACACACCTCCATTATGTGACTTCACACACCTCCATTATATGACGTCACACAACTCCGTTCTATGACTTCACATACCTCCATTCTATGACTTTACACACCTCTATTCTGTGACTTCACACACCTCCATTCTATGACTTCACACACCTTCATTCTTACTTCACAAACATATATTCTATGACTTTACACACCTCCATTCTATGACTTCACACACCTCCATTTTGTGACTTCACACACCTCCATTCTGTGACTTCACACACCTCCATTCTGTGACTTCACACACCCCCATTCTGTGACTTCACACAGCTCCATTCTGTGACTTCACACATCCATTTTGACTTCACACACCTCCAATATATAACTTCAAACACCTCAATTCTGTGACTTCACACACCTCCATTCTATGAAATCATACCCGTCCATTCTGTGACTTCACCCACCTCCATTCTGTGACTTCCCACACCTCCCTTCTCCGACTTCACACCCCTCCAATTTGACTTCACATACCTCCATTCTATGACTTCTCACACCTCCATTCTGTGACTTCACAAACCTCCCTTCTATGATTTCACACACCTCCCATCTATGATTTCACACACCTACATTTTATGACGTCACACACCTCCATTTTGACTTCACACACCTCCATTATGTGACTCCACACACCTCCCTTCTGTGACTTCACACACCTCCATTCTATGACTTCACATACTTCCATTCTATGACGTCACACACCGCCATTCCGTGACTTCACACACCTGCATTGTGAGTTCACACACCTCCATTCTGTGACCTCACACACCTCCATTCTGCGATTTCACACACCTCCATTCTGAGATGTCACACCTCCATTCTATGAATTCACATACCTGCATTCTGTGATTTCACACACCTCAATTCTATGACTTCACACAACTCCATTCTGTGACTTCACACATCTCCATTCTTAGTTCACACACCTCCATTCTGTGACTTCACACACTTCCATTCTGTGACTTCACACAACTCCATTCTATGACTTCACACACCTCCATTCTGTGACTTCACAAACCTCCATTCTATGATTTCACACACATCCAATCTATGACTTCACACACCTCCATTTTATGACATCACAAACCTCCATTTTGACTTCTAACAACTCCATTATTTGACTTCACACACCTCTCTTCTGTGCCTTCACACACCTCCATTCTATGACTTCACACAACTTCATTGTATGACTTCGCACACCACCATTCTGTGACTTCACACACCTCCATTCTGTGACTTCACACAGCTCCATTCTGTGACTTCACACACCTCCATTCTCCGACTTCACACACCTCCATTCTATGACTTCACACATCCATTTTGACTTCACACACCTCCAATAGATAACTTCAAACAACTCAATTCTGTGACTTCACACACCTCCATTCTATGAAATCATTTCCATCCATTCTGTGACTTCACACACCTCCATTCTTTGACTTCACACACCTCCATTCTGTGACTTCACCCACCTCCATTCTGTGACTTCACACACTTCCATTCTCCGACTTCACACCCCTCCAATTTGACTTCACATACCTCCATTCTATGACTTCATACACCTCCATTCTGTGACTTCACACACCTCCATTCTGTGACTTCACAAACCTCCAATCTATGATTTCACACACCTCCAAACTATGACTTCACACACCTACATTTTATGACGTCACACACCTCCATTTTGACTTCACACACCTCCATTATGTGACTCCACACACCTCGCTTCTGTGACTTCACACAACTCCATTCTGTGACCTCACACACCTCCATTCTGCGATTTCACACACCTCCATTCTGAGATGTCACACCGCCATTCTATGAATTCACACACCTCCATTCTGTGATTTCACACACCTCCATTCTATGACTTCACAAACCTCCATTCTGTGACTTCACAAACCTCCATTCTATGATTTCACACACCTCCAATCTATGACTTCACACACCTCCATTTTATGACGTCACACACCACCATTTTGACTTCTCACACCTCCATTATGTGACTTCACACACCTCTCTTCTGTGCCTTCACACACCTCCATTCTATGACTTCACACACCTTCATTGTATGACTTCGCACACCTCCATTCTATGACTTCACACACTTCCATTCTATGATTTCACATACCTTCATACGATGACTTCACACACCTCCATTCTGTGCCTTCACACACCTCCATTCTGAGTTCACACACCTCCATTCTGTGACTTCACACACCTCTATTCTATGATTTCACACACCTCCATTCTATGACTTCTCACACCTCCATTTTAGGACGTCACACACCTCCATTTTGACTTCACACACTTCCATTCTGTGACTTCACACACCTCCATTCTATGACTTCACACACTTCCATTTGGACGTCACACACCTCCATTCTATGAGTTCACACACCTACATTCTATGACTTCACACACCTTCATTCGACTTCACACACCTCCATTCTATGACTTCACAGACCTCGAATCTGTGACTTCACTCACCTCCAATCTATGACTTCACACTCCTCCATTCTATGACTTCCCACACATCCTTTCTATGACTTCACACCTCCATTCTGACTTCACACACCTCCATTATGTGACTTCACACACCTCCATTATATGACGTCACACAACTCCGTTCTATGACTTCACACACCTCCATTCTATGACTTCACACACCTCCATTCTGTGACTTCACACACCTCCATTCTATGACTTCACACACCTTCATTCTTACTTCACAAACATACATTCTATGACTTCACACACCTCCATTCTATGACTTCACACACCTCCATTCTTTGACTTCACACACCTCCATTCTGTCACTTCACACACCTCCATTCTGTGACTTCACACACCTCCATTCTGTGACTTCACACAGCTCTATTCTGTGTCTTCACACACCTCCATTCTCCGACTTCAAACACCTCCATTCTATGACTTCACACATCCATTTTGACTTCACACACCTCCAATAAATAACTTCAAACACCTCAATTCTGTGACTTCACACCTCCATTCTATGAAATCATACCCGTCCATTCTGTGACTTCACACACCTCCATTCTTTGACTTCACACACCTCCATTCTGTGACTTCACCCACCTCCATTCTGTGACTTCCTACACCTCCATTCTCCGACTTCACACCCCTCCAATTTGACTTCACATACCTCCATTCTCTGACTTCCCACACCTCCATTTTGTGACTTCACAAACCTCCATTCTATGATTTGACACACCTCCAGTCTATGACTTCACACACCTACATTATATGACGTCACACACCTCCATTTTGACTTCACACACCTCCATTATGTGACTCCACACACCTCCATTCTGTGACTTCACACACATCCATTCTATGACTTCACACACTTCCATTCTATGACTTCACCCACCGCCATTCAGTGACTTCACACACCTGCATTGTGAGTTCACACACCTCCATTCTATGACCTCACATTGTGCGATTTCACACACCTCCATTCTGAGATGTCACACCTCCATTCTATGAATTCACACACCTCCATTCTGTGATTTCACACACCTCAATTCTATGACTTCACACAACTCCATTCTGTGACTTCACACATCTCAATTCTGAGTTCACACACCTCCATTCTGTGACTTCAAACACCTCCATTCTGTGACTTCACACACCTCCATTCTATGACTTCACACACCTCCATTCTGTGACTTCACAAACCTCCATTCTATGATTTCACACACCTCCAATCTATGTCTTCACACACCTCCATTTTATGACGTCACACACCTCCATTTTGACTTCTCACACCTCCATTATGTGACTTCACACACCTCTCTTCTGTGACTTCACACACTTCCATTCTATGATTTCACATACCTTCATACGATGACTTCACACACCTCCATTCTGTGACTTCACACACCTCCATTCTGAGTTCACACACCGCCATTCTGTGACTTCACAAACCTCTATTCTATGATTTCACACACCTCCATTCTATGACTTCTCACACCTCATTTTTAGGACGTCACACACCTCCATTTTGGCTTCACACACTTCCATTCTGTGACTTCACACACCTCCCTTCTATGACTTCACACACTTCCATTGGGACGTCACACACCTCCATTCTATGAGTTCACACACCTACATTCTATGACTTCACACACCTTCATTCGACTTCACACACCTCCATTCTATGAATTCACAGACCTCGAATCTGTGACTTCACTCACCTCCAATCTATGACTTCACACTCCTCGATTCTATGACTTCCCACACCTCCTTTCTATGACTTCACACCTCCATTCTGACTTCACACACCTCCATTATGTGACTTCACACACCTCCATTATGTGACTTCACACACCTCCATTATATGACGTCACACAACTCCGTTCTATGACTTCACACACCTCCATTCTATGACTTCACACACCTCCATTCTGTGACTTCACTCACCTCCATTCTATGACTTCACACACCTTCATTCTTACTTCACAAACATATATTCTATGACTTCACACACCTCCATTCTATGACTTCACACACCTCCATTCTTTGACTTCACACACCTCCATTCTGTGACTTCACACACCTCCTTTCTATGACTTCACACCTCCATTCTGACTTCACACACCTCCATTATGTGACTTCACACACCTCCATTATGTGACTTCACACACCTCCATTATATGACGTCACACAACTCCGTTCTATGACTTCACACACCTCAATTCTGTGACTTCACAAACCTTCATTATGATTTCACACACCTCCATTTTATGACTTCACACACCTCCATTTTAGGACGTCACACACCTCCATTTTGACTTCACACACCTCCATTCTGTGACTTCACACACCTCCATACTATGAATTCGCACACTTCCATTGTGACGTCACACACCTCTATTCTATGAGTTCACACACCTCCATTCTATGACTTCACACACCTCCATTCTGACTTCACACACCTCCATTCTATGACTTCACAGACCTCGAATCTGTGACTTCACTCACCTCCACTCTATGACTTTCCACTCCTCCATTCTCTGACTTCCCACACCTCCTTTCTATGACTTCACCCACCTCTATTCTATGACTTCACACCTCCATTCTGACTTCACACACCTCCATTCTGTGACTTCACACACCTCCATTATATGATATCACACACCTCCATTCTATGACTTCACACACTTCCATTATATGACTTCAAACACTTCCATTGTGACGTCACACACGTCCATTCTATGAGTTCACACACCTCCATTCTGACTTCACACACCTCCATTCTATGACTTCACACACCTCCATTCTGACTTCACACACCTCTATTCTATGACTTCGCACACCTCCATTCTGATATCAAACACCTCCATTCTATGACTTCACAGACCTCGAATCTGTGACTTCACTCGCCTGCATTCTATGACTTTACATTCCTCCATTCTATGACTTCCCACACCTGTTTCTATGACTTCACACACCTTCATATTTACTTCAGAAACATCCATTCTATGACTTCACACACCTCCATTATATGACTTCACAAAACTCCATTCTGTGACTTCACACATCTCCATTCTGAGTTCACACAACTCCATTCGGTGACTTCACAAATCTCCATTCTGAGTTCACACACCTCCATTCTGTGACTTCACACACCTCCATTCTCTGACTTCACACACCTCCATTGTGTGACTTCACACACTTACATTCTATGACTTCATAAACCTCCCTTTTATAATTTCACACACCTCCATTCTGTGACTTCACACACCTCCATTCTATGACCCCACACACACTCATTCTATGATTTCACACACCTCCATTCTATGATTTCACACATCCATTTTGACTTCACACACCTCTAATAGATGACTTCAAAAACCTCAATTCTGTGACTTCACACACATCCATTCTATGACTTCGTACCGTCCATTCTGTGACTTCAAACACCTCCATTCTATGACTTCACACACTTCCATTCTATGACTTCACACACCTCCATTTTATAACTTCACACACCTCCATTCTATGACTTCACACACCTCCATTCTGTGACTTCACACAGCTCCATTCTGTGACTTCACACACCTCCATTCTCCGACTTCACACACTTCCATTCTATGACTTCACACATCCATTTTGACTTCACACACCTCCAATAGATAACTTCAAACACCTCAATTCTGTGACTTCACACACCTCCATTCTATGAAATCATTTCCATCCATTCTGTGACTTCACACACCTCCATTCTTTGACTTCACACACCTCCATTCTGTGACTTCTCACACCTCCTTTTTAGGACGTCACACACCTCCATTTTGGCTTCACACACTTCCATTCTGTGACTTCACACACCTCCATTCTATGACTTCACACACTTCCATTGGGACGTCACACACCTCCATTCTATGAGTTCACACACCTACATTCTATGACTTCACACACCTTCATTCGACTTCACACACCTCCATTCAATGAATTCACAGACCTCGAATCTGTGACTTCACTCACCTTCAATCTATGACTTCACACTCCTCCATTCTATGACTTCCCACACCTCCTTTCTATGACTTCACACCTCCATTCTGCCTTCACACACCTCCATTATGTGACTTCACACACCTCCATTATGTGACTTCACACACCTCCATTATATGACGTCACACAACTCCGTTCTATGACTTCACACACCTCCATTCTATGACTTCACACACCTCCATTCTGTGACTTCACACACCTCCATTCTATGACTTCACACACCTTCATTCTTACTTCACAAACATATATTCTATGACTTCACACACCTCCATTCTATGACTTCACACACCTCCATTCTTTGACTTCACACACCTCCATTCTGTGACTTCACACAAATCCATTCTGTGACTTCACACAGCTCCATTCTGTGACTTCACACACCTCCATTCTTCGACTTCACTCACCTCCATTCTATGACTTCACACATCCATTTTGAGTTCACACAACTCCAATATATAACTTCAAACACCTCAATTCTGTGACTTCACACACCTCCATTCTATGAATTCATACCCGTCCATTCTGTGACTTCACACACCTCCATTCTATGACTTCACACACCTCCATTCTATGACTTCACAAACCTCCATTCTGTGACTTCACACACCTGCATTGTGAGTTCACACACCTCCATTCTGTAACCTCACACACCTCCATTCTATGATTACACACACCTCCATTCTGAGATGTCACACCTCCATTCTATGAATTCACACACCTCCATTCTGTGATTTCACACACCTCAATTCTATGACTTCACACAACTCCATTCTGTGACTTCACACATCTCCATTCTTAGTTCACACACCTCCATTCTGTGACTTCACACACTTCCATTCTGTGACTTCACACACCTCCATTCTATGACTTCACACACCTCCATTCTGTGACTTCACAAACCTCCATTGTATGATTTCACACACCTCCAATCTATCACTTCACACACCTCCATTTTATGACATCCCACACCTCCATTTTGACTTCTCACACCTCCATTATGTGACTTCACACACCTCTCTTCTGTGCCTTCACACACCTCCATTCTATGACTTCACACACCTTCATTGTATGACTTCGCACACCTCCATTCTATGACTTCACACACTTCCTTTCTATGATTTCACATACCGTCATACGACGACTTCACACAAATCCATTCTGTGACTTCACACACCTCCATTCTGAGTTCACACACCGCCATTCTGTGACTTCACAAACCTCTATTCTATGATTTCACACACCTCCATTCTGACTTCTCACACCTCCATTTTAGCACGTCACACACCTCCATTTTGGCTTCACACACTTCCATTCTGTGACTTCACACACGTCCATTCTATGACTTCACACACTTCCATTGGGACGTCACAAACCTCCATTCTATGAGTTCACACACCTACATTCTATGACTTCACACACCTTCATTCGACTTCACACACCTTCATTCTATGACTTCACAGACCTCGAATCTGTGACTTCACTCACCTCCAATCTATGACTTCACACTCCTCCATTCTATGACTTCCCACACCTCCATTCTTTGACTTCACACACCTCCATTCTGTGACTTCACAAACCTCCATTCTATGACTTCACACACCTTCATTCTTACTTCACAAACATATATTCTATGACTTCACACACCTCTATTCTATGAGTTCACACACCTCCATTCTATGACTTCACACACCTCCATTCTGTCTTCACACACCTCCATTCTATGACTTCACAGACCTCGAATCTGTGACTTCACTCACCTCCACTCTATGACTTCACACTCCTCCATTCTCTGACTTCCCACACCTCCTTTCTATGACTTCACCCACCTCTATTCTATGACTTCACACCTCCATTCTGACTTCACACACCTCCATTCTCTGACTTCACACACCTCCATTATATGATATCACACACCTCCATTCTATGACTTCACACACTTCCATTCTATGACTTCACACCTCCATTCTGACTTCACACACCTCCATTATGTGACTTCACACACCTCCATTATATGACGTCACACAACTCCGTTCTATGACTTCACACACCTCCATTCTATGACTTCACACACCTCCATTCTGTGACTTCACACACTTCCATTCTATGACTTCACACACCTTCATTCTTACTTCACAAACATATATTCTATGACTTCACACACCTCCATTCTATGACTTCACACACCTCCATTCTTTGACTTCACACACCTCCATTCTGTGACTTCACACACCTCCATTCTGTGACTTCACACAGCTCCATTCTGTGACTTCACACACCTCCATTCTGAGTTCACACAACTACATTCGGTGACTTCACAAACCTCCATTCTGACTTCACACACCTCCATTCTATGACTTCACACACTTCCATTCTATGACTTCACACACCTCCATTCTGTGATTTCACACACCTCCATTGTGTGACCTCACACACTTCCATTCTATGACTTCACACACCTATATTCTATGACTTCACACACCTCCATTTTGTGACTTCACACACCTCCATTCTATGAATTCACACATCCATTTTGACTTTACACACCTCCAATATATGACTTCAAACACCTCAATTCTGTGACTTCACACAGCTCCATTCTATGAATTCACACATCCATTTTGACTTCACACACCTCCTATATATGACTTCAAACACCTCAATTCTGTGACTTCACACACCTCCATTCTATGAGTTCATACCATCCATTCTGTGACTTCACACACCTCCATTCTATGACTTCACACACTTCCATTCTGTGACTTCATACACCTCCATTCTGTGACTTCACACACCTCCATTCTATGACTTCACACACCACTATTCTGACTTCACACACCTCCATTCTATGACTTCACACACCTCCATTCTGACTTCACACACCTCCATTCTGTGACTTCACACACCTCCCTTCGATGACTTCACACACCTACATTCTTTGACTTCACACACAACCATTTTGACTTCACACCTCCATTCTGTGACTTCACACACTTACATTTGTGACTTCTCACACCACCTTTTTGACTTCACACATCTAAATTCTGTGACTTCACACACCTCCATTCTGTGATTTCACACACCTCGATTCTGTGCTTTCACACACCTCCCTTCCGTGACTTCACCCACCTCCATTCTATGACTTCACACACCTCCATTCTATGACTTCACACACCTTCATTGTATGACTTCGCACACCTCCATTCTATGACTTCACACACTTCCATTCTATGATTTCACATACCTTCATACGATGACTTCACACACCTCCATTCTGTGCCTTCACACACCTCCATTCTGAGTTCACACACCTCCATTCTGTGACTTCACAAACCTCTATTCTATGATTTCACACCTCCATTCTATGACTTCTCACACCTCCATTTTAGGACGTCACACACCTCCATTTTGACTTCACACACTTCCATTCTGTGACTTCACACACCTCCATTCTATGACTTCACACACTTCCATTGGGACGTCACACACCTCCATTCTATGAGTTCACACACCTACATTCTATGACTTCACACACCTTCATTCGACTTCTCACATATCCATTCTATGACTTCACAGACCTCGAATCTGTGACTTCACTCACCTCCAATCTATGACTTCACACTCCTCCATTGTATGACTTCCCACACCTCCTTTCTATGACTTCACACCTCCATTCTGACTTCACACACCTCCATTATTTGACTTCACACACCTCCATTATAAGACGTCACACAACTCCGTTCTATGACTTCACACACCTCCATTCTATGACTTCAGACACCTCCATTCTGTGACTTCACACACCTCCATTCTATGACTTCACACACCTCCATTCTGTGACTTCACACACCTCCATTCTGTGACTTCACACACCTCCATTCTGTGACTTCACACAGCTCCATTCTGTGACTTCACACACCTCCATTCTATGAAATCATACCCGTCCATTCTGTGACTTCACCCACCTCCATTCTGTGACTTCCCACACCTCCCTTCTCCGACTTCACACCCCTCCAATTTGACGTCACATACCTCCATTCTATGACTTCTCACACCTCCATTCTGTGACTTCACAAACCTCCATTCTATGATTTGACACACCTCCCATCTATGATTTCACACACCTACATTTTATGACGTCACACACCTCCATTTTGACTTCACACACCTGCATTATGTGACTCCACACACCTCCCTTCTGTGACTTCACATACCTACATTCTATGACTTCACACACTTCCATTCTATGACGTCACACACCGCCATTCCGTGACTTCACACACCTGCATTGTGAGTTCACACACCTCCATTCTGTAACCTCACACACCTTCATTCTGTGATTACACACACCTCCATTCTGAGATGTCACACCTCCATTCTATGAATTCACACACCTCCATTCTGTGATTTCACACACCTCAATTTTTTGACTTCACACAACTCCATTCTGTGACTTCACACATCTCCATTCTTAGTTTACACACCTCCATTCTGTGACTTCACACACTTCCATTCTGTGACTTCACACACTTCCATTCTATGACTTCCCACACCTCCATTCTGTGACTTCACAAACCTCCATTGTATGATTTCACACACCTCCAATCTATCACTTCACACACCTCCATTTTATGACATCCCACACCTCCATTTTGACTTCTCACACCTCCATTATGTGACTTCACACACCTCTCTTCTGTGCCTTCACACACCTCCATTCTATGACTTCACACACCTTCATTGTATGACTTCGCACACCTCCATTCTATGACTTCACACACTTCCTTTCTATGATTTCACATACCGTCATACGATGACTTCACACAAATCCATTCTGTGACTTCACACACCTCCATTCTGAGTTCACACACCGCCATTCTGTGACTTCACAAACCTCTATTCTATGATTTCACACACCTCCATTCTATGACTTCTCACACCTCCATTTTAGGACGTCACACACCTCCATTTTGGCTTCACACACTTCCATTCTGTGACTTCACACACGTCCATTCTATGACTTCACACACTTCCATTGGGACGTCACACACCTCCATTCTATGAGTTCACACACCTACATTCTATGACTTCACACACCTTCATTCGACTTCACACACCTTCATTCTATGACTTCACAGACCTCGAATCTGTGACTTCACTCACCTCCAATCTATGACTTCACACTCCTCCATTCTATGACTTCCCACACCTCCATTCTTTGACTTCACACACCTCCATTCTGTGACTTCACAAACCTCCATTCTATGACTTCACACACCTTCATTCTTACTTCACAAACATATATTCTATGACTTCACACACCTCTATTCTATGAGTTCACACACCTCCATTCTATGACTTCACACACCTCCATTCTGTCTTCACACACCTCCATTCTATGACTTCACAGACCTCGAATCTGTGACTTCACTCACCTCCACTCTATGATTTCACACTCCTCCATTCTCTGACTTCCCACACCTCCTTTCTATGACTTCACCCACCTCTATTCTATGACTTCACACCTCCATTCTGACTTCACACACCTCCATTCTGTGACTTCACACACCTCCATTATATGATATCACACACCTCCATTCTATGACTTCACACACTTCCATTCTATGACTTCACACCTCCATTCTGACTTCACACACCTCCATTATGTGACTTCACACACCTCCATTATATGATGTCACACAACTCCGTTCTATGACTTCACACACCTCCATTCTATGACTTCACACACCTCCATTCTGTGACTTCACACACCTCCATTCTATGACTTCACACACCTTCATTCTTACTTCACAAACATATATTCTATGACTTCACACACCTCCATTCTATGACTTCACACACCTCCAATCTTTGACTTCACACACCTCCATTCTGTGACTTCACACACCTCCATTCTGTGACTTCACACAGCTCCATTCTGTGACTTCACACATCTCCATTCTCCGACTTCACACACCTCCATTCTATGACTTCACACATCCATTTTGACTTCACACAACTCCAATATATAACTTCAAACACCTCAATTCTGTGACTTCACTCACCTCCATTCTATGAATTCATACCCGTCCATTCTGTGACTTCACACACCTCCATTCTTTGACTTCACACACCTCCATTCTGTGACTTCACACACCTCCATTCTATGACTTCACACACCTCCATTCTTTGACTTCACACACCTCCATTCTGTGACTTCACACACCTCCATTCTGTGACTTCACACAGCTCCATTCTGTGACTTCACACACCTCCATTCTCCGACTTCACACACCTCCATTCTATGACTTCACACATCCATTTTGACTTCACACAACTCCAATATATAACTTCAAACACCTCAATTCTGTGACTTCACTCACCTCCATTCTATGAATTCATACCCGTCCATTCTGTGACTTCACACACCTCCATTCTTTGACTTCACACACCTCCATTCTGTGACTTCACCCACCTCCATTCTGTGTCTTCCCACACCTCCATTCTCCGACTTCACACCCCTCCAATTTGACTTCACATACCTCCATTCTATGACTTCACACACCTCCATTGTGTGACTTCACAAACCTCCATTCTATGATTTCACACACCTCCAGTCTATCACTTCACACACCTACATTTTATGACAACACACACCTCCATTTTGACTTCACACACCTCCATTATGTGACTTCACACACCTCCATTCTGTGACTTCACAAACCTCCATTCTATGACTTCACACACCTTCATTGTATGACTTCACACACCTCCATTCTATGACTTCACACACTTCCATTCTATGATTTCACATACCTCAATGCTATGACTTCACACACCTCCATACTGTGACTTCACACACCTCCAGTCTATGACTTCACACATCTCCATTCTGTGACTTCACAAACCTTCATTCTATGATTTCACACACCTCCATTCTATGACTTCACACACCTCCATTCCTTGACTTCACACACCTCCATTCTGTGACTTCACACTCCTCCATTCTGTGACTTCACACAGCTCCATTCTGTGACTTCACACACCTCCATTCTCCGACTTCACACACCTCCATTCTTTGACTTCACACATCCATTTTGACTTCACACAACTCCAATATATAACTTCAAACACCTCAATTCCTTGACTTAACACAACTCCATTCTATGAATTCATACCCGTCCATTCTGTGACTTCACACACCTCCATTTTTTGACTTCACACATCCATTTTGACTTCACACAACTCCAATGTATAACTTCACACACCTCCATTCTGTGACTTCACACACCTCCATTCTTTGACTTCACACACCTCCATTCTGTGACTTCACCCACCTCCATTCTGTGACTTCCCACACATGCCTTCTCCGAATTCACACCCATCCAATTTGACTACACATACCTCCATTCTATGACTTCACACACCTCCATTCTGTGACTTCACAAACCCCCATTCTATGATTTCACAAACCTCCAAACTATGACTTCACACACCTACATTTTATGAGGTCACACACCTCCATTTTGACTTCACACACCTCCATTTTATGACACCACCATTTTGACTTCTCACACCTCCATTATGTGACTTCACACACCTCTCTTCTGTGCCTTCACACACCTCCATTCTATGACTTCACACACCTTCATTGTATGACTTCGCACACCTCCATTCTATGACTTCACACACTTCCATTCTATGATTTCACATACCTTCATACGATGAATTCACACACCTCCATTCTGTGCCTTCACACACCTCCATTCTGAGTTGACACACCTCCATTCTGTGACTTCACACACCTCCATTCTATGACTTCACACACTTCCATTTGGACGTCACACACCTCCATTCTATGAGTTCACACACCTACATTCTATGACTTCACACACCTTCATTCGACTTCACACACCTCCATTCTATGACTTCACAGACCTCGAATCTGTGACTTCACTCACCTCCAATCTATGACTTCACACTCCTCCATTCTATGACTTCCCACACCTCCTTTCTATGACTTCACACCTCCATTCTGACTTCACACACCTCCATTATGTGACTTCACACACCTCCATTATATGACGTCACACAACTCCGTTCTATGACTTCACACACCTCCATTCTATGACTTCACACACCTCCATTCTGTGACGTCACACACCTCCATTCTATGACTTCACACACCTTCATTCTTACTTCACAAACATACATTCTATGACTTCACACACCTCCATTCTATGACTTCACACACCTCCATTCTTTGACTTCACACACCTCCATTCTGTGACTTCACACACCTCCATTCTGTGACTTCTCACACCTCCATTCTGTGACTTCACAAAGCTCCATTCTGTGTCTTCACACACCTCCATTCTCCGACTTCAAACACCTCCATTCTATGACTTCACACATCCATTTTGACTTCACACACCTCCAATATATAACTTCAAACACCTCAATTCTGTGACTTCACACCTCCATTCTATGAAATCATACCCGTCCATTCTGTGACTTCACACACCTCCATTCTTTGACTTCACACACCTCCATTCTGTGACTTCACCCACCTCCATTCTGTGACTTCCCACACCTCCATTCTCCGACTTCACACCCCTCCAATTTGACTTCACATACCTCCATTCTCTGACTTCACACACCTCCATTTTGTGACTTCACAAACCTCCATTCTATGATTTGACACACCTCCAGTCTATGACTTCACACACCTACATTATATGACGTCACACACCTCCATTTTGACTTCACACACCTCCATTATGTGACTCCACACACCTCCATTCTGTGACTTCACACACATCCATTCTATGACTTCACACACTTCCATTCTATGACTTCACCCACCGCCATTCAGTGACTTCACACACCTGCATTGTGAGTTCACACACCTCCATTCTATGACCTCACACACCTCCATTGTGCGATTTCACACACCTCCATTCTGTGATGTCACACCTCCATTCTATGAATTCACACACCACCATTCTATGATTTCACACAACTCAATTCTGTGACTTCACACAACTCCATTCTGTGACTTCACACATCTCCATTCTGAGTTCACACACCTCCATTCTGTGACTTCAAACACCTCCATTCTGTGACTTCACACACCTCCATTCTCTGACTTCACACACCTCCATTCTGTGACTTCACAAACCTCCATTCTATGATTTCACACACCTCCAATCTATGTCTTCACACACCTCCATTTTATGACGTCACACACCTCCATTTTGACTTCTCACACCTCCATTATGTGACTTCACACACCTCTCTTCTGTGACTTCACACACTTCCATTCTATGATTTCACATACCTTCATACGATGACTTCACACACCTCCATTCTGTGACTTCACACACCTCCATTCTGAGTTCACACACCGCCATTCTGTGACTTCACAAACCTCTATTCTATGATTTCACACACCTCCATTCTATGACTTCTCACACCTCCTTTTTAGGACGTCACACACCTCCATTTTGGCTTCACACACTTCCATTCTGTGACTTCACACACCTCCATTCTATGACTTCACACACTTCCATTGGGACGTCACACACCTCCATTCTATGAGTTCACACACCTACATTCTATGACTTCACACACCTTCATTCGACTTCACACACCTCCATTCTATGAATTCACAGACCTCGAATCTGTGACTTCACTCACCTCCAATCTATGACTTCACACTCCTCCATTCTATGACTTCCCACACCTCCTTTCTATGACTTCACACCTCCATTCTCATTTCACACACCTCCATTATGTGACTTCACACACCTCCATTATGTGACTTCACACACCCCCATTATATGACGTCACACAACTCCGTTCTATGACTTCACACACCTCCATTCTATGACTTCACACACCTCCATTCTGTGACTTCACACACCTCCATTCTATGACTTCACACACCTTCATTCTTACTTCACAAACATATATTCTATGACTTCACACACCTCCATTCTATGACTTCACACACCTCCATTCTTTGACTTCACACACCTCCATTCTGTGACTTCACACACCTCCATTCTATGACTTCACACACCTCAATTCTGTGACTTCACAAACCTTCATTATGATTTCACACACCTCCATTCTATGACTTCACACACCTCCATTTTAGGACGTCACACACCTCCATTTTGACTTCACACACCTCCATTCTGTGACTTCACACACCTCCATACTATGAATTCGCTCACTTCCATTGTGACGTCACACACCTCTATTCTATGAGTTCACACACCTCCTTTCTATGACTTCACACACCTCCATTCTGACTTCACACACCTCCATTCTATGACTTCACAGACCTCGAATCTGTGACTTCACTCACCTCCACTCTATGACTTTCCACTCCTCCATTCTCTGACTTCCCACACCTCCTTTCTATGACTTCACCCACCTCTATTCTATGACTTCACACCTCCATTCTGACTTCACACACCTCCATTCTGTGACTTCACACACCTCCATTATATGATATCACACACCTCCATTCTATGACTTCACACACTTCCATTATATGACTTCACACACTTCCATTGTGACGTCACATACGTCCATTCTATGAGTTCACACACCTCCATTCTATGACTTCACACACCTCCATTCTGTGACTTCACACACCTCCATTCTATGACTTCACACACCTTCATTCTTACTTCACAAACATACATTCTATGACTTCACACACCTCCATTCTATGACTTCACACACCTCCATTCTTTGACTTCACACACCTCCATTCTGTGACTTCACACACCTCCATTCTGTGATTTCACACACCTCCATTCTGTGACTTCACACAGCTCCATTCTGTGTCTTCACACACCTCCATTCTCCGACTTCAAACACCTCCATTCTATGACTTCACACATCCATTTTGACTTCACACACCTCCAATATATAACTTCAAACACCTCAATTCTGTGACTTCACACCTCCATTCTATGAAATCATACCCGTCCATTCTGTGACTTCACACACCTCCATTCTTTGACTTCACACACCTCCATTCTGTGACTTCACCCACCTCCATTCTGTGACTTCCCACACCTCCATTCTCCGACTTCACACCCCTCCAATTTGACTTCACATACCTCCATTCTCTGACTTCACACACCTCCATTTTGTGACTTCACAAACCTCCATTCTATGATTTGACACACCTCCAGTCTATGACTTCACACACCTACATTATATGACGTCACACACCTCCATTTTGACTTCACACACCTCCATTATGTGACTCCACACACCTCCATTCTGTGACTTCACACACATCCATTCTTTGACTTCACACACTTCCATTCTATGACTTCACCCACCGCCATACAGTGACTTCACACACCTGCATTGTGAGTTCACACACCTCCATTCTATGACCTCACACACCTCCATTGTGCGATTTCACACACCTCCATTCTGAGATGTCACACCTCCATTCTATGAATTCACACACCTCCATTCTGTGATTTCACACACCTCAATTCTATGACTTCACACAACTCCATTCTGTGACTTCACACATCTCCATTCTGAGTTCACACACCTCCATTCTGTGACTTCAAACACCTCCATTCTGTGACTTCACACACATCCATTCTATGACTTCACACACCTCCATTTTGACTTCTCACACCTCCATTATGTGACTTCACACACCTCTCTTCTGTGACTTCACACACTTCCATTCTATGATTTCACATACCTTCATACGATGACTTCACACACCTCCATTCTGTGACTTCACACACCTCCATTCTGAGTTCACACACCGCCATTCTGTGACTTCACAAACCTCTATTCTATGATTTCACACACCTCCATTCTATGACTTCTCACACCTCCTTTTTAGGACGTCACACACCTCCATTTTGGCTTCACACACTTCCATTCTGTGACTTCACACACCTCCATTCTATGACTTCACACACTTCCATTGGTACGTCACACACCTCCATTCTATGAGTTCACACACCTACATTCTATGACTTCACACACCTTCATTCGACTTCACATACCTCCATTCTATGAATTCACAGACCTCGAATCTGTGACTTCACTCACCTCCAATCTATGACTTCACACTCCTCCATTCTATGACTTCCCACACCTCCTTTCTATGACTTCACACCTCCATTCTCACTTCACACACCTCCATTATGTGACTTCACACACCTCCATTATGTGACTTCACACACCTCCATTATATGACGTCACACAACTCCGTTCTATGACTTCACACACCTCCATTCTATGACTTCACAAACCTCCATTCTGTGACTTCACACACCTCCATTCTATGACTTCACACACCTTCATTCTTACTTCACAAACATATATTCTATGACTTCACACACCTCCATTCTATGACTTCACACACCTCCATTCTTTGACTTCACACACCTCCATTCTGTGACTTCACACACCTCCATTCTATGACTTCACACACCTCAATTCTGTGACTTCACAAACCTTCATTATGATTTCACACACCTCCATTCTATGACTTCACACACCTCCATTTTAGGACGTCACACACCTCCATTTTGACTTCACACACCTCCATTCTGTGACTTCACACACCTCCATACTATGAATTCGCACACTTCCATTGTGACGTCACACACCTCTATTCTATGAGTTCACACACCTCCATTCTATGACTTCACACACCTCCATTCTGACTTCACACACCTCCATTCTATGACTTCACAGACCTCGAATCTGTGACTTCACTCACCTCCACTCTATGACTTTCCACTCCTCCATTCTCTGACTTCCCACACCTCCTTTCTAGGACTTCACCCACCTCTATTCTATGACTTCACACCTCCATTCTGACTTCACACACCTACATTCTGTGACTTCACACACCTCCATTATATGATATCACACACCTCCATTCTATGACTTCACACACTTCCATTATATGACTACACACATTTCCATTGTGACGTCACACACGTCCATTCTATGAGTTCACACACCTCCATTCTGACTTCACACACCTCCATTCTATGACTTCACACACCTCCATTCTGACTTCACACACCTCTATTCTATGACTTCGCACACCTCCATTCTGATATCAAACACCTCCATTCTATGACTTCACAGACCTCGAATCTGTGACTTCACTCGCCTGCATTCTATGACTTTACATTCCTCCATTCTATGACTTCCCACACCTGTTTCTATGACTTCACACACCTTCATTTTTACTTCAGAAACATCCATTCTATGACTTCACACACCTCCATTCTATGACTTCACAAACCTCCATTCTGTGACTTCACACATCTCCATTCTGAGTTCACACAACTCCATTCGGTGACTTCACACATCTCCATTCTGACTTCACACACCTCCAGTCTATGACTTCACACACTTCCATTCTATGACTTCACACACCTCTATTCTGTGACTTCACAAATCTCCATTCTGAGTTCACACACCTCCATTCTGTGACTTCACACACCTCCATTCTCTGACTTCACACACCTCCATTGTGTGACTTCACACACTTACATTCTATGACTTCATAAACCTCCCTTTTATAATTTCACACACCTCCATTCTGTGACTTCACACACCTCCATTCTATGACCCCACACACACTCATTCTATGATTTCACACACCTCCATTCTATGATTTCACACATCCATTTTGACTTCACACACCTCTAATATATGACTTCAAACACCTCAATTCTGTGACTTCACACACATCCATTCTATGACTTCGTACTGTCCATTCTGTGACTTCAAACACCTCCATTCTATGACTTCACACACTTCCATTCTATGACTTCACACACCTCCATTTTATAACTTCACACACCTCCATTCTATGACTTCACACACCTCCATTCTGTGACTTCACACAGCTCCATTCTGTGACTTCACACACCTCCATTCTCCGACTTCACACACCTCCATTCTATGACTTCACACATCCATTTTGACTTCACACACCTCCAATAGATAACTTCAAACACCTCAATTCTGTGACTTCACACACCTCCATTCTATGAAATCATTTCCATCCATTCTGTGACTTCACACACCTCCATTCTTTGACTTCACACACCTCCATTCTGTGACTTCTCACACCTCCTTTTTAGGACGTCACACACCTCCATTTTGGCTTCACACACTTCCATTCTGTGACTTCACACACCTCCATTCTATGACTTCACACACTTCCATTGGGACGTCACACACCTCCATTCTATGAGTTCACACACCTACATTCTATGACTGTCGCGACTCCCTCGGCCGGCAAGGAAGGACACGACAAAGATAACTTCTTCTCGAGCAGCAGTTTATTCAGCAAGCTAGTACAGCCATGCTGGGTCGACCCCAACTTCCTCAAACATAGACCTTAAATAGGCTTATTAACCAATCACAATTATTTCCTTAACACTAACATCCAATCAACTACAAGCATGTCTCCAGCACACTCCGGACACACAGCAATATGGCTACATGCATACTTCCGATCACGCATTAAAGGCATGAACAGTCAAATCTCTTCCTGGACACTTTTAGATAAACAACTCAGAAAAACAACCACGGAGGCGGATGTCAGCGCCATCTTGTAATGGCGATTGCAATGGCTCTCTACATCTCCCCCTTTTTTCTTTTGGCCAAAATAAAACAAAAGTAGAGTGGAAATCCGGAGGCCGGCCGAACCTTCGGACGTCCCTCTTGCTCTTAAGAAGGTAAGGGATCATGCCTGTCTTAGGTTGGAGAGATGCCTCTTGGTTCTTACCCGTCATCAACATCCGATGCTTAAGTATCGGAGTCTGTCTTAGGTTGATACCAAGATCAATCTCTACACTTACCCGTCCTTGACTACTGATCCAGCATACCCAGCCAAACCTGGGGGGAGAGATTCGATTCCAGAGCAATAAGAGCTTGTTTCACAATATACTTATCACATCTCCTCTGTGCCTGAAGTTGTCTATACATGATTACAACAAACCAACAAAATAAAACAAAACTCACACATAATATTACAATTAAAGACACACTTCCAGCCCACTCCTTGATCCAATTAAAGGAGTTGGAAATCCAATTTACAAAATCTTCAACTGTAGCAATATTAACACGGGTAGAATTTACAATCATAATTTCATAGTGAAGTTGAGTGGTTAAATTCTCAAAATCCTTGGACCAAGATTCTCTCAACATATTTCCTAATTGTCTGGACAAATTCGCTGCTCGAGAATAATTATAATAGGGTAAAGAAGTAATACACAACCCAGTGCCTATACCCACACAAGACAATTGAGCATAGGAAAACATCAAATCCACTTGTTCCTGAAGTAAGTCCACTCTTTGATTCAATAACATGACACCATGTGCCAAATGCTGGTTAATCTGTAACTGCGTGTCCATAGTTTGAGATACCGCCTCGGACAGGGTATTCACGGTAGTTGCGGTCTGAACTGTGGTGACTAACGCGGCGGCGCTGGCTGCGGCGGTGGCGAGTAATGAAGAAACCAGGACCACCAAAGCAGTGATTCCAAGATCACGACGAGGTCTCTTCAACCGCACAATTAAATCCTTCTCAGACACTTCTACAGGAACAGGAATAAATGTTGGCAAACGCATAACTACAACAGAATTAAACTCACTAGCATTCCAACACTGACTTAAAAAGCAGGGACAACTAGAACAATTCAATAAAGAATTATTTCCAATACAATTACTTTCAAAAACTAAAAACATAAAGGGGGGCCAAACACATACAGGACTAGCTTTATACTTAGTCTTAAATTTACAATTATCTTCCAAAGTAACATTTAAGCTTTCTCCTACTAGGGCAGCTCCTTTCTGTATAACCGAATTACTCACTGTAACGGAGCAGTTACAGTACCAAATTTCTCCCTCTTGAATAAATCCCAAAGCATTCGCTGTGGTACAGGCAAATTGTCCACATAACAGCCAAGTATTAAAAGGATTTTCAGCATCTTCCCGAGTACCTTGAAAATTAAATTTAGACTCATGAATAAAAGTAGTATTTCCAGCAGTATGAATTTTAGGAGAAAAGGTAAATCCATATCCTATCGAGGAATATCGCGGGCTTTGACACCCTGTCCATTCCCAGGGCCAATTCAATGGACTAACACATTTCGGATACACTAAGGGAGGAGGAGGGTTCCAAGCTTTATAAGAAAATATAGGGATTCTAGCACTAAATCCTACCACTACAGTTTTGGTCACATTCCCATTCTTAACACTAGGATATTCTGTACTATTAAACTTTCCTACTTTATGCTCTTGTAAGTATAAACAAATATCACTATAAAATTGATTCAGGGTAAAACACAAGGATGAAGATAACATTACAGATAACGAATAATTTCCTTTCTCATAACTATAAGGTAAAAATGGCAATTTCAAGGACCTACTACTGGTAAAAAGGTATGGAAACACTCTGGAGGTATTAGTCACAGGCATTGGAAGTGGGAAGGTCTTCATTACTGCCCATAGTAGGCGAGGCTCCACCAGCGGACAAAGTAGTATTATCAGTAATATCTTCTTTGCGGCCATCTTCTTGCGCTTTTCTCACCAGGCGTTCCGGCACCCAAATGGGATCTTGTGAATTCTGTGGAAACACACAAACAGCTCCTCGTACCCAGGAGAGCACGGGGTCTGGCCCATTCCATTGGCCTGTTAATATATCTTTCCATTTTACCATTCCTTTATATAGTCCCACAATTGGAATAGTATGCCGCTCCGCAGCGGAGTGGCCTTGAGTGTCCAAATTTAAAAAATTTATGGTAAAAAGGGCTAAGGAAATTCTTTCTTTTGGTGTCCTATTCTGCCCAATTCCCTCTTTTTGTTTTTGTAAATAAATTTTTAAGGTGCGATGAGCACGTTCCACAATGCCTTGCCCTTGAGGATTATATGGTAATTCATGAGAAATTTGTACTCCCATGGTTTGGCAGAAGGCAAGAAATTGTTTACTAGTATAGGCAGGGCCATTATCAGTTTTTAATAAGTAGGGCATTCCCCAGGAAGCCCAGGCTTCCAAGCAATGAGTAATTACATGATGAGCTGTTTCTCCACCCAAAGGGGTAGCATGAATAATTCCTGAACATGTATCAGTTGATACGTGTAAATATTTTAACTTTCCAAATTCCATAACATGGGTAACATCCATTTGCCAAATTTTTAGTGGAAGTAAACCACAGGGATTAACACCTAATGGCACAACTGGAAGATGGGTAACACATTTTGGGCAATTTAAAATAATTTGTCTGGCTGTCTGTCGAGACAGCTTAAATTGAGATTGTAAGGTGCGAGCATTAACATGAAATTGATGATGAAATTCTTGTGCCTGCATTTCTGGGGTAAGAGTAACTAAGGCCATTTGCATACGTGTACATTTATCCACTACATTATTGCCCAAAGTTAAGGGCCCAGGTAAACCAGTATGAGCACGAATATGCAATGGAAAAAAGGGGGCTCTACGAGCGCAAATTAATTCCTGCAACTGAATAAACAAATTACATACAGTGCTATTTTTATTTATGGGTCCTGCAGCTTCTAAGAACTGCAAAGCATTAACTACAAATGCAGAATCAGAAATAAGATTAAAAGGAAAATGACAATTTTTAAAAACAGAAATTACAACCTGCAATTCTATTCTCTGTGCTGATCCAGGCTGAAACTGGCATAAAACTGGCTCTTGGCCTTCAACCAAATATGCTCCCATTCCATTCTTGGAACCATCCGTAAAAATATTGATGGCTCCAGGTATAGGTTGTCTGGCAGTAATAGTTGGGAAAATAATAGGGTGTTCCTTAAAAAATTGCAAAATTGGACTTTTTGGATAATGATTATCAATTTTTCCTGTAAATGAACAAATTAAAACAGCCCACTCAGTAAAGGTGGAGCTTAAAACTTGTATTTGCTGACTGTTATATGGAATTATAAGAAAATTGGGCTGAGTGCCAAAATGCTGCACGCTAAATTTTATTCCCAAAATAGCTAGATTGGCAACGGCAGTGGGATAATATTCGATAGATTTTGCAGGAGATATTTTCGGATGAATCCATGCTAAGGGACCATCCTGCCACAACACCCCTGTAGGCTGTTGAGATGAGGCCAAAATAACTAAAGAAATTTCTTTTCCCAATTCTATTCTTTTTTGAAAGGCCAGTTGTAACTTTTCTTCTAAAGTTTCTAAAACTTTTCTTGCTGCAGGGGTTAATTCCCTAGGCGAATCCAAACCTGATGGGCCTTGCAATAACTCATACAAAGGTTGCAACTCCTGATTACTCATAGGCAGGGAGGTTCGAATCCAATTTATATCTCCCAAAAGTTTTTGGAAATCATTCAAGGTCTTTAAATTGTCTTTTCGCAACTGCCAATTTAATGGAATAATTTTTTGGGCTGTTATTCTACTTCCCAAATAATGTACAATATTGTTCTTCTGTACCTTTTCTGGGGCTATAAATAATCCTTTATTTTCCAGACACTTTATTAATAAAATAAAAGCCTCATTCAATACCCTTTGATCTTTGGAAGTCAACAAAATATCATCCATATAGTGTAAACACCGTACTGATGAAAACTTTTCCTGCACAGGAATTAAAGCTGCATGTACATACAATTGACACAAAGTGGGGCTATTGGCCATTCCCTGAGGTAACACAACCCATTCAAATCGCTTATCAGGGCTCTCTTGATTAATGGAGGGCAGGGTAAATGCAAACCTACAAGTATCTTTATTATTTAAAGGAATAGAAAAAAAGCAATTTTTTATATCCAGAACAATTATGGGCCATTCTTGAGGCAAAGTAGAAAGTAAAGGCAGTCCTCGCTGAACAGGCCCCATGATTTGCATTTGACTATTAATTGCTCGCAAATCATGTAATAGTCGTCATTTCCCAGATTTCTTTTTAATAACAAATATAGGAGTATTACAAGGCGACACTGAGGGGCGTACATGTCCTAATTTTAACTGTTCTTTTACTAAATTATGGGCAGCTGCCAATTTCTCGGACGGGAGGGGCCATTGAGGAGTCCATACAGGGTCCTTGAAAAACTGGGCATTCGAGACAAAGTTTCATTTTGTACTTGTTGCCAGACCTGGGCATGGCGAGTACGCTCAGTTCCCTCAGCATGAAAAGGAGGGGCTGGTGGGGAGGAGCAACTAACCTAGGCATTTCTCCAAGTTCCTCCCTTTTCAACCTTGATCGAGGCAATGGCCCTGGGTCTGCGGGAAACTCTTCAAGGTCAGACTCCGCCAAGTCTCTGTCTCTTGGCAGTGGTGGATAGATAGAGGGTATATGCCTTTCACTTTTCACACTACTCTGCCTGGATGCCATTCTCTCTTCTTTAAATTCCTCCAGCGCTATTTTTCCTTCCACTAGAGCGCCGGAGCAGCGCTCATCGGCCAGACAACTCCTGACTAACCTCCATATAGGTTTCACTCCAGGCCCCAGTCTACTCTTCTCGTCAGCGCTATCTAAATCGTTTCCTAATTTATCCCAAGCTGGCAAAGATAGATTTCCTGAGACTGAAAACCAAGGAGCTACCTCCTCCACATTTGACAAAAACAGTCTCAAAGTACTTTGTTTCACTTTTAAATTCTTAGCACGCAATAATGCGTCCAAGGCTATAACTAATTGAGATGACTCTGAGGCTCCCATCTTAAAACTGGAGCTTCTCCCCGCTCTTTCTTTATCTACAGAAAAGAGCAGAAGTAATTGGTCCCCTTACCCGGGACTTGAATTGGTCCCCCTTACCGGGACTTGAATTGGTCCTGCTCACCCAGGACTTGAATTGGTCCCCCTACCTGGGACTTGAATTGGTCCTGCTCACCCAGGACTTGAATTGGTCCTGCTCACCCAGGACTTGAATTGGTCCTGCTCACCCAGGACTTTAATTGGTTTCCCTTACCTGGGAAACTTACCGGTGCACCACCTCGAGTTCTGAAGTCTGCTGGAAATGAAGGTCTTGGCGTACGGGCGTCCCCGTACGGGCCACCAGCTGACGCGACTCCCTCGGCCGGCAAGGAAGGACACGACAAAGATAACTTCTTCTCGAGCAGCAGTTTATTCAGCAAGCTAGTACAGCCATGCTGGGTCGACCCCAACTTCCTCAAACATAGACCTTAAATAGGCTTATTAACCAATCACAATTATTTCCTTAACACTAACATCCAATCAACTACAAGCATGTCTCCAGCACACTCCGGACACACAGCAATATGGCTACATGCATACTTCCGATCACGCATTAAAGGCATGAACAGTCAAATCTCTTCCTGGACACTTTTAGATAAACAACTCAGAAAAACAACCACGGAGGCGGATGTCAGCGCCATCTTGTAATGGCGATTGCAATGGCTCTCTACATATGACTTCACACACCTTCATTCGACTTCACACACCTCCATTCTATGAATTCACAGACCTCGAATCTGTGACTTCACTCACCTCCAATCTATGACTTCACACTCCTCCATTCTATGACTTCCCACACCTCCTTTCTATGACTTCACACCTCCATTCTCACTTCACACACCTCCATTATGTGACTTCACACATCTCCATTATGTGACTTCACACACCTCCATTATATGACGTCACACAACTCCGTTCTATGACTTCACACACCTCCATTCTATGACTTCACACACCTCCATTCTGTGACTTCACACACCTCCATTCTATGACTTCACACACCTTCATTCTTACTTCACAAACATATATTCTATGACTTCACACACCTCCATTCTATGACTTCACACACCTCCATTCTTTGACTTCACACACCTCCATTCTGTGACTTCACACAAATCCATTCTGTGACTTCACACAGCTCCATTCTGTGACTTCACACACCTCCATTCTTCGACTTCACTCACCTCCATTCTATGACTTCACACATCCATTTTGAGTTCACACAACTCCAATATATAACTTCAAACACCTCAATTCTGTGACTTCACACACCTCCATTCTATGAATTCATACCCGTCCATTCTGTGACTTCACACACCTCCATTCTTTGACTTCACACACCTCCATTCTGTGACTTCACCCACCTCCATTCTGTTACTTCCCACACCTCCATTCTCCGACTTCACACCCCTCCAATTTGACTTCACATACCTCCATTCTATGACTTCACACACCTCCATTCTGTGACTTCACAAACCTCCATTCTATGATTTCACACACCTCCAATCTATGACTTCACACACCTACATTTTGTGACGTCACACACCTCCATTTTGACTTCACACACCTCCATTATGTGACTCCACACACCTCCCTTCTGTGACTTCACACACCTCCATTCTATTACTTTACACACCTTCATTGTATGACTTCACACACCTCCATTCTATGACTTCACACACTTCCATTCTGTAACTTCACTCAACTCCATTCTGTGATTTCACACACCTCAATTCTGTGACTTCACAAACCTTCATTCTATGATTTCACACACCTCCATTTTATGACTTCACACACCTCCATTTTAGGACATCACACACCTCCATTTTGACTTCACACACCTCCAATCTGTGACTTCACACACCTCTATACTATGAATTCACACACTTCCATTGTGACGTCACACACCTCTATTCTATAAGTTCACACACCTCCATTATATGACTTCACACACCTCCATTCTGACTTCACACACCTCCATTCTATGACTTCACAGACCTCGAATCTGTGACTTCACTCACCTCGACTCTATGACTTCACACCTCCATTCTGACTTCACACACCTCCATTCTGTGACATCACACACCTCCATTATATGATATCACACACCTCCATTCTCTGACTTCCCACACCTCCTTTCTATGACTTCACTCACCTCTATTCTATGACTTCACACCTCCATTCTGACTTCACACACCTCCATTCTGTGACATCACACACCTCCATTATATGATATCACACACCTCCATTCTATGACTTCATACACCTCCATTCTATGACTTCACACACCTCCATTCTGTGACTTCACACACCTCCATTCTATGACTTCACACACCTCCATTCTTTGATTTCCCACACCTCCATTCTGAGTTTACACACCTCCATTCTATGATTTCACACACCTCCATTCTTTTACGTCACACACCTCCATTCTATGACTTCACAAAACTTCATTCTTACTTTACAAACATCCATTCTGTAACTTCACACACCTCCATTCTATGACTTCAAATACCTCCATTCTGTGACTTCACAAATCTCCATTCTATGACTTCACACACCTCCATTCTGTGACTTCACACACCTCCATTCTATGACTTCACACACCTCCATTCTGAATTCACACAGCTCCATTCTGTGACTTCTCAAAACTCCATTCTATGATTTCACACACCTCCCTACTATGACTTCACACAACTCCATCTATGACTTCACATACCTGCATTCTGACATCACACACCTACATTCTATGACTTCACGGACCTCGAATCTGTGACTTAACTCACCTGCACTCTATGACTTCACACTCCTCCATTCTATGACTTCACAGACCTCCTTTCTATGACTTCACACACCTCCATTCTTTGACTTCACACACCTCCATTCCATGACTTCACACACATCCATTCTATGACTTCACACACCTACATTCTGTGACTTCACACACCTCCATTTGTTACTTCACACACCACCATTTTGATTTCACACACCTCCATTCTGTGACTTCACACACCTCCATTCTTTGACTTCACACACCTCCGTTTTGACTTCACACACTTCCATTCTGGGACTTCACACACCTCCATTCTGTGACTTCACACACCACCATTGTTTGACTTCACACACCTCCATTCTTTGACTTCACACATCTCCATTCCACGACTTCACACAACTCCATTCTATGAGTTCAGAAACATCCATTCTATGAGTTCACACACCACAATTTTGTCTGCACACACCTCCATTCTATGACTTCACACACCTTCATTCTTAATTCAGAAACATCCATTCTATGACTTTACACACCTCCATTCTATGACTTCAAAAACCTCTATTCTGTGACTTCACACACCTCCATTCTGAGTTCACACACCTGCATTCATTGACTTCACACACCTCCATTCTGACTTCACGCACCTCCATTCTATGACTTTACACACTTCCATTCTATGACTTCACACACCTCCATTCTGTGACTTCACACACCTCCATTCTATGGCTTCACACACCTCCATTCTCTGACTTCACACACCTCCATTCTATGACTTCACACACCTTCATTCTTACTTCACAAACATACATTCTATGACTTCACACACCTCCATTCTATGACTTCACACACCTCCATTCTTTGACTTCACACACCTCCATTCTGTGACTTCACACACCTCCATTCTGTGACTTCACACACCTCCATTCTGTGACTTCACACAGCTCCATTCTGTGACTTCACACACCTCCATTCTCCGACTTCAAACACCTCCATTCTATGACTTCACACATCCATTTTGACTTCACACACTTCCAATGTATAACTTCAAACACCTCAATTCTGTGACTTCACACACCTCCATTCTATGAAATCATACCCGTCCATTCTGTGACTTCACATATCTCCATTCTTTGACTTCACACACCTCCATTCTGTGACTTCACCCACCTCCATTCTGTGACTTCCCACACCTCCATTCTCCGACTTCACACTCCTCCAATTTGACTTCACATACCTCCATTCTATGACTTCACACACCTCCATTTTGTGACTTCACAAACCGCCAGTCTATGATTTCTCACACCTCCAATCTATGACTTCACTCACCTACATTATATGACGTCACACACCTCCATTTTGACTTCACTCACCTCCATTATGTGACTCCACACACCTCCATTCTGTGACTTCACACACCTCCATTCTATGACTTCACACACTTCCATTCTATGACTTCACCCACCGCCATTCCGTGACTTCACACACCTGCATTGTGAGTTCACACACCTCCATTCTGTGACCTCACACACCTCCATTGTGCGATTTCACACACCTCCATTCTGAGATGTCACACCTCCATTCTATGAATTCACACACCTCCATTCTGCGATTTCACACACCTCAATTCTATGACCTCACACAACTCCATTCTGTGACTTCACACATCTCCATTCTGAGTTCACACACCTCCATTCTGTGACTTCACACATCTCCATTCTGTGACTTCACACACCACCATTCTATGACTTCACACACCTCCATTCTGTGACTTCACAAACCTCCATTCTATGTTTTCACACACCTCCAATCTATGACTTCACACACCTCCATTTTATGACCTCAACCACCTCCATTTTGACTTCTCACACCTCCATTATTTGACTGCACACACCTCTCTTCTGTGACTTCACACACTTCCATTCTATGATTTCACATACCTTCATACGATGACTTCACACACCTCCATTCTGTGACTTCACACACCTCCATTCTGAGTTCACACACCGCCATTCGGTGACTTCACAAACCTCTATTCTATGATTTCACACACCTCCATTCTATGACTTCTCACACCTCCTTTTTAGGACGTCACACACCTCCATTTTGGCTTCACACACTTCCATTCTGTGACTTCACACACCTCCATTCTATGACTTCACACACTTCCATTGGGACGTCACACACCTCCATTCTATGAGTTCACACACCTACATTCTATGACTTCACACAACTTCATTCGTCTTCACACACCTCCGTTCTATGACTTCACAGACCTCGAATCTGTGACTTCACTCACCTCCAGTCTATGACTTCACACTCCTCCATTCTATGACTTCCCACACCTCCTTTCTATGACTTCACACCTCCATTCTGACTTCACACACCTCCATTATGTGACTTCACACACCTCCATTATGTGACTTCACACACCTCCATTATATAACGTCACACAACTCCGTTCTATGACTTCACACTCCTCCATTCTACGACATCACACACCTCCATTCTGTGACTTCACACACCTCCATTCTATGACTTCACACACCTTCATTCTTACTTCACAAACATATATTCTATGACTTCACACACCTCCATTCTATGACTTCACACACCTCCATTCTTTGACTTCACACACCTCCATTCTGTGACTTCACACACCTCCATTCTGTGACTTCACACAGCTCCATTCTGTGACTTCATACACCTCCATTCTCCGACTTCACTCACCTCCATTCTATGACTTCACACATCCATTTTGACTTCACACAACTCCAATATATAACTTCAAACACCTCAATTCTGTGACTTCACACACCTCCATTCTATGAATTCATACCCGTCCATTCTGTGACTTCACACACCTCCATTCTTTGACTTCACACACCTCCATTCTGTGACTTCACCCACTTCCATTCTGTGACTTCCCACACCTCCATTCTCCGACTTCACACCCCTCCAATTTGACTTCACATACCTCCACTATATGACTTCACACACCTCCATTCTGTGACTTCACAAACCTCCATTCTATGATTTTACACACCTCCAATCTATGACTTCGCACACCTACATTTTATGACGTCACACACCTCCAGTTTGACTTCACACACCTCCATTATGTGACTCCACACACCTCCCTTCTGTGACTTCACACACCTCCATTCTATGACTTCACACACCTTCATTGTATGACTTCACACACCTCCATTCTATGACTTCACACACTTCCATTCTATGATTTCACATACCTCCATGCTATGACTTCACACACCTCCATTCTGTGACTTCACAAACCTCCATTCTGTGACTTCACACACCTCAATTCTGTGACTTCACAAACCTTCATTCTATGATTTCACACACCTCCATTTTATGACTTCACACACCTCCATTTTAGGACATCACACACCTCCATTTTGACTTCACACACCTCCATTCTGTGACTTCACACACCTCTATACTATGAATTCACACACTTCCATTGTGACGTCACACACCTCTATTCTATGAGTTCACACACCTCCATTCTATGACTTCACACACCTCCATTCTGACTTCACACACCTCCATTCTATGACTTCACAGACCTCGAATCTGTGACTTCACTCACCTCGACTCTATGACTTCACATCTTCCATTCTCTGACTTCCCACACCTCCTTTTTATGACTTCACCCACCTCTATTCTATGACTTCACACCTCCATTCTGACTTCACACACCTCCATTCTGTGACATCACACACCTCCATTATATGATATCACACACCTCCATTCTATGACTTCATACACCTCCATTCTATGACTTCACACACCTCCATTCTGTGACTTCACACACCTCCATTCTATGATTTCACACACCTCCATTCTTTGATTTCCCACACCTCCATTCTGAGTTTACACACCTCCATTCTATGATTTCACACAGCTCCATTCTTTTACGTCACACACCTCCATTCTATGACTTCACACAACTTCATTCTTACTTTACAAACATCCATTCTGTAACTTCACACACCTCCATTCTATGACTTCAAATACCTCCATTCTGTGACTCCACAAATCTCCATTCTATGACTTCACACACCTCCATTCTGTGACTTCACACAACTCCATTCTGTGACTTCACACACCTCCATTCTGAATTCACACAGCTCCATTCTGTGACTTCACACACCTCCATTCTCAATTCACACAGCTCCATTCTGTGACTTCTCAAAACTCCATTCTATGATTTCACACACCTCCATACTATGACTTCACACAACTCCATCTATGACTTCACATACCTGCATTCTTACATCACACACCTACATTCTATGACTTCACAAACCTCGAATCTGTGACTTAACTCACCTGCACTCTATGACTTTTCACTCCTCCATTCTATGACTTCACAGACCTCCTTTCTATGACTTCACACACCTACATTCTTTGACTTCACACACCTCCATTCCATGACTTCACACACATCCATTCTATGACTTCACACACCTCCATTCTATGAGTTCACACACCTCCATTCTTTGACTTCACACACCTCCATTTTGACTTCACACACCTACATTCTGTGACTTCACACACCTCCATTTGTGACTTCACACACCACCATTTTGATTTCACACACCTCCATTCTGTGACTTCACACACCTCCATTCTTTGACTTCACACACCTCCGTTTTGACTTCACACACTTCCATTCTGGGACTTCACACACCTCCATTCTTTGACTTCACACACCACCACTGTTTGACTTCACACACCTCCATTCTTTGACTTCACACATCTCCATTCCACGACTTCACACAACTCCATTCAATGAGTTCAGAAACATCCATTCTATGAGTTCACACACCACAATTTTGTCTTCACACACCTCCATTCTATGACTTCAAACACCTTCATTCTTAATTCAGAAACATCCATTCTATGACTTCACACACCTCCATTCTATGACTTCACACACCTTCATTCTTACTTCACAAACATATATTCTATGACTTCACACACCTCCATTCTATGACTTCACACACCTCCATTCTTTGACTTCACACACCTCCATTCTGTGACTTCACACACCTCCATTCTGTGACTTCACACAGCTCCATTCTGTGACTTCATACACCTCCATTCTCCGACTTCACACATCCATTTTGACTTCACACAACTCCAATATATAACTTCAAACACCTCAATTCTGTGACTTCACACACCTCCATTCTATGAATTCATACCCGTCCATTCTGTGACTTCACACACCTCCATTCTTTGACTTCACACACCTCCATTCTGTGACTTCACCCACCTCCATTCTGTGACTTCCCACACCTCCATTCTCCGTCTTCACACCCCTCCAATTTGACTTCACATACCTCCACTATATGACTTCACACACCTCCATTCTGTGACTTCACAAACCTCCATTCTATGATTTTACACACCTCCAATCTATGATTCGCACACCTACATTTTATGACGTCACACACCTCCAGTTTGACTTCACACACCTCCATTCTGTGACTTCACACACCTCCATTCTGTGACTTCACACACCTCCATTCTACGACTTCACACACCTCCATTCTGTGACTTGACAAACCTCCATTCTATGACTTCACACACCTTCATTCTTACTTCACAAACATACATTCTATGACTTCACACACCTCCATTCTATGACTTCACACACCTCCATTCTTTGACTTCACACACCTCCATTCTCTGACTTCACACACCTCCATTCTGTGACTTCACACACCTCCATTCTTTGACTTCACACAGCTCCATTCTGTGACTTCACACACCTCCATTCTCCGACTTCAAACACCTCCATTCTATGACTTCACACATCCATTTTGACTTCACACACTTCCAATGTATAACTTCAAACACCTCAATTCTGTGACTTCACACACCTCCATTCTATGAAATCATACCCGTCCATTCTGTGACTTCACACATCTCCATTCTTTGACTTCACACTCCTCCATTCTATGACTTCACCCACCTCCATTCTGTGACTTCCCACACCTCCATTCTCCGACTTCACACCCCTCCAATTTGACTTCACATACCTCCATTCTATGACTTCACATACCTCCATTTTGTGACTTCACAAACCTCCAGTCTATGATTTCACACACCTCCAATCTATGACTTCACTCACCTACATTATATGACGTCACACACCTCCATTTTGACTTCACACACCTCCATTATGTGACTCCACACACCTCCATTCTGTGACTTCACACACCTCCATTCTATGACTTCACACACTTCCATTCTATGACTTCACCCACCGCCATTCCGTGACTTCACACACCTGCATTGTGAGTTCACACACCTCCATTCTGTGACCTCACACACCTCCATTGTGCGATTTCACACACCTCCATTCTGAGATGTCACACCTCCATTCTATGAATTCACACACCTCCATTCTGTGATTTCACACACCTCAATTCTATGACTTCACACAACTCCATTCTGTGACTTCACACATCTCCATTCTGAGTTCACACACCTCCATTCTGTGACTTCACACACCTCCATTCTGTGACTTCACACACCTCCATTCTATGACTTCACACACCTCCATTCTGTGACTTCACAAACCTCCATTCTATGTTTTCACACACCTCCAATCTATGACTTCACACACCTCCATTTTATGACGTCAACCACCTCCATTTTGACTTCTCACACCTCCATTATGTGACTTCACACACCTCTCTTCTGTGACTTCACACACTTCCATTCTATGATTTCACATACCTTCATACGATGACTTCACACACCTCCATTCTGTGACTTCACACACCTCCATTCTGAGTTCACACACCGCCATTCGGTGACTTCACAAACCTCTATTCTATGATTTCACACACCTCCATTCTATGACTTCTCACACCTCCTTTTTAGGACGTCACACACCTCCATTTTGGCTTCACACACTTCCATTCTGTGACTTCACACACCTCCATTCTATGACTTCACACACTTCCATTGGGACGTCACACACCTCCATTCTATGAATTCACACACCTCCATTCTATGACTTCACAGACCTCGAATCTGTGACTTCACTCACCTCCAGTCTATGACTTCACACTCCTCCATTCTATGACTTCCCACACCTCCTTTCTATGACTTCACACCTCCATTCTGACTTCACACACCTCCATTATGTGACTTCACACACCTCCATTATGTGACTTCACACACCTCCATTATATAACGTCACACAACTCCGTTCTATGACTTCACACACCTCCATTCTACGACATCACATACCTCCATTCTGTGACTTCACACACCTCCATTCTATGACTTCACACACCTTCATTCTTACTTCACAAACATATATTCTATGACTTCACACACCTCCATTCTATGACTTCACACACCTCCATTCTTTGACTTCACACACCTCCATTCTGTGACTTCACACACCTCCATTCTGTGACTTCACACAGCTCCATTCTGTGACTTCATACACCTCCATTCTCCGACTTCACTCACCTCCATTCTATGACTTCACACATCCATTTTGACTTCACACAACTCCAATATATAACTTCAAACACCTCAATTCTGTGACTTCACACACCTCCATTCTATGAATTCATACCCGTCCATTCTGTGACTTCACACACCTCCATTCTTTGACTTCACACACCTCCATTCTGTGACTTCACCCACCTCCATTCTGTGACTTCCCACACCTCCATTCTCCGTCTTCACACCCCTCCAATTTGACTTCACATACCTCCACTATATGACTTCACACACCTCCATTCTGTGACTTCACAAACCTCCATTCTATGATTTTACACACCTCAATTCTGTGACTTCACAAACCTTCATTCTATGATTTCACACACCTCCATTTTATGACTTCACACACCTCCATTTTATGACGTCACACACCTCCAGTTTGACTTCACACACCTCCATTATGTGACTCCACACACCTCCCTTCTGTGACTTCACACACCTCCATTCTATGACTTCACACACCTTCATTGTATGACTTCACACACCTCCATTCTATGACTTCACACACTTCCATTCTATGATTTCATATACCTCCATGCTATGACTTCACACACCTCCATTCTGTGACTTCACAAACCTCCATTCTGTGACTTCACACACCTCAATTCTGTGACTTCACAAACCTTCTTTCTATGATTTCACACACCTCCATTTTATGACTTCACACACCTCCATTTTAGGACATCACACACCTCCATTTTGACTTCACACACCTCCATTCTGTGACTTCACACACCTCTATACTATGAATTCACACACTTCCATTGTGATGTCACACACCTCTATTCTATGAGTTCACACACCTCCATTCTATGACTTCACACACCTCCATTCTGACTTCACACACCTCCATTCTATGACTTCACAGACCTCGAATCTGTGACTTCACTCACCTCGACTCTATGACTTCACATCTTCCATTCTCTGACTTCCCACACCTCCTTTTTATGACTTCACCCACCTCTATTCTATGACTTCACACCTCCATTCTGACTTCACACACCTCCATTCTGTGACATCACACACCTCCATTATATGATATCACACACCTCCATTCTATGACTTCATACACCTCCATTCTATGACTTCACACACCTCCATTCTGTGACTTCACACACCTCCATTCTATGACTTCACACACCTCCATTCTTTGATTTCCCACACCTCCATTCTGAGTTTACACACCTCCATTCTATGATTTCACACAGCTCCATTCTTTTACGTCACACACCTCCATTCTATGACTTCACACAACTTCATTCTTACTTTACAAACATCCATTCTGTAACTTCACACACCTCCATTCTATGACTTCAAATACCTCCATTCTGTGACTTCACAAATCTCCATTCTATGACTTCACACACCTCCATTCTGTGACTTTACACACCTCCATTCTATGACTTCACACACCTCCATTCTGAATTCACACAGCTCCATTCTGTGACTTCACACACCTCCATTCTCAATTCACACTGCTCCATTCTGTGACGTCTCAAAACTCCATTCTATGATTTCACACACCTCCATACTATGACTTCACACAACTCCATCTATGACTTCACATACCTGCATTCTGACATCACACACCTACATTCTATGACTTCACAGACCTCGAATCTGTGACTTAACTCACCTGCACTCTATGACTTTTCACTCCTCCATTCTATGACTTCACAGACCTCCTTTCTATGACTTCACACACCTACATTCTTTGACTTCACACACCTCCATTCCATGACTTCACACACATCCATTCTATGACTTCACACACCTCCATTCTATGAGTTCACACACCTCCATTCTTTAACTTCACACACCTCCATTTTGACTTCACACACCTACATTCTGTGACTTCACACACCTCCATTTGTGACTTCACAAACCACCATTTTGATTTCACACACCTCCATTCTGTGACTTCACACACCTCCATTCTTTGACTTCACACACCTCCGTTTTGACTTCACACACTTCCATTCTGGGACTTCACACACCTCCATTCTGTGACTTCACACACCACCACTGTTTGACTTCACACACCTCCATTCTTTGACTTCACACATCTCCATTCCACGACTTCACACAACTCCATTCAATGAGTTCAGAAACATCCATTCTATGAGTTCACACACCACAATTTTGTCTTCACACACCTCCATTCTATGACTTCACACACCTTCAATCTTAATTCAGAAACATCCATTCTATGACTTCACACACCTCCATTCTATGACTTCAAAAACCTCTATTCTGTGACTTCACACACCTCCATTCTGACTTCACGCACCTCCATTCTATGACTTTACACACTTCCTTTCTATGACTTCACACACCTCCATTCTGTGACTTCACACACCTCCATTCTGTGACTTCACACACCTCCATTCTATGACTTCATACACCTCCATTCTGTGACTTCACACACCTCCATTCTATGGCTTCACACACCTTCATTCTTACTTCACAAACATACATTCTATGACTTCACACAACTCCATTCTATGACTTCACACACCTCCATTCTTTAACTTCACACACCTCCATTCTGTGACTTCACACACCTCCATTCTGTGACTTCACACACCTCCATTCTGTGACTTCACACACCTCCATTCTATGACTTCATACACCTTCATTCTTACTTCACAAACATACATTATATGACTTCACACACCTCCATTCTATGACTTCACACACCTCCATTCTTTGACTTCACACACCTCCATTCTGTGACTTCACACACCTCCATTCTATGACTTCACACACCTTCATTCTTACTTCACAAACATACATTCTATGACTTCACACACCTCCTTTCTATGACTTCACACACCTCCATTCTTTGACTTCACACACCTCCATTCTGTGACTTCACACACCTCCATTCTGTGACTTCACACACCTCCATTCTGTGACTTCACACAGCTCCATTCTCCGACTTCAAACACCTCCATTCTATGACTTCACACATCCATTTTGACTTCACACACCTCCAATGTATAACTTCAAACACCTCAATTCTGTGACTTCACACACCTCCATTCTATGAAATCATACCCGTCCATTCTGTGACTTCACACACCTCCATTCTTTGACTTCACACACCTCCATTCTGTGACTTCACCCACCTCCATTCTGTGACTTCCCACACCTCCATTCTCCGTCTTCACACCCCTCCAATTTGACTTCACATACCTCCATTCTATGACTTCACACATCTCCATTTTGTGACTTCACAAACCTCCATTCTATGATTTCACACACCTCCAATCTATGACTTCACACACCTACATTATGTGACTCCACACACCTCCATTCTGTGACTTCACACACCTCCATTCTATGACTTCACACACTTCCATTCTATGACTTCACCCACCGCCATTCCGTGACTTCACACACCTGCATTGTGAGTTCACACACCTCCATTCTGTGACCTCACACACCTCCATTGTGCGATTTCACACACCTCCATTCTGAGATGTCACACCTGCATTCTATGAATTCACACACCTCCATTCTGTGATTTCACACACCTCTATTCTATGACTTCACACAACTCCATTCTGTGACTTCACACATCTCCATTCTGAGTTCACACACCTCCATTCTGTGACTTCACACACCTCCATTCTGTGACTTCACACACCTCCATTCTATGACTTCACACACCTCCATTCTGTGACTTCACAAACCTCCATTCTATGATTTCACACACCTCCAATCTATGACTTCACACACCTCCATTTTATGACGTCACACACATCCATTTTGACTTCTCACACCTCCATTATGTGACTTCACAAACCTCTCTTCTGTGACTTCACACACTTCCATTCTATGATTTCACATACCTTCATACGATGACTTCACACACCTCCATTCTGTGACTTCACACACCTCCATTCTGAGTTCACACACCGCCATTCGGTGACTTCACAAACCTCTATTCTATGATTTCACACACCTCCATCCTATGACTTCTCACACCTCCTTTTTAGGACGTCACTCACCTCCATTTTGGCTTCACACACTTCCATTCTGTGACTTCACACACCTCCATTCTATGACTTCACACACTTCCATTGGGACGTCACACACCTCCATTCTTTGAGTTCACACACCTACATTCTATGACTTCACACACCTTCATTCGACTTCACACAACTCCATTCTATGACTTCACAGACCTCGAATCTGTGACTTCACTCACCTCCAATCTATGACTTCACACTTCTCCATTCTATGACTTCCCACACCTCCTTTCTATGACTTCACACCTCCATTCTGACTTCACACACCTCCATTATGTGACTTCACACACCTCCCTTATGTGACTTCACACACCTCCATTATATGACGTCACACAACTCCGTTCTATGACTTCACACACCTCCATTCTATGACATCACATACCTCCATTCTGTGACCTCACACACCTCCATTCTATGACTTCACACACCTTCATTCTTACTTCACAAACATATATTCTATGACTTCACACACCTCCATTCTATGACTTCACACACCTCCATTCTTTGACTTCACACACCTCCATTCTGTGACTTCACACACGTCCATTCTGTGATTTCACACAGCTCCATTCTGTGACTTCACACACCTCCATTCTCCGACTTCACTCACCTCCATTCTATGACTTCACACATCCATTTTGACTTCACACAACTCCAATATACAACTTCAAACACCTCAATTCAGTGACTTCACACACCTCCATTCTATGAATTCATACCCGTCCATTCTGTGACTTCACACACCTCCATTCTTTGACTTCACACACCTCCATTCTGAGACTTCACCCACCTCCATTCTGTGACTTCCCACACCTCCATTCTCCGACTTCAAACCCCTCCAATTTGACTTCACATACCTCCAATATATGACTTCACACACCTCCATTCTGTGACTTCACAAACCTCCATTCTATGATTTCATACACCTCCAATCTATGACTTCACACACCTACATTTTATGACGTCACACACCTCCATTTTGACTTCACACACCTCCATTATGTGACTCCACACACCTCCCTTCTGTGACTTCACACACCTCCATTCTATGACTTCACACACCTTCATTGTATGACTATACACACCTCCATTCTATGACTTCACACACTTCCATTCTATGATTTCACATACCTCCATGCTATGACTTCACACACCTCCATTCTGTGACTTCACACACCTCCATTCTGTGACTTCACACACCTCAATTCTGTGATTTCACAAACCTTCATTCTATGATTTCACACACCTCCATTTTATGACTTCACACACCTCCATTTTAGGACATGACACACCTCCATTTTGACTTCACACACCTCCATTCTGTGACTTCACACACCTCTATACTATGAATTCACACACTTCCATTGTGACGTCACGCACCTCTATTCTATGAGTTCACACACCTCCATTCTATGACTTCACACACCTCCATTCTGACTTCACACACCTCCATTCTATGACTTCACAGACCTCGAATCTGTGACTTCACTCACCTCGACTCTATGACTTCACACTCCTCCATTCTCTGACTTCCAACACCTCCTTTCTATGACTTCACCCACCTCTATTCTATGACTTCACACCTCCATTCTGAATTCACACAGCTCCATTCTGTGACTTCACACACCTCCATTCTGAATTCACACAGCTCCATTCTGTGACTTCTCAAAACTCCATTCTATGATTTCACACACCTCCATACTATGACTTCACACAACTCCATCTATGACTTCACATACCTGCATTCTGACATCACACACCTACATTCTATGACTTCACAGACCTCGAATCTGTGACTTAACTCATCTGCACTCTATGACTACACACTCCTCCATTCTATGACTTCACAGACCTCCTTTCTATGACTTCACACACCTCCATTCTTTGACTTCACACACCTCCATTCCATGACTTCACACACATCCATTCTATGACTTCACACACCTCCATTCTATGAGTTCACACACCTCCATTCTTTGACTTCACACACCTCCATTTTGACTTCACACACCTACATTCTGTGACTTCACACACCTCCATTTGTGACTTCACACACCACCATTTTGATTTCACACACCTCCATTCTGTGACTTCACACACCTCCATTCTTTGACTTCACACACCTCCGTTTTGACTTCACACACTTCCATTCTGGGACTTCACACACCTCCATTCTGTGACTTCACACACCACCATTGTTTGACTTCACACACCTCCATTCTTTGACTTCACACATCTCCATTCCACGACTTCACACAACTCCATTCTATGAGTTCAGAAACATCCATTCTATGAGTTCACACACTACAATTTTGTCTTCACACACCTCCATTCTATGACTTCACCCACCTTCATTTTTAATTCAGAAACATCCATTCTATGACTTCACACACCTCCATTCTATGACTTCAAAAACCTCTATTCTGTGACTTCACACACCTCCATTCTGAGTTCACACACCTGCATTCATTGACTTCACACACCTCCATTCTGACTTCACGCACCTCCATTCTATGACTTTACACACTTCCATTCTATGACTTCACACACCTCCATTCTGTGACTTCACACACCTCCATTCTGTGTCTTCACACACCTTCATTCTATGACTTCACACACCTCCATTCTATGACTTCACACACCTCTATTCTATGATTTCACACATCCATTTTGAATTCACACACATAAAATATATGACTTCAAACACCTCAATTCTGTGACTTCACACACCTCCTTCTATGACTTCATACCCGTCCATTCTGTGACTTCACACACCTCCATTCTATGACTTCACACACCTCCATTCTGTGACTTCACCCACCTCCATTCTGTGACTTCACACACCTCTATTCTCCGACTTCACACCCCTCCAATTTGACTTCACATACCTCCATTCTATGACTTCACGAACCTCCATTCCGTGACGTCACACAACTCCATTCTGTGACTTCACAAACTTCCATTCTATAATTTCACACACCTCCATTCTATGACTTCACACACCTCCAGTTTATGACGTCACACACCTAAATTTTGACTTCACACACCTCCATTATGTGACTTCACACACCTCCCTTCTGTGTCTTCACACACCTCCATTCTATGACTTCACACACCTTCATTCTGTGACTTCACACACCTCAATTCTATGACTTCACACACTTCCATTCTATGATTTCACATACCTCCATGCTGTAACTTCTCACACCTCCATTCTGTGACTTCACACACCTCCATTCTGAGTTCACACACCTCCATTCTGTGACTTCACAAACCTCCTTTCTACGATTTCACACAGCTCCATTCTATGACTTCACACAGCTCCATTTTATGACGTCACACACCTCCATTTTGACTTCTCACACCTCCATTCCTTGACTTCACACACCCCCATTCTATGACTTCACACACATCCTTTGTGACGTCACACACCTCCATTCTATGAGTTCACCCACCTCCATTTTATGACTTCACACACCTCCATTCTGACTTCACACACCTCCATTCTATAACTTCACAGACCTCGAATATGTGACTTCACTCACCTCCACTCTAGGACTTCACACTCCTCCATTCTATGACTTCCCACATCTCTTTCTATGACTTCACCCTCCTCCATTTTATGACTTCACACACCTCCATTCTGTGACTTCACACACCTCCATGCTATGACCTCACACACCCTCATTCTGTGATTTCACACACCTCCATTCTATGACTTCACACACCCATTTTGACTTCACACACCTCCAATATATGACTTCAAACACCTCAATTCTGTGACTTCACACACCTCCATTCTATGACTTCAAACCGTCCATTCTGTCACTTCACACACCTCCATTCTATGACTTCACACACTTCAATTCTATGACTTCACACACCTCCATTCTGTGACTTTACACACCTCCATTCTGACTTCACACACCTCCATTCTGTGACATCACACACCTCCATACTGTGACTTCCCACACCTCCATTCTGTGACTTCACACACCTCCATTCTGACTTCACACACATCCATTCTGTGACTTCACACACCTCCATTATATGACTTCACACGCCTCCATTCTATGTCTTCACACACCTCCATTCTATGACTTCACACACCTCCATTCTGTGACTTCACACACCTCCATTCTATGACTTCACACACCTTCATTCTTACTTCACAAACATACATTCTATGACTTCACACACCTCCATTCTATGATTTCACACACCTACATTCTTTGACTTCACACACCTCCATTCTGTGTTCACACACCTCAATTCTGTGACTTCACACACCTCCATTCTGACTTCACACACCTCCATTCTATGACTTCACACAACGCCATTCTTTGACTTCACACATCTAAATTTTGAGTTGACAGACCTCCATTCTGTGACTTCACACACCTCCATTCTGACCTCACACAGCTCCATTCTATGACTTCACACACCTCCATTCTTTGACGTCACACACCTGTATTCGATGACTTCACACACCTTCATTCTTACTTTGCAAACATCCATTCTATAACTTCACACACCTCCATTCTATGACTTTACACACCTCCATTGTGTGACTTCACATACCTGCATTCTATGACTTCACACACCTCCATTCTGTGACTTCACACACCTCCATTCTATGACTTCACACACTTCCATTGTGACGTCACACACCTCCATTCTATGAGTTCACACACCTGCATTCTGACTTCACCCACCTCCATTCTATGACTTCACACACCTCCATTCTGACTTCACACACCTCTATTCTATGACTTCGCACACCTCCATTCTGACATCACACACCTCCATTCTATGACTTCACAGACCTCGAATCTGTGACTTCACTCACCTGCACTCTATGACTTTACACTCCTCCATTCTATGATTTCCCACAACTCTTTCTATGACTTCACACACCTTCATTTTTACTTCAGAAACATCCAATCTATGACTTCACACACCTCCACTCTATGACTTCACAAACCTCCATTCTGTGACTTCACACACCTCCATTCTGAGTTCACACAACTCCATTCGTTGACTTCACACATCTCCATTTTGACTTCACACACCTCCATTCTATGACTTCACACACTTCCATGCTATGACTTCACACACCTCTATTCTGTGACTTCACACACTTCCATTGTGTGACTTCACACACTTCCATTCTATGACTTCATAAACCTCCCTTTTATAATTTCACACACCTCCATTCTATGACCTCACACACCCTCATTCTTTTATTTCACACACCTCCATTCTATGATTTCACACATCCATTTCGACTTCACACACCTCTAATATATGACTTCAAACACCTCAATTCTGTGACTTCACACACCTGCATTCTATGACTTCATACCGTCCATTCTGTGACTTCAAACACCTCCATTTTATAACTTCACACACCTCCATTCAATGACTTCACACACCTCCATTCTGAGTTTACACACTTCCATTCTATGACTTCACACATCTCCATTCTTTGACGTCACACATTTATTCTATGACTTCACACAACTTCATTCTTACTTTACAAACATCTATTCAATAAGTTCACACACCTCCATTTTATGACTTCAAACACCTCCATTCTGTGCCTTCACACACCTCCATTCTATGACTTCACACACCTCCATTCTGTGACTTCACACACCTCCATTCTATGACTTCACAAACTTCCATTGTGATGTCACTCAACTCCATTCTATGCGTTCACACACCTCCGTTCTGACTTCACACACCTACATTCTATGACTTCACACACCTCCATTCTGTATTCACACAGCTCCATTCTGTGACTTCACAAAACTCCATTCTATGACTTCACACACCTCCATTCTGTATTCACACAGCTCCATTCTGTGACTTCACAAAACTCCATTCTATGATTTCACACACCTCCATACTATGACTTCACACAACTCAATCTATGCTTTCACACACCTTCATTCTGACATCACACACCTCCATTCTATGACTTCACAGACCTCGAATCTGTGACTTCACACACCTCCATTCTATGACTTCACACACCTCTATTCTGACGTCACACACCTCCATTCTATGACTTCACACACCTCCATTCTATGACTTCGCACACCTCTATTCTGACTTCACACACCTCCATTCTGTGACTTCACACACCTCCATTCTGTGATTTCACACACCTCCCTTCCGTGACTTCACCCACCGCCAGTCTATGACTTCACACACCTCCATTCTATGACATCACACACCTCCATTCTATGACTTCACACACTTCCACTCTATGACTTCACACACCACCATTCTATGACTTCAAACACCTCCATTCTATGACTTCCAACACATGCATTCTAACTTCACACACCTCCATCTATGACTTCACACACCTTCATTCTGACATCACACACCTCCATTCTATGACTTCACAGACCTCGAATCTGTGACTTCAGTCACCTGCACTCTATGACTTCACACTCCTCCATTCTGTGACTTTCCAAACCTCTTTTCTATGACTTTACCACCTCCAATCTATGACTACACACCTCAATTCTGACTTCACACACCTTCATTCTGTGAATTCGCACACCTCCATTCTATCTGTTCACACACCTCCATTCTATGACTTCACACACCTTCATTCTTACTTCAGAAACATCAGTTCTATGACTTCACACAACTGCATTCTATGACTTCACACTCTCCATTCTGTGACTTCACACACCCCCATTCTGTGTTCGCACACTTCCATTCTGTAACTTCACACACCTCCATTCTGTGACTCACACACCTCCATTCTGTGACTTCACAGACCTCCATTATATGACCTCACACACCCTCATTCTATGGTTTCACACACCTCCATTTTATGAATTTACACATCCATTTTGACTTCACATACCTCCAATATATGACTTCAAACACCTCAATTCTGTGACTTCACACACCTCCATTCTATGAGTTCATACCATCCATTCTGTGACTTCACACACCTCCATTCTATGACGTCACACACTTCCATTCTATGACTTCAAACTCCTCCATTCTGTGACTTTATATACCTCCGTTCGGAGTTCACACACCTCCATTCTGTGACTTCACACACGTCCATTCTGTGACTTCCCACACCTCCATTCTGTTACTTCACACACCTCCATTCTATGACTTCACACACCTCTATTCTGACGTCACAGACCTCCATTCTATGACTTCACACACCTCCATTCTGACTTCACACACCTCCATTCTATGACTTCGCACACCTCTATTCTGACTTCACACACCTCCATTCTGTGACTTCACACACCTCCATTTGATGACTTCACACACCTACATTCTTTGACTTCACACACAACCATTTTGACTTCACACTTCAATTCTGTGACTTCACACACTTACATTTGTGACTTCTCACACCACCTTTTTGACTTCACACATCTCTATTCTGTGAATTCACACACCTCCAATCTGTGACTTCACACACCTCCATTCTGTGACTTCACACACATCCATTCTGTGATTTCACACACCTCCATTCCGTGACTTCACCCACCTCCATTCTATGACTTCACACACCTCCATTCTATGACATCACACACCTCCATTCTATGACTTCACACACTTCCACTCTATGACTTCACACACAACCATTCTATGACTTCAAACACCTCCATTCTATGACTTCCCACCCATGCATTCTAACTTCACACACCTCCATCTATGACTTCACACACCTTCATTCTGACATCACACACCTCCAATCTATGACTTCACAGACCTCGAATCTGTGACTTCACTCACCTGCACTCTATGACTTCACACACCTCCATTCTATGACATTCCACACCTCTTATCTAGGACTTCACCACCTCCAATCTATGACTACAAACCTCCATTCTAACTTCACACACCTTCATTCTGTGAATTCGCACACCTCCATTCTATGTGTTCACAGACCTCCATTCTATGACTTCACACACCTTCATTCTTACTTCAGAAACATCAGTTTTATGACTTCACACAACTCCATTCTATGACTTCACAAACCTCCATTCTGTGACTTCACACACCTCCATTCTGAGTTCACACAACTCCATTCGGTGACTTCACACACCTCCATTCTGACTTCACACACCTCCATTCTATGACTTCACACACTTCCATTCTATGACTTCATACACCTCCATTCTGTGACTTCACACACCTCCATTCTGTGTTCGCACACTTCCATTCTGTGACTTCACACACCTCCATTCTGTGACTTCACACACCTCCATTCTGTGACTTCACACACTTCCATTCTATGACTTCACACACCTCCATTCTATGACTTCACACACCTCCATTCTGTGACTTCACACACCTCCATTATATGACCTCACACACCCTCATTCTATGGTTTCACACACCTCCATTCTGTGAATTCACACATCCATTTTGACTTCACACACCTCCAATATATGACTTCAAACACCTCAATTCTGTGACTTCACACACCTCCATTCTATGAGTTCATACCATCCATTCTGTGACTTCACACACCTCCATTCTATGACTTCACACACTTCCACTCTATGACTTCATACACCTCCATTCTGTGACTTTACATACCTCCATTCTGAGTTCACACACCTCCATTCTGTGACTTCACACACCTCCATTCTGTTACTTCCCACACCTCCATTCTGTGACTTCACACACCTACATTCTATGACTTCACACACCTCTATTCTGACGTCACACACCTCCATTCTATGACTTCACACACCTCCATTCTGACTTCACACACCTCCATTTTATGACTTCGCACACCTCTATTCTGACTTCACACACCTCCATTTTGTGACTTCACACACCTCCATTCTATGACTTCACACACCTACATTCTTTGACTTCACACACAACCTTTTTGACTTCACACCTCCATTCTGTGACTTCACACAGTTACATTTGTGACTTCTCACACCACCTGTTTGACTTCACACATCTCCTTTCTGTGACTTCACACACCTCCATTCTGTGACTTCACACACCTCCATTCTGTGACTTCACACACCTCCATTCTGTGATTTCACACACCTCCCTTCCGTGACTTCACCCACCTCCATTCTATGACTTCACACACCTCCATTGTATGACATCACACACCTCCATTCTATGACTTCACACACTTCCACTTTATGACTTCACAAACCACCATTCTATGACTTCACACACCTCCATTCTATGACTTCCTACACATGCATTCTGACTTCACACACCTCCATTGTATGTCTTCACACATCTTCTTTCTGTAACTTCCCACACTTCCAATGTTTGACTTCACAAACCACCATTCCATGACTTCACACACCTCCATTCTATGAGTTCACACACCTCCATTCTTTGACTTCACACACCTCCAATATATGACTTCAAACACCTCAATTCTGTGACTTCACACACCTCCATTCTATGAGTTCATACCATCCATTCTGTGACTTCACACAACTCCATTCTTTGACTTCACACACTTCCATTCTATGACTTCATACACCTCCATTCTGTGACTTTACACACCTCCATTTTGACTTCACACACTTCCATTCTGTGACTTCACACACCTCCATTCTGTGACTTCACACACCACCATTGTTTGACTTCACACACCTCCATTCTTTGACTTCACACACCTCCATTCTATTAGTTCACAAACATCCATTCTATGAGTTCAACAAAAAAATTTTGTCTTCACTCACCTCCATTCTATGACTTCACACACCTTCATTCTTAATTCAGAAACATCCATTCTATGACTTCACACACCTCCATTCTATGACTTCGCAACCCTCCATTCTGTGACTTCACACACCTCCATTCGGAGTTCACACACCTCCATTCGGTGACTTCACATACTTCCATTCTGACTTCACACACCTCCATTCTATGACTTCACACACTTCCATTCTATGACTTCACACACCTCCATTCTGTGACTTCACACACCTCCATTCTATGACTTCACACACTTCCATTGGGACGTCACACACCTCCATTCTATGAGTTCACACACCTACATTCTATGACTTGACACACCTTCATTCGACTTCACACACCTCCATTCTATGACTTCACAGACCTCGAATCTGTGACTTCACTCACCTCCAATCTATGACTTCACACTCCTCCATTCTATGACTTCCCACACCTCCTTTCTATGATTTCACACCTCCATTCTGACTTCACACACCTCCATTATGTGACTTCACACACCTCCCTTATGTGACTTCACACACCTCCATTATATGACGTCACACAACTCCGTTCTATGACTTCACACACCTCCATTCTATGACATCACATACCTCCATTCTGTAACTTCACACACCTCCATTCTATGACTTCACACACCTTCATTCTTACTTCACAAACATATATTCTATGACTTCACACACCTCCATTCTATGACTTCACACACCTCCATTCTTTGACTTCACACACCTCCATTCTGTGACTTCACACACCTCCATTCTGTGACTTCACACAGCTCCATTCTGTGACTTCACACACCTCCATTCTCCGACTTCACTCACCTCCATTCTATGACTTCACACATCCATTTTGACTTCACACAACTCCAATATATAACTTCAAACACCTCAATTCTGTGACTTCACACACCTCCATTCTTTGACTTCACACACCTCCATTCTGTGACTTCACCCACCTCCATTCTGTGACTTCCCACACCTCCATTCTCCGACTTCACACCCCTCCAATTTGACTTCACATACCTCCATTATATGACTTCACACACCTCCATTCTGTGACTTCACAAACCACCATTCTATGATTTCACACACCTCCAATCTATGACTTCACACACCTACATTTTATGACGTCACACACCTCCATTTTGACTTCACACACCTCCATTATGTGACTCCACACACCTCCCTTCTGTGACTTCACACACCTCCATTCTATGACTTCACACACCTTCATTGTATGACTATACACACCTCCATTCTATGACTTCACACACTTCCATTCTATGATTTCACATACCTCCATGCTATGACTTCACACACCTCCATTCTGTGACTTCACACACCTCCATTCTGTGACTTCACACACCTCAATTCTGTGACTTCACAAACCTTCATTCTATGATTTCAAACACCTCCATTTTATGACTTCACACACCTCCATTTTAGGACATCACACACCTCCATTTTGACTTCACACACCTCCATTCTGTGACTTCACACACCTCTATACTATGAATTCACACACTTCCATTGTGACGTCACACACCTCTATTCTATGAGGTCACACACCTCCATTCTATGACTTCACACACCTCCATTCTGACTTCACACACCTCCATTCTATGACTTCACAGACCTCGAATCTGTGACTTCACTCACCTCGACTCTATGACTTCACACTCCTCCATTCTCTGACTTCCCACACCTCCTTTCTATGACTTCACCCACCTCTATTCTATGAATTCACACCTCCATTCTGACTTCACACACCTCCATTCTGTGACATCACACACCTCCATTATATGATATCACACACCTCCATTCTATGACTTCATACACCTCCATTCTATGACTCCCCACCCATGCATTCTGACTTCACACACCTCTATTCTATGACTTCGCACACCTCCATTCTGACATCACACACCTCCATTCTATGACTTCACAGACCTCGAATCTGTGACTTCACTCACCTGCACTCTATGACTTTACACTCCTCCATTCTATGACTTCCCACAACTCTTTCTATGACTTCACACACCTTCATTTTTACTTCAGAAACATCCAATCTATGACTTCACACACCTCCACTCTATGACTTCACAAACCTCCATTCTGTGACTTCACACACCTCCATTCTGAGTTCACACAACTCCATTCGTTGACTTCACACATCTCCATTCTGACTTCACACACCTCCATTCTATGACTTTACACACTTCCATGCTATGACTTCACACACCTCTATTATGTGACTTCACACACTTCCATTGTGTGACTTCACACACTTCCATTCTCTGACTTCATAAACCTCCCTTTTATAATTTCACACACCTCCATTCTATGACCTCACACACCCTCATTCTTTTATTTCACACACCTCCATTCTATGATTTCACACATCCATTTCGACTTCACACACCTCTAATATATGACTTCAAACACCTCAATTCTGTGACTTCACACACCTGCATTCTATGACTTCATACCGTCCATTCTGTGACTTCAAACACCTCTATTTTATAACTTCACACACCTCCATTCAATGACTTCACACACCTCCATTCTGAGTTTACACACTTCCATTCTATGACTTCACACACCTCCATTCTTTGACGTCACACATTTATTCTATGACTTCACACAACTTCATTCTTACTTTACAAACATCCATTCAATAAATTCACACACCTCCATTTTATGACTTCAAACACCTCCATTCTGTGACTTCACACACCTCCATTCTATGACTTCACACACCTCCATTCTGTGACTTCACACACCTCCATTCTATGACTTCACAAACTTCCATTGTGATGTCACTCAACTCCATTCTATGCGTTCACACACCTCCGTTCTGACTTCACACACCTACATTCTATGACTTCACACACCTCCATTCTGTATTCACACAGCTCCATTCAGTGACTTCACAAAACTCCATTCTATGATTTCACACAGCTCCATACTATGACTTCACACAACTCCATCTATGACTTCACACACCTTCATTCTGACATCACACACCTCCATTCTATGACTTCACAGACCTCGAATCTGTGACTTCACACACCTCCATTGTATGACTTCACACACCACTATTCTGACGTCACACACCTCCATTCTATGACTTCACACACCTCCATTCTATGACTTCGCACACCTCTATTCTGACTTCACACACCTCCATTCTGTGACTTCACACACCTCCATTCTGTGATTTCACACACCTCCCTTCCGTGACTTCACCCACCGCCAGTCTATGACTTCACACACCTCCATTCTATGACATCACACACCTCCATTCTATGACTTCACACACTTCCACTCTATGACTTCACACACCACCATTCTATGACTTCAAACACCTCCATTCTATGACTTCCAACACATGCATTCTAACTTCACACACCTCCATCTACGACTTCACACACCTTCATTCTGACATCACACACCTCCATTCTATGACTTCACAGACCTCGAATCTGTGACTTCACTCACCTGCACTCTATGACTTCACACTCCTCCATTCTGTGACTTTCCAAACCTCTTTTCTATGACTTCACCACCTCCAATCTATGACTACACACCTCAATTGTGACTTCACACACCTTCATTCTGTGAATTCGCACACCTCCATTCTATCTGTTCACACACCTCCATTCTATGTCTTCACACACCTTCATTCTTACTTCAGAAACATCAGTTCTATGACTTCACACAACTGCATTCTATGACTTCACACTCTCCATTCTGTGACTTCACACACCTCCATTCTGTGTTCGCACACTTCCATTCTGTAACTTCACACACCTCCATTCTGTGACTCACACACCTCCATTCTATGACTTCACACACCTCCATTATATGACCTCACACACCCTCATTCTATGGTTTCACACACCTCCATTTTATGAATTTACACATCCATTTTGACTTCACATACCTCCAATATATGACTTCAAACACCTCAATTCTGTGACTTCACACACCTCCATTCTATGAGTTCATACCATCCATTCTGTGACTTCACACACCTCCATTCTATGACGTCACACACTTCCATTCTATGACTTCAAACTCCTCCATTCTGTGACTTTATATACCTCCGTTCGGAGTTCACGCACCTCCATTCTGTGACTTCACACACGTCCATTCTGTGACTTCCCACACCTCCATTCTGTTACTTCACACACCTCCATTCTATGACTTCACACACCTCTATTCTGACGTCACAGACCTCCATTCTATGACTTCACACACCTCCATTCTGACTTCACACACCTCCATTCTATGACTTCGCACACCTCTATTCTGACTTCACACACCTCCATTCTGTGACTTCACACACCTCCATTTGATGACTTCACACACCTACATTCTTTGACTTCACACACAACCATTTTGACTTCACACTTCAATTCTGTGACTTCACACACTTACATTTGTGACTTGTCACACCACCTTTTTGACTTCACACATCTCTATTCTGTGAATTCACACACCTCCAATCTGTGACTTCACACACCTCCATTCTGTGACTTCACACACATCCATTCTGTGATTTCACACACCTCCATTCCGTGACTTCACCCACCTCCATTCTATGACTTCACACACCTCCATTCTATGACATCACACACCTCCATTCTATGACTTCACACACTTCCACTCTATGACTTCACACACAACCATTCTATGACTTCAAACACCTCCATTCTATGACTTCCCACCCATGCATTCTAACTTCACACACCTCCATCTATGACTTCACACACCTTCATTCTGACATCACACACCTCCAATCTATGACTTCACAGACCTCGAATCTGTGACTTCACTCACCTGCACTCTATGACTTCACACACCTCCATTCTATGACATTCCACATCTCTTATCTAGGACTTCACCACCTCCAATCTATGACTACAAACCTCCATTCTAACTTCACACACCTTCATTCTGTGAATTCGCACACCTCCATTCTATGTGTTCACAGACCTCCATTCTATGACTTCACACACCTTCATTCTTACTTCAGAAACATCAGTTTTATGACTTCACACAACTCCATTCTATGACTTCACAAACCTCCATTCTGTGACTTCACACACCTCCATTCTGAGTTCACACAACTCCATTCGGTGACTTCACACACCTCCATTCTGACTTCACACACCTCCATTCTATGACTTCACACACTTCCATTCTATGACTTCATACACCTCCATTCTGTGACTTCACACACCTCCATTCTGTGTTCGCACACTTCCATTCTGTGACTTCACACACCTCCATTCTGTGACTTCACACACCTCCATTCTGTGACTTCACACACTTCCATTCTATGACTTCACACACCTCCATTCTATGACTTCACACACCTCCATTCTGTGACTTCACACACCTCCATTATATGACCTCACACACCCTCATTCTATGGTTTCACACACCTCCATTCTGTGAATTCACACATCCATTTTGACTTCACACACCTCCAATATATGACTTCAAACACCTCAATTCTGTGACTTCACACACCTCCATTCTATGAGTTCATACCATCCATTCTGTGACTTCACACACCTCCATTCTATGACTTCACACACTTCCACTCTATGACTTCATACACCTCCATTCTGTGACTTTACATACCTCCATTCTGAGTTCACACACCTCCATTCTGTGACTTCACACACCTCCATTCTGTTACTTCCCACACCTCCATTCTGTGACTTCACACACCTACATTCTATGACTTCACACACCTCTATTCTGACGTCACACACCTCCATTCTATGACTTCACACACCTCTATTCTGACTTCAGACTCCTCCATTTTATGACTTCGCACACCTCTATTCTGACTTCACACACCTCCATTCTGTGACTTCACACACCTCCATTCTATGACTTCACACACCTACATTCTTTGACTTCACACACAACCTTTTTGACTTCACACCTCCATTCTGTGACTTCACACAGTTACATTTGTGACTTCTCACACCACCTGTTTGACTTCACAAATCTCCTTTCTGTGACTTCACACACCTCCATTCTGTGACTTCACACACCTCCATTCTGTGACTTCACACACCTCCATTCTGTGATTTCACACACCTCCCTTCCGTGACTTCACCCACCTCCATTCTATGACTTCACACACCTCCATTCTATGACATCACACACCTCCATTCTATGACTTCACACACTTCCTCTTTATGACTTCACACACCACCATTCTATGACTTCACACACCTCCATTCTATGACTTCCTACACATGCATTCTGACTTCACACACCTCCATTGTATGTCTTCACACATCTTCTTTCTGTAACTTCCCACACTTCCAATGTTTGACTTCACAAACCACCATTCCATGACTTCACACACCTCCATTCTGTGAGTTCACACACCTCCATTCTTTGACTTCACACACCTCCAATATATGACTTCAAACACCTCAATTCTGGGACTTCACACACCTCCATTCTATGAGTTCATACCATCCATTCTGTGACTTCACACAACTCCATTCTTTGACTTCACACACTTCCATTCTATGACTTCATACACCTCCATTCTGTGACTTTACACACCTCCATTTTGACTTCACACACTTCCATTCTGTGACTTCACACACCTCCATTCTGTGACTTCACACACCACCATTGTTTGACTTCACACACCTCCATTCTTTGACTTCACACACCTCCATTCTATTAGTTCACAAACATCCATTCTATGAGTTCAACAAAAAAATTTTGTCTTCACTCACCTCCATTCTATGACTTCACACACCTTCATTCTTAATTCAGAAACATCCATTCTATGACTTCACACACCTCCATTCTATGACTTCGCAACCCTCCATTCTGTGACTTCACACACCTCCATTCGGAGTTCACACACCTCCATTCGGTGACTTCACATACTTCCATTCTGACTTCACACACCTCCATTCTATGACTTCACACACTTCCATTCTATGACTTCACACACCTCCATTCTGTGACTTCACACACCTCCATTCTATGACTTCACACACTTCCATTGGGACGTCACACACCTCCATTCTATGAGTTCACACACCTACATTCTATGACTTGACACACCTTCATTCGACTTCACACACCTCCATTCTATGACTTCACAGACCTCGAATCTGTGACTTCACTCACCTCCAATCTATGACTTCACACTCCTCCATTCTATGACTTCCCACACCTCCTTTCTATGATTTCACACCTCCATTCTGACTTCACACACCTCCATTATGTGACTTCACACACCTCCCTTATGTGACTTCACACACCTCCATTATATGACGTCACACAACTCCGTTCTATGACTTCACACACCTCCATTCTATGACATCACATACCTCCATTCTGTAACTTCACACACCTCCATTCTATGACTTCACACACCTTCATTCTTACTTCACAAACATATATTCTATGACTTCACACACCTCCATTCTATGACTTCACACACCTCCATTCTTTGACTTCACACACCTCCATTCTGTGACTTCACACACCTCCATTCTGTGACTTCACACAGCTCCATTCTGTGACTTCACACACCTCCATTCTCCGACTTCACTCACCTCCATTCTATGACTTCACACATCCATTTTGACTTCACACAACTCCAATATATAACTTCAAACACCTCAATTCTGTGACTTCACACACCTCCATTCTTTGACTTCACACACCTCCATTCTGTGACTTCACCCACCTCCATTCTGTGACTTCCCACACCTCCATTCTCCGACTTCACACCCCTCCAATTTGACTTCACATACCTCCATTATATGACTTCACACACCTCCATTCTGTGACTTCACAAACCACCATTCTATGATTTCACACACCTCCAATCTATGACTTCACACACCTACATTTTATGACGTCACACACCTCCATTTTGACTTCACACACCTCCATTATGTGACTCCACACACCTCCCTTCTGTGACTTCACACACCTCCATTCTATGACTTCACACACCTTCATTGTATGACTATACACACCTCCATTCTATGACTTCACACACTTCCATTCTATGATTTCACATACCTCCATGCTATGACTTCACACACCTCCATTCTGTGACTTCACACACCTCCATTCTGTGACTTCACACACCTCAATTCTGTGACTTCACAAACCTTCATTCTATGATTTCAAACACCTCCATTTTATGACTTCACACACCTCCATTTTAGGACATCACACACCTCCATTTTGACTTCACACACCTCCATTCTGTGACTTCACACACCTCTATACTATGAATTCACACACTTCCATTGTGACGTCACACACCTCTATTCTATGAGGTCACACACCTCCATTCTATGACTTCACACACCTCCATTCTGACTTCACACACCTCCATTCTATGACTTCACAGACCTCGAATCTGTGACTTCACTCACCTCGACTCTATGACTTCACACTCCTCCATTCTCTGACTTCCCACACCTCCTTTCTATGACTTCACCCACCTCTATTCTATGAATTCACACCTCCATTCTGACTTCACACACCTCCATTCTGTGACATCACACACCTCCATTATATGATATCACACACCTCCATTCTATGACTTCATACACCTCCATTCTATGACTCCCCACCCATGCATTCTGACTTCACACACCTCTATTCTTTGACTTCGCACACCTCCATTCTGACATCACACACCTCCATTCTATGACTTCACAGACCTCGAATCTGTGACTTCACTCACCTGCACTCTATGACTTTACACTCCTCCATTCTATGACTTCCCACAACTCTTTCTATGACTTCACACACCTTCATTTTTACTTCAGAAACATCCAATCTATGACTTCACACACCTCCACTCTATGACTTCACAAACCTCCATTCTGTGACTTCACACACCTCCATTCTGAGTTCACACAACTCCATTCGTTGACTTCACACATCTCCATTCTGACTTCACACACCTCCATTCTATGACTTTACACACTTCCATGCTATGACTTCACACACCTCTATTCTGTGACTTCACACACTTCCATTGTGTGACTTCACACACTTCCATTCTCTGACTTCATAAACCTCCCTTTTATAATTTCACACACCTCCATTCTATGACCTCACACACCCTCATTCTTTTATTTCACACACCTCCATTCTATGATTTCACACATCCATTTCGACTTCACACACCTCTAATATATGACTTCAAACACCTCAATTCTGTGACTTCACACACCTGCATTCTATGACTTCATACCGTCCATTCTGTGACTTCAAACACCTCCATTTTATAACTTCACACACCTCCATTCAATGACTTCACACACCTCCATTCTGAGTTTACACACTTCCATTCTATGACTTCACACACCTCCATTCTTTGACGTCACACATTTATTCTATGACTTCACACAACTTCATTCTTACTTTACAAACATCCATTCAATAAATTCACACACCTCCATTTTATGACTTCAAACACCTCCATTCTGTGCCTTCACACACCTCCATTCTATGACTTCACACACCTCCATTCTGTGACTTCACACACCTCCATTCTATGACTTCACAAACTTCCATTGTGATGTCACTCAACTCCATTCTATGCGTTCACACACCTCCGTTCTGACTTCACACACCTACATTCTATGACTTCACACACCTCCATTCTGTATTCACACAGCTCCATTCTGTGACTTCACAAAACTCCATTCTATGATTTCACACAGCTCCATACTATGACTTCACACAACTCCATCTATGACTTCACACACCTTCATTCTGACATCACACACCTCCATTCTATGACTTCACAGACCTCGAATCTGTGACTTCACACACCTCCATTCTATGACTTCACACACCTCTATTCTGACGTCACACACCTCCATTCTATGACTTCACACACCTCCATTCTATGACTTCGCACACCTCTATTCTGACTTCACACACCTCCATTCTGTGACTTCACACACCTCCATTCTGTGATTTCACACACCTCCCTTCCGTGACTTCAACAACCGCCATTCTATGACTTCACACACCTCCATTCTATGACATCACACACCTCCATTCTATGACTTCACACACTTCCACTCTATGACTTCACACACCACCATTCTATGACTTCAAACACCTCCATTCTATGACTTCCAACACATGCATTCTAACTTCACACACCTCCATCTATGACTTCACACACCTTCATTCTGACATCACACACCTCCATTCTATGACTTCACAGACCTCGAATCTGTGACTTCACTCAGCTGCACTCTATGACTTCACACTCCTCCATTCTGTGACTTTCCACACCTCTTTTCTATGACTTCACCACCTCCAATCTATGACTACACACCTCAATTCTGACTTCACACACCTTCATTCTGTGAATTCGCACACCTCCATTCTATCTGTTCACACACCTCCATTCTATGACTTCACACACCTTCATTCTTACTTCAGAAGCATCAGTTCTATGACTTCACACAACTCCATTCTATGACTTCACACTCTCCATTCTGTGACTTCACACACCCCCATTCTGTGTTCGCACACTTCCATTCTGTAACTTCACACACCTCCATTCTGTGACTCACACACCTCCATTCTGTGACTTCACAGACCTCCATTATATGACCTCACACACCCTCATTCTATGGTTTCACACACATCCATTTTATGAATTTACACATCCATTTTGACTTCACATACCTCCAATATATGACTTCAAACACCTCAATTCTGTGACTTCACACACCTCCATTCTATGAGTTCATACCATCCATTCTGTGACTTCACACACCTCCATTCTATGACGTCACACACTTCCATTCTATGACTTCAAACACCTCCATTATGTGACTTTATATACCTCCGTTCTGAGTTCACACACCTCCATTCTGTGACTTCACACACGTCCATTCTTTGACTTCCCACACCTCCATTCTGTTACTTCACACACCTCCATTCTATGACTTCACACACCTCTATTCTGACGTCACAGACCTCCATTCTATGACTTCACACACCTCCATTCTGACTTCACACACCTCCATTCTATGACTTCGCACACCTCTATTCTGACTTCACACACCTCCATTCTGTGACTTCACACACCTCCATTCTATGACTTCACACACCTACATTCTTTGACTTCACACACAACCATTTTGACTTCACACCTCAATTCTGTGACTTCACACACTTACATTTGTGACTTCTCACACCACCTTTTTGACTTCACACATCTCTATTCTGTGAATTCACACACCTCCAATCTGTGACTTCACACACCTCCGTTCTGTGACTTCACACACCTCCATTCTGTGATTTCACACACCTCCATTCCGTGACTTCACCCACCTCCATTCTATGACTTCACACACCTCCATTCTATGACATCACACACCTCCATTCTATGACTTCACACACTTCCACTCTATGACTTCACACACAACCATTCTATGACTTCAAACACCTCCATTCTATGACTTCCCACCCATGCATTCTAACTTCATACACCGCCATCTACGACTTCACACACCTTCATTCTGACATCACACACCTCCATTCTATGACTTCACAGACCTCGAATCTGTGACTTCACTCACCTGCACTCTATGACTTCACACTCCTCCATTCTATGACATTCCACACCTCTTATCTAGGACTTCACCACCTCCAATCTATGACTACACAACTCCATTCTAACTTCACACACCTTCATTCTGTGAATTCGCACACCTCCATTCTATGTGTTCACAGACCTCCATTCTATGACTTCACACACCTTCATTCTTACTTCAGAAACATCAGTTCTATGACTTCACACAACTCCATTCTATGACTTCACAAACCTCCATTCTGTGACTTCACACACCTCCATTCTGAGTTCACACAACTCCATTCGGTGACTTCACACACCTCCATTCTGACTTCACACACCTCCATTCTATGACTTCACACACTTCCATTCTATGACTTCATACACCTCCATTCTGTGACTTCACACACCTCCATTCTGTGTTCGCACACTTCCATTCTGTGACTTCACACACCTCCATTCTGTGACTTCACACACCTCCATTCTGTGACTTCACACACTTCCATTCTATGACTTCACACACCTCCATTCTATGACTTCACACACCTCCATTCTCTGACTTCACACACCTCCATTATATGACCTCACACACCCTCATTCTATGGTTTCACACACCTCCATTCTGTGAATTCACACATCCATTTTGACTTCACACACCTCCAATATATGACTTCAAACACCTCAATTCTGTGACTTCACACACCTCCATTCTATGAGTTCATACCATCCATTCTGTGACTTCACACACCTCCATTCTATGACTTCACACACTTCCACTCTATGACTTCATTCACCTCCATTCTGTGACTTTACATACCTCCATTCTGAGTTCACACACCTCCATTCTGTGACTTCACACACCTCCATTCTGTTACTTCCCACACCTCCATTCTGTGACTTCACACACCTACATTCTATGACTTCACACACCTCTATTCTGACGTCACACACCTCCATTCTATGACTTCACACACCTCCATTCTGACTTCAGACTCCTCCATTTTATGACTTCGCACACCTCTATTCTGACTTCACACACCTCCATTCTGTGACTTCACACACCTCCATTCTATGACTTCACACACCTACATTCTTTGACTTCACACACAACCTTTTTGACTTCACACCTCCATTCTGTGACTTCACACAGTTACATTTGTATCTTCTCACACCACCTGTTTGACTTCACACATCTCCTTTCTGTGACTTCACACACCTCCATTCTGTGACTTCACACACCTCCATTCTGTGACTTCACACACCTCCATTCTGTGATTTCACACACCTCCCTTCCGTGACTTCACCCACCTCCATTCTATGACTTCACACACCTCCATTCTATGACATCACACACCTCCATTCTATGACTTCACACACTTCCACTTTATGACTTCACACACCACCATTCTATGACTTCACACACCTCCATTCTATGACTTCCTACACATGCATTCTGACTTCACACACCTCCATTGTATGTCTTCACACATCTTCTTTCTGTAACTTCCCACACTTCCAATGTTTGACTTCACAAACCACCATTCCATGACTTCACACACCTCCATTCTTGAGTTCACACACCTCCATTCTTTGACTTCACACACCTCCAATATATGACTTCAAACACCTCAATTCTGTGACTTCACACACCTCCATTCTATCAGTTCATACCATCCATTCTGTGACTTCACACACCTCCATTCTTTGACTTCACACACTTCTATTCTATGACTTCATACACCTCCATTCTGTGACTTTACACACCTCCATTTTGACTTCACACACTTCCATTCTGTGACTTCACACACCTCCATTCTGTGACTTCACACACCACCATTGTTTGACTTCACACACCTCCATTCTTTGACTTCACACACCTCCATTCTATTAGTTCACAAACATCCATTCTATGAGTTCAACAAAAAAATTTTGTCTTCACTCACCTCCATTCTATGACTTCACACATCTTCATTCTTAATTCAGAAACATCCATTCTATGACTTCACACACATCCATTCTATGACTTCGCAACCCTCCATTCTGTGACTTCACACACCTCCATTCGGAGTTCACACACCTCCATTCGGTGACTTCACATACCTCCATTCTGACTTCACACACCTCCATTCTATGACTTCACACACTTCCATTCTATGACTTCACACACCTCCATTCTGTGACTTCACAAACCTCCATTCTATGACTTCACACACTTCCATTGGGACGTCACACACCTCCATTCTATGAGTTCACACACCTACATTCTATGACTTGACACACCTTCATTCGACTTCACACACCTCCATTCTATGACTTCACAGACCTCGAATCTGTGACTTCACTCACCTCCAATCTATGACTTCACACTCCTCCATTCTATGACTTCCCACACCTCCTTTCTATGACTTCACACCTCCATTCTGACTTCACACACCTCCATTATGTGATTTCACACACCTCCCTTATGTGACTTCACACACCTCCATTATATGACGTCACACAACTCCGTTCTATGACTTCACACACCTCCATTCTATGACATCACATACCTCCATTCTGTGACTTCACACACCTCCATTCTATGACTTCACACACCTTCATTCTTACTTCACAAACATATATTCTATGACTTCACACACCTCCATTCTATGACTTCACACACCTCCATTCTTTGACTTCACACACCTCCATTCTGTGACTTCACACACCTCCATTCTGTGACTTCACACAGCTCCATTCTGTGACTTCACACACCTCCATTCTCCGACTTCACTCACCTCCATTCTATGACTTCACACATCCATTTTGACTTCACACAACTCCAATATATAACTTCAAACACCTCAATTCTGTGACTTCACACACCTCCATTCTATGAATTCATACCCGTCCATTCTGTGACTTCACACACCTCCATTCTTTGACTTCACACACCTCCATTCTGTGACTTCACCCACCTCCATTCTGTGACTTCCCACACCTCCATTCTCCGACTTCACACCCCTCCAATTTGACTTCACATACCTCCATTATATGACTTCACACACCTCCATTCTGTGACTTCACAAACCACCATTCTATGATTTCACACACCTCCAATCTATGACTTCACACACCTACATTTTATGACGTCACACACCTCCATTTTGACTTCACACACCTCCATTATGTGACTCCACACACCTCCCTTCTGTGACTTCACACACCTCCATTCTATGACTTCACACACCTTCATTGTATGACTATACACACCTCCATTCTATGACTTCACACACTTCCATTCTATGATTTCACATACCTCCATGCTATGACTTCACACACCTCCATTCTGTGACTTCACACACCTCCATTCTGTGACTTCACACACCTCAATTCTGTGACTTCACAAACCTTCATTCTATGATTTCAAACACCTCCATTTTATGACTTCACACACCTCCATTTTAGGACATCACACACCTCCATTTTGACTTCACACACCTCCATTCTGTGACTTCACACACCTCTATACTATGAATTCACACACTTCCATTGTGACGTCACACACCTCTATTCTATGAGTTCACACACCTCCATTCTATGACTTCACACACCTCCATTCTGACTTCACACACCTCCATTCTATGACTTCACAGACCTCGAATCTGTGACTTCACTCACCTCGACTCTATGACTTCACACTCCTCCATTCTCTGACTTCCCACACCTCCTTTCTATGACTTCACCCACCTCTATTCTATGAATTCACACCTCTATTCTGACTTCACACACCTCCATTCTGTGACATCACACACCTCCATTATATGATATCACAGACCTCCATTCTATGACTTCATACACCTCCATTCTATGACTCCCCACCCATGCATTCTGACTTCACACACCTCTATTCTATGACTTCGCACACCTCCATTCTGACATCACACACCTCCATTCTATGACTTCACAGACCTCGAATCTGTGACTTCACTCACCTGCACTCTATGACTTTACACTCCTCCATTCTATGACTTCCCACAACTCTTTCTATGACTTCACACACCTTCATTTTTACTTCAGAAACATCCAATCTATGACTTCACACACCTCCACTCTATGACTTCACAAACCTCCATTCTGTGACTTCACACACCTCCATTCTGAGTTCACACAACTCCATTCGTTGACTTCACACATCTCCATTCTGACTTCACACACCTCCATTCTATGACTTTACACACTTCCATGCTATGACTTCACACACCTCTATTCTGTGACTTCACACACTTCCATTGTGTGACTTCACACACTTCCATTCTATGACTTCATAAACCTCCCTTTTATAATTTCACACACCTCCATTCTATGACCTCACACACCCTCATTCTTTTATTTCACACACCTCCATTCTATGATTTCACACATCCATTTCGACTTCACACACCTCTAATATATGACTTCAAACACCTCAATTCTGTGACTTCACACACCTGCATTCTATGACTTCATACCGTCCATTCTGTGACTTCAAACACCTCCATTTTATAACTTCACACACCTCCATTCAATGACTTCACACACCTCCATTCTGAGTTTACACACTTCCATTCTATGACTTCACACACCTCCATTCTTTGACGTCACACATTTATTCTATGACATCACACAACTTCATTCTTACTTTACAAACATCCATTCAATAAATTCACACACCTCCATTTTATGACTTCAAACACCTCCATTCTGTGACTTCACACACCTCCATTCTATGACTTCACACACCTCCATTCTGTGACTTCACACACCTCCATTCTATGACTTCACAAACTTCCATTGTGATGTCACTCAACTCCATTCTATGCGTTCACACACCTCCGTTCTGACTTCACACACCTACATTCTATGACTTCACACACCTCCATTCTGTATTCACACAGCTCCATTCTGTGACTTCACAAAACTCCATTCTATGATTTCACACAGCTCCATACTATGACTTCACACAACTCCATCTATGACTTCACACACCTTCATTCTGACATCACACACCTCCATTCTTTGACTTCACAGACCTCGAATCTGTGACTTCACACACCTCCATTCTATGACTTCACACACCTCTATTCTGACGTCACACACCTCCATTCTATGACTTCACACACCTCCATTCTATGACTTCGCACACCTCTATTCTGACTTCACACACCTCCATTTTGTGACTTCACACACCTCCATTCTGTGATTTCACACACCTCCCTTCCGTGACTTCAACAACCGCCATTCTATGACTTCACACACCTCCATTCTATGACATCACACACCTCCATTCTATGACTTCACACACTTCCACTCTATGACTTCACACACCACCATTCTATGACTTCAAACACCTCCATTCTATGACTTCCAACACATGCATTCTAACTTCACACACCTCCATCTATGACTTCACACACCTTCATTCTGACATCACACACCTCCATTCTATGACTTCACAGACCTCGAATCTGTGACTTCACTCAGCTGCACTCTATGACTTCACACTCCTCCATTCTGTGACTTTCCACACCTCTTTTCTATGACTTCACCACCTCCAATCTATGACTACACACCTCAATTCTGACTTCACACACCTTCATTCTGTGAATTCGCACACCTCCTTTCTATGTGTTCACACACCTCCATTCTATGACTTCACACACCTTCATTCTTACTTCAGAAACATCAGTTCTATGACTTCACACAACTCCATTCTATGACTTCACACTCTCCATTCTGTGACTTCACACACCCCCATTCTGTGTTCGCACACTTCCATTCTGTAACTTCACACACCTCCATTCTGTGACTCACACACCTCCATTCTGTGACTTCACAGACCTCCATTATATGACCTCACACACCCTCATTCTATGGTTTCACACACCTCCATTTTATGAATTTACACATCCATTTTGACTTCACATACCTCCAATATATGACTTCAAACACCTCAATTCTGTGACTTCACACACCTCCATTCTATGAGTTCATACCATCCATTCTGTGACTTCACACACCTCCATTCTATGACGTCAGACACTTCCATTCTATGACTTCAAACACCTCCATTATGTGACTTTATATACCTCCGTTCTGAGTTCACACACCTCCATTCTGTGACTTCACACACGTCCATTCTTTGACTTCCCACACCTCCATTCTGTTACTTCACACACCTCCATTCTATGACTTCACACACCTCTATTCTGACGTCACAGACCTCCATTCTATGACTTCACACACCTCCATTCTGACTTCACACACCTCCATTCTATGACTTCGCACACCTCTATTCTGACTTCACACACCTCCATTCTGTGACTTCACACACCTCCATTCGATGACTTCACACACCTACATTCTTTGACTTCACACACAACCATTTTGACTTCACACCTCAATTCTGTGACTTCACACACTTACATTTGTGACTTCTCACACCACCTTTTTGACTTCACACATCTCTATTCTGTGAATTCACACACCTCCAATCTGTGACTTCACACACCTCCATTCTGTGACTTCACACACCTCCATTCTGTGATTTCACACACCTCCATTCCGTGACTTCACCCACCTCCATTCTATGACTTCACACACCTCCATTCTATGACATCACACACCTCCATTCTATGACTTCACACACTTCCACTCTATGACTTCACACACAACCATTCTATGACTTCAAACACCTCCATTCTATGACTTCCCACCCATGCATTCTAACTTCACACACCTCCATCTACGACTTCACATACCTTCATTCTGACATCACACACCTCCATTCTATGACTTCACAGACCTCGAATCTGTGACTTCACTCACCTGCACGCTATGACTTCACACTCCTCCATTCTATGACATTCCACACCTCTTATCTAGGACTTCACCACCTCCAATCTATGACTACACAACTCCATTCTAACTTCACACACCTTCATTCTGTGAATTCGCACACCTCCATTCTATGTGTTCACAGACCTCCATTCTATGACTTCACACACCTTCATTCTTACTTCAGAAACATCAGTTCTATGACTTCACACAACTCCATTCTATGACTTCACAAATCTCCATTCTGTGACTTCACACACCTCCATTCTGAGTTCACACAACTCCATTCGGTGACTTCACACACCTCCATTCTGACTTCACACACCTCCATTCTATGACTTCACACACTTCCATTCTATGACTTCATACACCTCCATTCTGTGACTTCACACACCTCCATTCTGTGTTCGCACACTTCCATTCTGTGACTTCACACACCTCCATTCTGTGACTTTACACACCTCCATTCTGTGACTTCACACACTTCCATTCTATGACTTCACACACCTCCATTCTATGACTTCACACACCTCCATTCTGTGACTTCACACACCTCCATTATATGACCTCACACACCCTCATTCTATGGTTTCACACACCTCCATTCTGTGAATTCACACATCCATTTTGACTTCACACACCTCCAATATATGACTTCAAACACCTCAATTCTGTGACTTCACACACCTCCATTCTATGAGTTCATACCATCCATTCTGTGACTTCACACACCTCCATTCTATGACTTCACACACTTCCATTCTATAACTTCATACACCTCAATTCTGTGACTTTACATACCTCCATTCTGAGTTCACACACCTCCATTCTGTGACTTCACACACCTCCATTCTGTTACTTCCCACACCTCCATTCTGTGACTTCACACACCTACATTCTATAACTTCACACACCTCTATTCTGACGTCACACACCTCCATTCTATGACTTCACACACCTCCATTCTGACTTCACACACCTCCATTTTATGACTTCGCACACCTCTATTCTGACTTCACACACCTCCATTCTGTGACTTCACACACCTCCATTCTATGACTTCACACACCTACATTCTTTGACTTCACACACAACCTTTTTGACTTCACACCTCCATTCTGTGACTTCACACAGTTACATTTGTGACTTCTCACACCACCTTTTTGACTTCACACATCTCCTTTCTGTGACTTCACACACCTCCCTTCCGTGACTTCACCCACCTCCATTCTATGACTTCACACACCTCCATTCTATGACATCACACACCTCCATTCTATGACTTCACACACTTCCACTTTATGACTTCACACACCACCATTCTATGACTTCACACACCTCCATTCTATGACTTCCTACACATGCATTCTGACTTCACACACCTCCATTTTATGTCTTCACACATCTTCTTTCTGTAACTTCCCACACTTCCAATGTTTGACTTCACAAACCACCATCCCATGACTTCACACACCTCCATTCTATGAGTTCACACACCTCCATTCTTTGACTTCACACACCTCCAATATATGACTTCAAACACCTCAATTCTGTGACTTCACACACCTCCATTCTTTGAGTTCATACCATCCATTCTGTGACTTCACACACCTCCATTCTTTGACTTCACACACTTCCATTCTATGACTTCATACACCTCCATTCTGTGACTTTACACCTCCATTTTGACTTCACACACTTCCATTCTGTGACTTCACACACCTCCATTCTGTGACTTCACACACCACCATTGTTTGACTTCACACACCTCCATTCTTTGACTTCACACACCTCCATTCTATTAGTTCACAAACATCCATTCTATCATTTCAACAAAAAAATTTTGTCTTCACTCACCTCCATTCTATGACTTCACACACCTTCATTCTTAATTCAGAAACATCCATTCTATGACTTCACACACCTCCATTCTATGACTTCGCAACCCTCCTTTCTGTGACTTCACACAACTCCATTCGGAGTTCACACACCTCCATTCGGTGCCTTCACACACCTCCATTCTGACTTCACACACCTCCATTCTATGACTTCACACACTTCCATTCTATGACTTCACACACCTCCATTCTGTGCCTTCACACACCTCCATTCTGTGACTTCACACACCTCCATTCTATGACTTCACACACCTTCTTCTTACATCACAAACATACATTCTATGACTTCACACACCTCTATTCTATGACTTCACACACCTCCATTCTGTGACTTCACACACCTCCATTTTGAGTTCACAGAGCTCCATTCTATGACTTCACACACCTCCATTCTTACTTTACATACATCCATTCTATAACTTCACACACCTCCATTCTATGACTTTACACACCTCCATTCTGTGACTTCACATACCTCCATTCTATGACTTCACACACCTCCATTCTGTGACTTCGCACACCTCCATTCTATGACTTCACACACTTCCATTGTGACATCACACACCTCCATTCTATGAGTTCACACACCTCCATTCTGACTTCACACACCTCCATTCTATTACTTCACACACCTCCATTCTGAATTCACACAGCTCCATTCTGTGACTTCACAAAACTCCATTCTATGGTTTCACACACCTCCATACTATGACTTCACACAACTCCATCTATGACTTCACACACCTCCATTCTGACATCACACACCTCTATTCTATGACTTTGCACACCTCCATTCTGACATCACACACCTCCATTCTATGACTTCACAGACCTCGAATCTGTGACTTCACTCACCTGCACTCTATGACTTCACACTCCTCCATTCTATGACTTACCACACCTCCTTTCTATGACGTCACCCACCTCCAATCTATGACTACCCACCTCCATTCTGACTTCACAAACCTCCATTCTCTCACTTCACACACCTCCATTCTATGACTTCACATACCTTCATTTTTCCTTCAGAAACATCCATTCTATGACTTCAAACACCTCCATTCTATGACTTCACACACTTCCATTCTATGACTTCACACACCTCCATTTTATAACTTCACACACCTCCATTCTGTGACTTCACACACCTCCATTCTATGACCTCACACACTCTCATTCTATGATTTCACAGACCTCCATTATATGACTTGAAACATCCATTTTTACTTCACACACCTCTAATATTTGACTTCAAACACCTCAATTCTGTGATTTCACACACCTCCATTCTATGACTTCACACACTTCCATTCTATGATTTCACATACCTCCATGCTATGACTTCGCACACCTAAATTCTGTGAGTTCACACACCTCTATTCTGAGTTCACACACCTCCATTCTGTGACTTCACAAACCTCCATTCTATGATTTCACACACCTCCATTCTATGACTTCACACACCTCCATTTTATGACGTCACACACCTCCATTTTGACTTCTCACACCTCCATTCTGTGACTTCACACACCTCCATTCTATGACTTCACACACTTCCATTGTGACATTACACACCTCCATTCTATGAGTTCACACACCTCCATTCTATGACTTCACACACCTCCATTCTGACTTCACACACCTCCATTCTATGACTTCACAGACCTCGAATATGTGACTTCACTCACCTCCACTCTATGACTTCACACTCCTCCATTCTATGACTTCCCACACCTCCTTTCTATGACTTCACCCACCTCCATTTTATGACTTCACACACCTCCATTCTATAACCTCACACACCCTCATTCTATGATGTCACACAACTAATTTCTATGACTTCACACATCCATTTTGACTTCACACACCTCCAATATTTGACTTCAAACACCTCAATTCTGTGACTTCACACACCTCTAGTCTATGACTTCACACACCTCCATTCTGTGACTTCACAAACCTTCATTCTATGATTTCACACACCTCCATTCTATGACTTCACACACCTCCATTCTTTGACTTCACATACCTCCATTCTATGACTTCACACACCTCCATTCTGTGAATTCACAAAACTCCATTCTATGATTTCACATATCTCCATACCATGACTTTACACACCTCCATCTATGACTTCACACACCTCCATCTGAGTTCACACACCTCCATTCTGTGACTTCACATACCTCCATTCTGACTTCACACACCTCCATTCTATGACTTCACACACCTTCATTGTATGACTTCACACACCTCCATTCTATGACATCACCCACTTCCATTCTATGACTTCACACACCTTCAATCTGTGACCTCACACACCTCCATTCTATGACTTCACACACCTCCATTCTGTGACGTCACACACCTCCATTCTGAGTTCACACACCTCCATTCTGTGACTTCTCACACCTCGATTCTGTGACTTCACACACCTCCAATCTGTGACTTCACACACTTCCATTCTATGACTTCACACACCTCCATTCTATGACTTCACACAACTGCATTCTGTGACTTCACACACCTCCATTCTATGACCTCACACACCCTCATTCTATGATTTCACACACCTCCATTCTATGACTTCACACATCCATTTTGATTTCACACACCTCCAATATATGTCTTCAAACTCCTCAATTCTGTGACTTCACACACCTCCATTCTATGACTTCATACCGTCCATTCTGTGATTTCACACACCTCCATTCTACGACTTCACACAATTCCATTATATGACTTCACACACCTCCATTTTGTGACTTTACACACCTCCATTCTGGGTTCACACACCTCCATTCTGTGACTTCACACACCTCCATTCTGTGACTTCACACAGCTCCATTCTGTGACTTCACACACCTCCATTCTCCGACTTCACTCACCTCCATTCTATGACTTCACACATCCATTTTGACTTCACACAACTCCAATATATAACTTCAAACACCTCAATTCTGTGACTTCACACACCTCCATTCTATGAATTCATACCCGTCCATTCTGTGACTTCACACACCTCCATTCTTTGACTTCACACACCTCCATTCTGTGACTTCACCCACCTCCATTCTGTGACTTCCCACACCTCCATTCTCCGACTTCACACCCCTCCAATTTGACTTCACATACCTCCATTATATGACTTCACACACCTCCATTCTGTGACTTCACAAACCACCATTCTATGATTTCACACACCTCCAATCTATGACTTCACACACCTACGTTTTATGACGTCACACACCTCCATTTTGACTTCACACACCTCCATTATGTGACTCCACACACCTCCCTTCTGTGACTTCACACACCTCCATTCTATGACTTCACACACCTTCATTGTATGACTATACACACCTCCATTCTATGACTTCACACACTTCCATTCTATGATTTCACATACCTCCATGCTATGACTTCACACACCTCCATTCTGTGACTTCACACACCTCCATTCTGTGACTTCACACACCTCAATTCTGTGACTTCACAAACCTTCATTCTATGATTTCAAACACCTCCATTTTATGACTTCACACACCTCCATTTTAGGACATCACACACCTCCATTTTGACTTCACACACCTCCATTCTGTGACTTCACACACCTCTATACTATGAATTCACACACTTCCATTGTGACGTCACACACCTCTATTCTATGAGTTCACACACCTCCATTCTATGACTTCACACACCTCCATTCTGACTTCACACACCTCCATTCTATGACTTCACAGACCTCGAATCTGTGACTTCACTCACCTCGACTCTATGACTTCACACTCCTCCATTCTCTGACTTCCCACACCTCCTTTCTATGACTTCACCCACCTCTATTCTATGAATTCACACCTCTATTCTGACTTCACACACCTCCATTCTGTGACATCACACACCTCCATTATATGATATCACAGACCTCCATTCTATGACTTCATAAACCTCCATTCTATGACTCCCCACCCATGCATTCTGACTTCACACACCTCTATTCTATGACTTCGCACACCTCCATTCTGACATCACACACCTCCATTCTATGACTTCACAGACCTCGAATCTGTGACTTCACTCACCTGCACTCTATGACTTTACACTCCTCCATTCTATGACTTCCCACAACTCTTTCTATGACTTCACACACCTTCATTTTTACTTCAGAAACATCCAATCTATGACTTCACACACCTCCACTCTATGACTTCACAAACCTCCATTCTGTGACTTCACACACCTCCATTCTGAGTTCACACAACTCCATTCGTTGACTTCACACATCTCCATTCTGACTTCACACACCTCCATTCTATGACTTTACACACTTCCATGCTATGACTTCACACACCTCTATTCTGTGACTTCACACACTTCCATTGTGTGACTTCACACACTTCCATTCTATGACTTCATAAACCTCCCTTTTATAATTTCACACACCTCCATTCTATGACCTCACACACCCTCATTCTTTTATTTCACACACCTCCATTCTATGATTTCACACATCCATTTCGACTTCACACACCTCTAATATATGACTTCAAACACCTCAATTCTGTGACTTCACACACCTGCATTCTATGACTTCATACCGTCCATTCTGTGACTTCAAACACCTCCATTTTATAACTTCACACACCTCCATTCAATGACTTCACACACCTCCATTCTGAGTTTACACACTTCCATTCTATGACTTCACACACCTCCATTCTTTGACGTCACACATTTATTCTATGACTTCACACAACTTCATTCTTACTTTACAAACATCCATTCAATAAATTCACACACCTCCATTTTATGACTTCAAACACCTCCATTCTGTGACTTCACACACCTCCATTCTATGACTTCACACACCTCCATTCTGTGACTTCACACACCTCCATTCTATGACTTCACAAACTTCCATTGTGATGTCACTCAACTCCATTCTATGCGTTCACACACCTCCGTTCTGACTTCACACACCTACATTCTATGACTTCACACACCTCCATTCTGTATTCACACAGCTCCATTCTGTGACTTCACAAAACTCCATTCTATGATTTCACACAGCTCCATACTATGACTTCACACAACTCCATCTATGACTTCACACACCTTCATTCTGACATCACACACCTCCATTCTTTGACTTCACAGACCTCGAATCTGTGACTTCACACACCTCCATTCTATGACTTCACACACCTCTATTCTGACGTCACACACCTCCATTCTATGACTTCACACACCTCCATTCTATGACTTCGCACACCTCTATTCTGACTTCACACACCTCCATTCTGTGACTTCACACACCTCCATTCTGTGATTTCACACACCTCCCTTCCGTGACTTCAACAACCGCCATTCTATGACTTCACACACCTCCATTCTATGACATCACACACCTCCATTCTATGACTTCACACACTTCCACTCTATGACTTCACACACCACCATTCTATGACTTCAAACACCTCCATTCTATGACTTCCAACACATGCATTCTAACTTCACACACCTCCATCTATGACTTCACACACCTTCATTCTGACATCACACACCTCCATTCTATGACTTCACAGACCTCGAATCTGTGACTTCACTCAGCTGCACTCTATGACTTCACACTCCTCCATTCTGTGACTTTCCACACCTCTTTTCTATGACTTCACCACCTCCAATCTATGACTACACACCTCAATTCTGACTTCACACACCTTCATTCTGTGAATTCGCACACCTCCATTCTATCTGTTCACACACCTCCATTCTATGACTTCACACACCTTCATTCTTACTTCAGAAACATCAGTTCTATGACTTCACACAACTCCATTCTATGACTTCACACTCTCCATTCTGTGACTTCACACACCCCCATTCTGTGTTCGCACACTTCCATTCTGTAACTTCACACACCTCCATTCTGTGACTCACACACCTCCATTCTGTGACTTCACAGACCTCCATTATATGACCTCACACACCCTCATTCTATGGTTTCACACACCTCCATTTTATGAATTTACACATCCATTTTGACTTCACATACCTCCAATATATGACTTCAAACACCTCAATTCTGTGACTTCACACACCTCCATTCTATGAGTTCATACCATCCATTCTGTGACTTCACACACCTCCATTCTATGACGTCACACACTTCCATTCTATGACTTCAAACACCTCCATTATGTGACTTTATATACCTCCGTTCTGAGTTCACACACCTCCATTCTGTGACTTCACACACGTCCATTCTTTGACTTCCCACACCTCCATTCTGTTACTTCACACACCTCCATTCTATGACTTCACACACCTCTATTCTGACGTCACAGACCTCCATTCTATGACTTCACACACCTCCATTCTGACTTCACACACCTCCATTCTGTGACTTCACACACCTCCATTCGATGACTTCACACACCTACATTCTTTGACTTCACACACAACCATTTTGACTTCACACCTCAATTCTGTGACTTCACACACTTACATTTGTGACTTCTCACACCACCTTTTTGACTTCACACATCTCTATTCTGTGAATTCACACACCTCCAATCTGTGACTTCACACACCTCCATTCTGTGACTTCACACACCTCCATTCTGTGATTTCACACACCTCCATTCCGTGACTTCACCCACCTCCATTCTATGACTTCACACACCTCCATTCTATGACATCACACACCTCCATTCTATGACTTCACACACTTCCACTCTATGACTTCACACACAACCATTCTATGACTTCAAACACCTCCATTCTATGACTTCCCACCCATGCATTCTAACTTCACACACCTCCATCTACGATTTCACACACCTTCATTCTGACATCACACAACTCCATTCTATGACTTCACAGACCTCGAATCTGTGACTTCACTCACCTGCACTCTATGACTTCAGACTCCTCCATTCTATGACATTCCACACCTCTTATCTAGGACTTCACCACCTCCAATCTATGACTACACAACTCCATTCTAACTTCACACACCTTCATTCTGTGAATTCGCACACCTCCATTCTATGTGTTCACAGACCTCCATTCTATGACTTCACACACCTTCATTCTTACTTCAGAAACATCAGTTCTATGACTTCACACAACTCCATTCTATGACTTCACAAACCTCCATTCTGTGACTTCACACACCTCCATTCTGAGTTCACACAACTCCATTCGGTGACTTCACACACCTCCATTCTGACTTCACACACCTCCATTCTATGACTTCACACACTTCCATTCTATGACTTCATACACCTCCATTCTGTGACTTCACACAACTCCATTCTGTGTTCGCACACTTCCATTCTGTGACTTCACACACCTCCATTCTGTGACTTCACACACCTCCATTCTGTGACTTCACACACTTCCATTCTATGACTTCACACACCTCCATTCTATGACTTCACACACCTCCATTCTGTGACTTCACACACCTCCATTATATGACCTCACACACCCTCATTCTATGGTTTCACACACCTCCATTCTGTGAATTCACACATCCATTTTGACTTCACACACCTCCAATATATGACTTCAAACACCTCAATTCTGTGACTTCACACACCTCCATTCTATGAGTTCATACCCTCCATTCTGTGACTTCACACACCTCCATTCTATGACTTCACACACTTCCATTCTATAACTTCATACACTTCAATTCTGTGACTTTACATACCTCCATTCTGAGTTCACACACCTCCATTCTGTGACTTCACACACCTCCATTCTGTTACTTCCCACACCTCCATTCTGTGACTTCACACACCTACATTCTATGACTTCACACACCTCTATTCTGAGGTCACACACCTCCATTCTATGACTTCACACACCTCCATTCTGACTTCACACACCTCCATTTTATGACTTCGCACACCTCTTTTCTGACTTCACACACCTCCATTCTGTGACTTCACACACCTCCATTCTATGACTTCACACACCTACATTCTTTGACTTCACACACAACCTTTTTGACTTCACACCTCCATTCTGTGACTTCACACAGTTACATTTGTGACTTCTCACCCCACCTTTTTGACTTCACACATCTCCTTTCTGTGACTTCACACACCTCCATTCTGTGACTTCACACACCTCCATTCTGTGATTTCACACACCTCCCTTCCGTGACTTCACCCACCTCCATTCTATGACTTCACACACCTCCATTCTATGACATCACACACCTCCATTCTATGACTTCACACACTTCCACTTTATGACTTCACACACCACCATTCTATGACTTCACACACCTCCATTCTATGACTTCCTACACATGCATTCTGACTTCACACACCTCCATTTTATGTCTTCACACATCTTCTTTCTGTAACTTCCCACACTTCCAATGTGACTTCACACACCTCCATTCTTTGACTTCACACACTTCCATTCTATGACTTCATACACATCCATTCTGTGACTTTACACACCTCCATTTTGACTTCACACACTTCCATTCTGTGACTTCACACACCTCCATTCTGTGACTTCACACACCACCATTGTTTGACTTCACACACCTCCATTCTTTGACTTCACACACCTCCATTCTATTAGTTCACAAACATCCATTCTATCATTTCAACAAAAAAATTTTGTCTTCACTCACCTCCATTCTATGACTTCACACACCTTCATTCTTAATTCAGAAACATCCATTCTATGACTTCACACACCTCCATTCTATGACTTCGCAACCCTCCTTTCTGTGACTTCACACAACTCCATTCGGAGTTCACACACCTCCATTCGGTGCCTTCACACACCTCCATTCTGACTTCACACACCTCCATTCTATGACTTCACACACTTCCATTCTATGACTTCACACACCTCCATTCTGTGACTTCACACACCTCCATTCTGTGACTTCACACACCTCCATTCTATGACTTCACACACCTTCTTCTTACATCACAAACATACATTCTATGACTTCACACACCTCTATTCTATGACTTCACACACCTCCATTCTGTGACTTCACACACCTCCATTTTGACTTCACAGAGCTCCATTCTATGACTTCACACACCTCCATTCTTACTTTACATACATCCATTCTATAACTTCACACACCTCCATTCTATGACTTTACACACCTCCATTCTGTGACTTCACATACCTCCATTCGATGACTTCACACACCTCCATTCTGTGACTTCACACACCTCCATTCTATGACTTCACACACTTCCATTGTGACATCACACACCTCCATTCTATGAGTTCACACACCTCCATTCTGACTTCACACACCTCCATTCTATTACTTCACACACCTCCATTCTGAATTCACACAGCTCCATTCTGTGACTTCACAAAACTCCATTCTATGGTTTCACACACCTCCATACTATGACTTCACACAACTCCATCTATGACTTCACACACCTCCATTCTGACATCACACACCTCTATTCTATGACTTTGCACACCTCCATTCTGACATCACACACCTCCATTCTATGACTTCACAGACCTCGAATCTGTGACTTCACTCACCTGCACTCTATGACTTCACACTCCTCCATTCTATGACTTACCACACCTCCTTTCTATGACGTCACCCACCTCCAATCTATGACTACCCACCTCCATTCTGACTTCACAAACCTCCATTCTCTCACTTCACACACCTCCATTCTATGACTTCACACACCTTCATTTTTCCTTCAGAAACATCCATTCTATGACTTCAAACACCTCCATTCTATGACTTCACACACTTCCATTCTATGACTTCACACACCTCCATTTTATAACTTCACACACCTCCATTCTGTGACTTCACACACCTCCATTCTATGACCTCACACACTCTCATTCTATGATTTCACAGACCTCCATTCTATGACTTGAAACATCCATTTTTACTTCACACACCTCTAATATTTGACTTCAAACACCTCAATTCTGTGATTTCACACACCTCCATTCTATGACTTCACACACTTCCATTCTATGATTTCACATACCTCCATGCTATGACTTCGCACACCTAAATTCTGTGAGTTCACACACCTCTATTCTGAGTTCACACACCTCCATTCTGTGACTTCACAAACCTCCATTCTATGATTTCACACACCTCCATTCTATGACTTCACACACCTCCATTTTATGACGTCACACACCTCCATTTTGACTTCTCACACCTCCATTCTGTGACTTCACACACCTCCATTCTATGACTTCACACACTTCCATTGTGACATTACACACCTCCATTCTATGAGTTCACACACCTCCATTCTATGACTTCACACACCTCCATTCTGACTTCACACACCTCCATTCTATGACTTCACAGACCTCGAATATGTGACTTCACTCACCTCCACTCTATGACTTCACACTCCTCCATTCTATGACTTCCCACACCTCCTTTCTATGACTTCACCCACCTCCATTTTATGACTTCACACACCTCCATTCTGTGACTTCACACACCTCCATTCTATAACCTCACACACCCTCATTCTATGATGTCACACAACTCCTTTCTATGACTTCACACATCCATTTTGACTTCACACACCTCCAATATTTGACTTCAAACACCTCAATTCTGTGACTTCACACACCGCCATTCTATGACCTCATACCCTCCATTCTGTGACTCCACACACCTCCATTCTGTGACTTCACACACCTTCATTGTATGACTTCACACACCTCCATTCTATGACTTCACACACTTCCATTCTATGATTTCACATACCTCCATGCTATGACTTCACACACCTCCATTCTGTGACTTCACACACCTCTAGTCTATGACTTCACACACCTACATTCTGTGACTTCACAAACCTTCATTCTATGATTTCACACACCTCCATTCTATGACTTCACACACCTCCATTCTTTGACTTCACATACCTCCATTATATGACTTCACACACCTCCATTCTGTGAATTCACAAAACTCCATTCTATGATTTCACATATCTCCATACCATGACTTTACACACCTCCATCTATGACTTCACACACCTCCATCTGAGTTCACACACCTCCATTCTGTGACTTCACATACCTCCATTCTGACTTCACACACCTCCATTCTATGACTTCACACACCTTCATTGTATGACTTCACACACCTCCATTCTATGACATCACCCACTTCCATTCTATGACTTCACACACCTCCAATCTACGACTTCACACCCCTCTAATTTGATTTCTCATACCTCCATTCTATGACTTCACAAACCTCCCTTCGGTGACTTCACAATACTCCATTCTATGACTTCACACACCTCCTTCCTATGACTTCACAGACCTCGAATCTGTGACTTCACTCACCTCCACTCTATGACTTCACACTTATCCATTCTATGACTTCCCACACCCAAGTTCTATGACTTCACCCACCTCCATTCTATGACTTCACACCTCCATTCTGACTTCACACACCTCCACTCTATGACTTCACACACCTCCATTCTGACTTCACACACCTCCATTCTGTGACCTCACACACCTCCATTCTATGATTTCACACACCTCCATTCTGTGACCTCACACACCTCCATTCTATGACTTCACACACCTCCATTCTGTGACGTCACACACCTCCATTCTGAGTTCACACACCTCCATTCTGTGACTTCTCACACCTCGATTCTGTGACTTCACACACCTCCAATCTGTGACTTCACACACTTCCATTCTATGACTTCACACACCTCCATTCTATGACTTCACACAACTCCATTCTGTGACTTCACACACCTCCATTCTATGACCTCACACACCCTCATTCTATGATTTCACACACCTCCATTCTATGACTTCACACATCCATTTTGATTTCACACACCTCCAATATATGTCTTCAAACTCCTCAATTCTGTGACTTCACACACCTCCATTCTATGACTTCATACCGTCCATTCTGTGATTTCACACACCTCCATTCTACGACTTCACACAATTCCATTATATGACTTCACACACCTCCATTTTGTGACTTTACACACCTCCATTCTGGGTTCACACACCTCCATTCTTTGACTTCACACTCCTACAATCTGTGACTTCCCACACCTCCATTCTGTGACTTCACACACCTCCATTCTATGACTTCACACACCTTCATTCTTACTTCACAAACACCCATTCTATGACTTCACACACCTCCATTCTATGACTTCACACACCTCCATTCTGTGACTTCACACACCTCCATTCTATGACTTCACACACCTCCAATGTGACTACACACACCTCCATTCTATGAGTTCACACACCTCCATTCTGACTTCACACACCTCCATTCTATGACTTCACACACCTCCATTCTGAATTCACACAGCTCAATTCTGTGACTTCACAAAATTCCATTCTGACTTCACACACCTCCATTGTATGAATTCACACACCTCCATTCTGTAACTTCACACACTTCCATTGTGACGTCACACACCTCCATTCTATGAGTTCACACACCTCCATTCTATGACTTCACACACCTCCATTCTGACTTCACAAACCTCTATTCTATGACTTCGCACACCTCCATTCTGACATCACACACGTCCAATCTATGACTTCACAGACCTCGAGTCTGTGACTTCACTCACCTCCACTCTATGACTTCACACTCCTCCATTCTATGACTTCACACCTCCATTCTGACTTCACACACTTCCATTCAGTGACTTCACACACCTCCATTCAATGACTTCACACACCTCCATTCTATAACCTCACACACCTTCATTCTTACTTCAGAAACATCCATTCTATGACCTCACACACCTCCATCTATGACTTCACAAACCTCCATTCTGTGACTTCACACACCTCCGTACTGAGTTCACAAAACTCCATTCGGTGACTTAACACACCTCCATTCTGGCTTCACACACCTCCATTCTGTGACTTCACACATCCATTTTGACTTCACACACCTCCAATATATGACTTCAGACAGCTCAGTTCTCTGACTTCACACACCTCCATTTTTTGACTTTAAACCCGTCCATTCAGTGACTTTACACACCTCCATTCTATGACTTCATACACCTCCATACTATGACTTCACCCACCTCCATTGTATGACTTCACACACCTCCATTCTCCGACTTCACACCCCTCAAATTTGATTTCTCATACCTCCATTCTATGACTTCACAAACCTCCCTTCGGTGACTTCACAATACTCCATTCTATGACTTCACACATCTACATTCTATGACTTCACACACCTCAATTCTCACTCACACAACTCCATTCTGAGACTTCACAAAACTCCATTCTATGATTTCACATATCTCCATACCATGACTTTACACACCTCCATCTATGACTTCACACACCTCCATTCTATGACTTCACACCTCCATTCTGACTTCACACACCTCAATTCTGTGACTTCACACACCTCCATTCTATGACTTCACAAACTACCATTGTGACATCACACACCTCCATTCTATGAGTTCGCACACCTCCATTATATGACTTCACTCACCTCCATTTTTTGACTTCACACACCTCCTTTCTGAGTTGACACACCTCCATTCTATGACTTCACACACCTACAATCTATGACTTCACTCACCTCCATTCTATGACTTCACACACCTCCTTTCTGAGTTGACACACCTCCATTCTATGACTTCACACACCTCCAATCTGAATTCACACACCTCCATTCTATGACTTCACCCACCTCCATTCTATGACTTCACACACCTCCATTCTCCGACTTCACACCCCTCTAATTTGATTTCTCATACCTCCATTCTATGACTTCACAAACCTCCCTTCGGTGACTTCACAATACTCCATTCTATGACTTCACACATCTACATTCTATGGCTTCACACACCTCAATTCTCACTCACACAACTCCATTCTGTGACTTCACAAAACTCTATTCTATGATTTCACATATCTTCATACTATGACTTCACACACGTCCATCTATGATTGCACACACCTCCATTCTGAGTTCACACACCTCCATTCTGTGACTTCACACACCTCCATTCTGACTTCACACACCTCCATTGTATGACTTCACACACCTCCATTCTGTGACTTCCCAACCCTCCATTCTAGGACTTCACAAACTTCCATTGTGACGTCACACACCTCCATTCTATGAGTTCACACACCTCCATTCTATGACTTCACACACCTCCATTCTGACTTCACACACCTCTATTCTATGACTTCGAACACCTACATTCTGACTTCACACACCTCCATTCTATGACTTCACAGACCTCGAATCTGTGACTTCACTCACCTCTACTCTATGACTTCACACTTCTCCATTCTATGACTTCCCACACCTAATTTCTATGACTTCACCCACCTCCATTCTTTGACTTCACACCTCCATTCTGACTTCACACACCTCCATTCTATGACTTCACACACCTCCATTCTATGACTTCACACACCTCCATTCTATGACTTCACACACCTACACTGTGACTTCACACACTTCCATTCTATGTGTTCACACACCTGCATTGTGACTTCACCCACCTCCATTCTATGACTTCACACACCTCCATTCTGACCTCACACACCTCCATTCTGAATTCACACACCTAAATTCTGTGACTTCACACACCTCCATTCTATGATTTCACACACCTCCATTCCATGACTTCACTCACCTCCATTCTATGACTTCACACACCTCCTTTCTGAGTTGACACACCTCCATTCTATGACTTCACACACCTCCAATCTGAATTCACACACCTCCATTCTATGACTTCTCCCACTTCCATTCTATGACTTCACACACCTCCATTCTACGACTTCACACCCCTCTAATTTGATTTCTCATACCTCCATTCTATGACTTCACAAACCTCCCTTCGGTGACTTCACAATACTCCATTCTATGACTTCACACACCTCCTTTCTATGACTTCACAGACCTCGAATCTGTGACTTCACTCACCTCCACTCTATGACTTCACACTTCTCCATTCTATGACTTCCCACACCTAAGTTCTATGACTTCACCCACCTCCATTCTATGACTTCACACCTCCATTCTGACTTCACAGACCTCCACTCTATGACTTCACACACCTCCATTCTGACTTCACACACCTCCATTCTGTGACTTCACACACCTCCATTCTATGATTTCACACACCTCCATTCTGTGACCTCACACACCTCCATTCTATGACTTCACACACCTCCATTCTGTGACGTCACACACCTCCATTCTGAGTTCACACACCTCCATTCTGTGACTTCTCACACCTCGATTCTGTGACTTCACACACCTCCAATCTGTGACTTCACACACTTCCATTCTATGACTTCACACACCTCCATTCTATGACTTCACACACCTCCATTCTGTGACTTCTCACACCTCCATTCTATGACCTCACACACCCTCATTGTATGATTTCACACACCTCCATTCTATGACTTCACACATCCATTTTGATTTCACACACCTCCAATATATGTCTTCAAACTCCTCAATTCTGTGACTTCACACACCTCCATTCTATGACTTCATACCGTCCATTCTGTGATTTCACACACCTCCATTCTATGACTTCACACACTTCCTTTCTATGACTTCACACACCTCCATTTTGTGACTTTACACACCTCCATTCTGGGTTCACACACCTCCATTCTGTGACTTCACACTCCTGCAACCTGTGACTTCCCACACCTCCATTCTGTGACTTCACACACCTCCATTCTATGACTTCACACACCTTCATTCTTACTTCACAAACACCCATTCTATGACTTCACACACCTCCATTCTATGACTTCACACACCTCCATTCTGTGACTTCACACACCTCCATTCTATGACTTCACACACCTCCATTGTGACTACACACACCTCCATTCTATGAGTTCACAAACATCCATTCTGACTTCACACACCTCCATTCTGAATTCACACAGCTCAATTCTGTGACTTCACAAAATTCCATTCTGACTTCACACACCTCCATTGTATGAATTCACACACCTCCATTCTGTACCTTCACACACTTCCATTGTGACGTCACACACCTCCATTCTATGAGTTCACACACCTCCATTCTATGACTTCACACACCTCCATTCTGACTTCACAAACCTCTATTCTATGACTTCGCACACCTCCATTCTGACATCACACACGTCCAATCTATGACTTCACAGACCTAGAATCTGTGACTTCACTCACCTCCACTCTATGACTTCACACTCCTCCATTCTATGACTTCACACACTTCCATTATATGATTTCCATAACTCCATGCTATGACTTCACACACCTCCATTCTGTGACTTCACACACCTCTAGTCTATGACTCTACACACCTCCATTCTCTGACTTCACAAACCTTCATTCTATGATTTCACACGTCCATTCTATGACTTCACACACCTCCATTCTTTGACTTCACACACCTCCATTCTGTGACTTCACACACCTCCATTCTGTGACTTCACACAGCTCCATTCTGTGACTTCACACACCTCCATTCTCCGACTTCACACACCTCCATTCTTTGACTTCACACATCCATTTTGACTTCACACAACTCCAATATATAACTTCAAACACCTCAATTCCGTGACTTCACGCAACTCCATTCTATGAATTCATACCCGTCCATTCTGTGACTTCACACACCTCCATTCTTTGACTTCACACACCTCCATTCTGTGACTTCACCCACCTCCATTCTGTGACTTCCCACACCTCCATTCTCCGACTTCACACCCCTCAGATTTGACTTCACATACCTCCATTCTATGACTTCACACACCTCCATTCTGTGACTTCACAAACATCCATTCTATGATTTCACACACCTCCAATCTATGACTTCACACACCTACATTTTATGACATCACACACCTCCATTTTGACTTCACACACTTCCATTATGTGACTCCACACACCTCCCTTCTGTGACTTCACACACCTCCATTCTACGACTTCACACACCTTCATTGTATGACTTCACACACCTCCATTCTATGACTTCACACACTTCCATTCTATAATTTCACATACCTCCATGCTATGAGTTCACACACCTCCATTCTGTGACTTCACACACCTCCACTCTATGACTTCACACACCTCAATTCTGTGACTTCACAATCCTTCATTCTATGATTTCACACACCTCCATTCTATGACTTCACACACCTCCATTCTTTGACTTCACACTCCTCCATTCTGTGACTACACACACCTCCATTCTGTGACTTCACACAGCTCCATTCTGTGACTTCACACACCTCCATTCTCTGCCTTCACACACCTCCATTCTTTGACTTCACACATCCATTTTGACTTCACACAACTCCAATTTATAACTTCAAACACCTCAATTCCGTGACTTCACACAACTCCATTCTATGAATTCATACCCGTCCATTCTGTGACTTCACACACCTCCATTCTTTGACTTCACACACCTCCATTCTGTGACTTCACCCACCTCCATTCTGTGACTTCCCACACCTCCCTTCTCCGACTTCACACCCCTCCAATTTGACTTCACATACCTCCATTCTATGACTTCACACACCTCCATTCTGTGACTTCACATACCTCCATTCTATGATTTCACAAACCTCCAAACTATGACTTCACACACCTACATTTTATGACGTCACAGACCTCCATTTTGACTTCACACACCTCCATTATGTGCCTCCACACACCTCCCTTCTGTAACTTCACACACCTCCATTCTATGACTTCACACACCTTCATTGTATGACTTAACACACCTCCATTCTATGACTTCACACACTTCCATTCTATGATTTCACATACCTACATGCTAAGACTTCACACACCTCCATTCTGTGACTTCACACACCTCTATTTTTACTTCACACACCTCCATTCTGTGACTTCACACACCTCCATACTATGAATTCGCACACTTCCATTGTGACGTCACACACCTCTATTCTATGAGTTCACACACCTCCATTCTATGACTTCACACACCTCCATTCTGACTTCACACACCTCCATTCTATGACTTCACAGACCTCGAATCTGTGACTTCACTCACCTCCACTCTATGACTTTCCACTCCTCCATTCTCTGACTTCCCACACCTCCTTTCTATGACTTCACCCAACTCTATTCTATGACTTCACACCTCCATTCTGACTTCACACACCTCCATTCTGTGACTTCACACACCTCCATTATATGATATCACACACCTCCATTCTATGACTTCACACACTTCCATTATATGACTTCACACACTTCCATTGTGACGTCACACACGTCCATTCTATGAGTTCACACACCTCCATTCTGACTTCACACACCTCCATTCTATGACTTCACACACCTCCATTCTGACTTCACACACCTCTATTCTATGACTTCGCACACCTCCATTCTGATATCAAACACCTCCATTCTATGACTTCACAGACCTCGAATCTGTCACTTCACTCGCCTGCATTCTATGACTTTACATTCCTCCATTCTATGACTTCCCACACCTGTTTCTATGACTTCACACACCTTCATTTTTACTTCAGAAACATCCATTCTATGACTTCACACACCTCCATTCTATGACTTCACAAACCTCCATTCTGTGACTTCACACATCTCCATTCTGAGTTCACACAACTCCATTTGGTGACTTCACACATCTCCATTCTGACTTCACACACCTCCAGTCTATGACTTCACACACTTCCATTCTATGACTTCACACACCTCTATTCTGTGACTTCACAAATCTCCATTCTGAGTTCACACACCTCCATTCTGTGTATTCACACACCTCCATTCTGTGACTTCACACACCTCCATTGTGTGACTTCACACACTTACATTCTATGACTTCATAAACCTCCCTTTTATAATTTCACACAACTCCATTCTGTGACTTCACACACCTCCATTCTATGACCCCACACACACTCATTCTATGATTTCACACACCTCCATTCTATGATTTCACACATCCATTTTGACTTCACACACCTCTAATATATGACTTCAAACACCTCAATTCTGTTACTTCACACACCTCCATTCTATGACTTCGTACCGTCCATTCTGTGACTTCAAACACCTCCATTCTATGACTTCACACACTTCCATTCTATGACTTCACACACCTCCATTCTGTGACTTCACACACCTCCATTCTGTGACTTCACACACTTCCATTCTATGACTTCACACACCTCCATTTTATGACTTCACACACCTCCATTTTGTGACTTCACACACCTCCATTCTATGAATTCACACATCCATTTTGACTTTACACACCTCCAATATATGACTTCAAACACCTCAATTCTGTGACTTCACACACCTCCATTCTATGAATTCACACATCCATTTTGACTTCTCACACCTCCTATATATGACTTCAAACACCTCAATTCTGTGACTTCACACACCTCCATTCTATGAGTTCATACCATCCATTCTGTGACTTCACACACCTCCATTCTATGACTTCACACACTTCCATTCTGTGACTTCCCACACCTCCATTCTGTGACTTCACACACCTCCATTCTATGACTTCACACACCACTATTCTGACTTCACACACCTCCATTCTATGAATTCACACACCTCCATTCTGACTTCACACACCTCCATTCTCTGACTTCACACACCTCCCTTCGATGACTTCACACACCTACATTCTTTGACTTCACACACAAGCATTTTGACTTCACACCTCCATTCTGTGACTTCACACACTTACATTTGTGACTTCTCACACCACCTTTTTGACTTCACACATCTCCATTCTGTGACTTCACACACCTCCATTCTGTGATTTCACACACCTCCATTCTGTGCTTTCACACACCTCCCTTCCGTGACTTCACCCACCTCCATTCTATGACTTCACACACCTCCATTCTATGACTTCACACACCTTCATTTTATGACTTCACACACCTCCATTCTATGACTTCACACACTTCCATTCTATGATTTCACATACCTTCATACGATGACTTCACACACCTCCATTCTGTGCCTTCACACACCTCCATTCTGAGTTCACACACCTCCATTCTGTGACTTCACAAACCTCTATTCTATGATTTCACACCTCCATTCTATGACTTCTCACACCTCCATTTTAGGACGTCACACACCTCCATTTTGACTTCACACACTTCCATTCTGTGAATTCACACACCTCCATTCTATGACTTCACACACTTCCATTGGGACGTCACACACCTCCATTCTATGAGTTCAAACACCTACATTCTATGACTTCACACACCTTCATTCGACTTCTCACACCTCCATTCTATGACTTCACAGACCTCGAATCTGTGACTTCACTCACCTCCAATCTATGACTTCACACTCCTCCATTCTATGACTTCCCACACCTCCTTTCTATGACTTCACACCTCCATTCTGACTTCACACACCTCCATTATTTGACTTCACACACCTCCATTTTATGACGTCACACAACTCCGTTCTATGACTTCACACACCTCCATTCTATGACTTCACACACCTCCATTCTGTGACTTCACACACCTCCATTCTATGACTTCACACACCTCCATTCTGTGACTTCACACACCTCCATTCTGTGACTTCACATACGTCCATTCTGTGACTTCACACAGCTCCATTTTGTGACTTCACACACCTCCATTCTATGACTTCACACATCCATTTTGACTTCACACACCTCCAATATATAACTTCAAACACCTCAATTCTCTGACTTCACACACCTCCATTCTATGAAATCATACCCGTCCATTCTGTGACTTCACCCACCTCCATTCTGTGACTTCCCACACCTCCATTCTCCGACTTCACACCCCTCCAATTTGACTTCACATACCTCCATTCTATGACTTCTCACACCTCCATTCTGTGACTTCACAAACCTCCATTCTATGATTTCACACACCTCCCATCTATGATTTCACACACCTACATTTTATGACGTCACACACCTCCATTTTGACTTCACACACCTCCATTATGTGACTCCACACACCTCCCTTCTGTGACTTCACACACCTCCGTTCTATGACTTCACACACTTCCATTCTATGACGTCACACACCGCCATTCCGTGACTTCACACACCTGCATTGTGAGTTCACACACCTCCATTCTGTAACCTCACACACCTACATTCTATGACTTCACACACCTCCATTCTGTGACTTCACAAACCTCCATTGTATGATTTCACACACCTCCAAACTATCACTTCACACACCTCAATTTTATGACATCACACACCTCCATTTTGACTTCTCACACCTCCATTATGTGACTTCACACACCTCTCTTCTGTGCCTTCACACACCTCCATTCTATGACTTCACACACCTTCATTGTATGACTTCGCACACCTCCATTCTATGACTTCACACACTTCCATTCTATGATTTCACATACCGTCATACGATGACTTCACACAAATCCATTTTGTGACTTCACACACCTCCACTCTGAGTTCACACACCGCCATTCTGTGACTTCACAAACCTCTATTCTATGATTTCACACACCTCCATTCTATGACTTCTCACACCTCCATTTTAGGACGTCACACACCTCCATTTTGACTTCACACACTTACATTCTGTGACTTCACACACGTCCATTGTATGACTTCACACACTTCCATTGGGACGTCACACACCTCCATTCTATGAGTTCACACACCTACATTCTATGACTTCACACACCTTCATTCGACTTCACACACCTTCATTCTATTACTTCACAGACCTCGAATCTGTGACTTCACTCACCTCCAATCTATGACTTCACACTCCTCCATTCTATGACTTCCCACACCTCCATTCTTTGACTTCACACACCTCCATTCTGTGACTTCACAAACCTCCATTCTATGACTTCACACACCTTCATTCTTACTTCACAAACATATATTCTATGACTTCACACACCTCTATTCTATGAATTCACACACCTCCATTCTATGACTTCACACACCTCCATTCTGTCTTCACACAACTCCAGTCTATGACTTCACAGACCTCGAATCTGTGACTTCACTCACCTCCACTCTATGACTTCACACTCCTCCATTCTCTGACTTCCCACACCTCCTTTCTATGACTTCACCCAACTCTATTCTATGACTTCACACCTCCATTCTGACTTCACACACCTCCATTCTGTTACTTCACGCACATCCATTATATGATATCACACACCTCCATTCTATGACTTCACACACTTCCATTCTATGACTTCACACCTCCATTCTGACTTCACAGACCTCCATTATGTGACTTCACACACCTCCATTATATGACGTCACACAACTCCGTTCTATGACTTCACACACCTCCATTCTATGACTTCACACACCTCCATTCTGTGACTTCCCACACCTCCATTCTATGACTTCACACACCTTCATTCTTACTTCACAAACATATATTCTATGACTTCACACACCTCCATTCTATGACTTCACACACCTCCATTCTTTGACTTCACACACCTCCATTCTGTGACTTCACACACCTCCATTCTGTGACTTCACACAGCTCCATTCTGTGACTTCACACACCTCCATTCTCCGACTTCACACACCTCCATTCTATGACTTCACACATCCATTTTGACTTCACACAACTCCAATATATAACTTCAAACACCTCAATTCTGTGACTTCACACACCTCCATTCTATGAATTCATACCCGTCCATTCTGTGACTTCACACACCTCCATTCTTTGACTTCACACACCTCCATTCTGTGACTTCACCCAGCTCCATTCTGTGTCTTCCCACACCTCCATTCTCCGACTTCACACCCCTCCAATTTGACTTCACATACCTCCATTCTATGACTTCACACACCTCTATTGTGTGACTTCACCAACCTCCATTGTATGATTTCACACACCTCCAATCTATCACTTCACACACCTACATTTTATGACATCACACACCTCCATTTTGACTTCACACACCTCCATTATGTGACTTCACACACCTCCATTCTGTGACTTCACAAACCTCCATTCTATGACTTCACACACCTTCATTGTATGACTTCACACACCTCCATTCTATGACTTCACACACTTCCATTCTATGATTTCACATACCTCCATGCTATGACTTCACACACCTCCATACTGTGACTTCACACACCTCCAGTCTATGACTTCACACATCTCCATTCTGTGACTTCACAAACCTTCATTCTATGATTTCACACACCTCCATTCTATGACTTCACACACCTCCATTCTTTGACTTCACACACCTCCATTCTGTGACTTCACACTCCTCCATTCTGTGACTTCACACAACTCCATTCTATGAATTCATACCCGTCCATTCTGTGACTTCACACACCTCCATTCTTTGACTTCACACATCCATTTTGACTTCACACAACTCCAATGTATAACTTCACACACCTCCATTCTGTGACTTCACACATCCATTTTGACTTCACACAACTCCAATGTATAACTTCACACACCTCCATTGTGTGACTTCACACACCTCCATTCTTTGACTTCACACACCTCCATTCTGTGACTTCACCCACCTCCATTCTGTGACTTCCCACACCTCCCTTCTCCGAATTCACACCCATCCAATTTGACTTCACATACCTCCATTCTATGACTTCACACACCTCCATTCTGTGACTTCACAAACCTCCATTCTATGATTTCACAAACCTCCAAACTATGACTTCACACACCTACATTTTATGAGGTCACACACCTCCATTTTGACTTCACACACCTCCATTATGTGACTCCACACACCTCCCTTCTGTGACTTCACACACCTCCATTCTATGACTTCACACACCTTTATTGTATGACTTAACACACCTCCATTCTATGACTTCACACACTTCCATTCTATGATTTCACATACCTCCATGCTATGACTTCACACACCTCCATTCTGTGACTTCACACACCTCCATTCTATGACTTCACACACCTCCATTTTGACTTCACACACCTCCATTCTGTGACTTCACACACCTCCATACTATGAATTCGCACACTTCCATTGTGATGTCACACACCTCTATTCTATGAGTTCACACACCTCCATTCTATGACTTCACACACCTCCATTCTGACTTCACACACCTCCAATCTATGACTTCACAGACCTCGAATCTGTGACTTCACTCACCTCCACTCTATGACTTTCCACTCCTCCATTCTCTGACTTCCCACACCTCCTTTCTATGACTTCACCCACCTCTATTCTATGACTTCACATATCCATTCTGACTTCACACACCTCCATTCTGTGACTTCACACACCTCCATTATATGATATCACACACCTCCGTTCTATGACTTCTCACACTTCCATTGTGACGTCACACACGTCCATTCTATGAGTTCACACACCTCCATTCTGACTTCACACACCTCCATTCTATGACTTCACACACCTCCATTCTGTGACTTCACCCAGCTCCATTCTGTGTCTTCCCACACCTCCATTCTCCGACTTCACACCCCTCCAATTTGACTTCACATACCTCCATTCTATGACTTCACACACCTCTATTGTGTGACTTCACCAACCTCCATTGTATGATTTCACACACCTCCAATCTATCACTTCACACACCTACATTTTATGACATCACACACCTCCATTTTGACTTCACACACCTCCATTATGTGACTTCACACACCTCCATTCTGTGACTTCACAAACCTCCATTCTATGACTTCACACACCTTCATTGTATGACTTCACACACCTCCATTCTATGACTTCACACACTTCCATTCTATGATTTCACATACCTCCATGCTATGACTTCACACACCTCCATACTTTGACTTCACACACCTCCAGTCTATGACTTCACACATCTCCATTCTGTGACTTCACAAACCTTCATTCTATGATTTCACACACCTCCATTCTATGACTTCACACACCTCCATTCTTTGACTTCACACACCTCCATTCTGTGACTTCACACTCCTCCATTCTGTGACTTCACACAACTCCATTCTATGAATTCATACCCGTCCATTCTGTGACTTCACACACCTCCATTCTTTGACTTCACACATCCATTTTGACTTCACACAACTCCAATGTATAACTTCACACACCTCCATTCTGTGACTTCACACATCCATTTTGACTTCACACAACTCCAATGTATAACTTCACACACCTCCATTGTGTGACTTCACACACCTCCATTCTTTGACTTCACACACCTCCATTCTGTGACTTCACCCACCTCCATTCTGTGACTTCCCACACCTCCCTTCTCCGAATTCACACCCATCCAATTTGACTTCACATACCTCCATTCTATGACTTCACACACCTCCATTCTGTGACTTCACAAACCTCCATTCTATGATTTCACAAACCTCCAAACTATGACTTCACACACCTACATTTTATGAGGTCACACACCTCCATTTTGACTTCACACACCTCCATTATGTGACTCCACACACCTCCCTTCTGTGACTTCACACACCTCCATTCTATGACTTCACACACCTTCATTGTATGACTTAACACACCTCCATTCTATGACTTCACACACTTCCATTCTATGATTTCACATACCTCCATGCTATGACTTCACACACCTCCATTCTGTGACTTCACACACCTCCATTCTATGACTTCACACACCTCAGTTCTGTGATTTCACAAACCTTCATTATGATTTCACACACCTCCATTCTATGACTTCACACACCTCCATTTTAGGACATCACACACCTCCATTTTGACTTCACACACCTCCATTCTGTGACTTCACACACCTCCATACTATGAATTCGCACACTTCCATTGTGATGTCACACACCTCTATTCTATGAGTTCACACACCTCCATTCTATGACTTCACACACCTCCATTCTGACTTCACACACCTCCAATCTATGACTTCACAGACCTCGAATCTGTGACTTCACTCACCTCCACTCTATGACTTTCCACTCCTCCATTCTCTGACTTCCCACACCTCCTTTCTATGACTTCACCCACCTCTATTCTATGACTTCACATATCCATTCTGACTTCACACACCTCCATTCTGTGACTTCACACACCTCCATTATATGATATCACACACCTCCGTTCTATGACTTCTCACACTTCCATTGTGACGTCACACACGTCCATTCTATGAGTTCACACACCTCCATTCTGACTTCACACACCTCCATTCTATGACTTCACACACCTCCATTCTGACTTCACACACCTCTATTCTATGACTCGCACAACTCCATTCTGATATCAAACACCTCCATTCTATGACTTCACAGACCTCGAATCTGTGACTTCACTCGCCTGCATTCTATGACTTTACATTCCTCCATTCTATGACTTCCCACACCTGTTTCTATGACTTCACACACCTTCATTTTTACTTCAGAAACATCCATTCTATGACTTCACACACCTCCATTCTATGACTTCACAAACCTCCATTCTGTGACTTCACACATCTCCATTCTGAGTTCACACAACTCCATTTGGTGACTTCACACATCTCCATTCTGACTTCATACACCTCCAGTCTATGACTTCACACACTTCCATTCTATGACTTCACACACCTCTATTCTGTGACTTCACAAATCTCCATTCTGAGTTCACACACCTCCATTCTGTGACTTCACACACCTCCATTCTGTGACTTCACACACCTCCATTGTGTGACTTCACACACTTACATTCTATGACTTCATAAACCTCCCTTTTATAATTTCACACACCTCCATTCTGTGACTTCATACACCTCCATTCTATGACCCCACACACACTCATTCTATGATTTCACACACCTCCATTCTATGATTTCACACATCCATTTTGACTTCACACACCTCTAATATATGACTTCAAACACCTCAATTCTGTGACTTCACACACATCCATTCTATGACTTCGTACCGTCCATTCTATGACTTCACACACCTCCATTCTGAGTTTACACACCTCCATTCTATGACTTCACACACCTCCATTCTTTGACGTCACACCTTTATTCTATGACTTCATACAACTTCATTCTTACTTTACAAACATCCATTCTATAACTTCACACACCTCCATTCTATGACTTCAAACAGCTCCATTGTGTGACTTCACACACCTCCATTCTATGACTTCACACACCTCCATTCTGTGACTTCACACACCTCCATTGTATGACTTCACACACTTCCATTGTGACGTCACTCACCTCCATTCTATGAGTTCACACACCTCCGTTCTGACTTCAAACACCTGCATTCGATCACTTCACACACCTCCATTCTGTATTCACACAGCTCCATTCTGTGACTTCACAAAACTCCATTCTATGATTTCACACACCTCCATTCTATGACTTCACACAACTCCATCTATGACTTCACACACCTGCATTCAGACATCACACACCTCCATTCTATGACTTCACAAACCTCAAATCTGTGACTTCACTCACCTGCACTCTATGACTTCACACTCCTAATTCTATGACTTTCCACACCTCCTTTCTATGACTTCACCACCTCCAATCTATAACTACACACCTCCATTCTGACTTCACACACCTTCATTCTGTGAATTCACACACCTCCATTCTATGTGTTCACATACCTCCATTCTGTGAATTCACACACCTTCATCCTTACTTCAGAAACATCCATTCTATGACTTCACACAACCCCATTCTATGACTTCACAAACCTCCATTCTGTGACTTCACACACCTCCATTCTGAGTTCACACAACTACATTCGGTGACTTCACAAACCTCCATTCTGACTTCACACACCTCCATTCTATGACTTCACACACTTCCATTCTATGACTTCACACACCTCCATTCTGTGACTTCACACACCTCCATTCTGTGACTTCACACACTTCCATTCTATGACTTCACACACCTCCATTCTATGACTTCACACACCTCCATTCTGTGAACTCACACACCTCCATTCTATGAATTCACACATCCGTTTTGACTTTACACACCTCCAATATATGACTTCAAACACCTCAATTCTGTGACTTCACACACCTCCATTCTATGAATTCACACATCCATTTTGACTTCACACACCTCCTATATATGACTTCAAACACCTCAATTCTGTGACTTCACACACCTCCATTCTATGAGTTCATACCATCCATTCTGTGACTTCACACACCTCCATTCTATGACTTCACACACTTCCATTCTGTGACTTCCCACACCTCCATTCTGTGACTTCACACACCTCCATTCTATGACTTCACACACCACTATTCTGACTTCACACACCTCCATTCTATGACTTCACACACCTCCATTCTGACTTCACACACCTCCATTCTGTGACTTCACACACCTCCCTTCGATGACTTCACACACCTACATTCTTTGACTTCACACACAACCATTTTGACTTCACACCTCCATTCTGTGACTTCACACACTTACATTTGTGACTTCTCACACCACCTTTTTGACTTCACACATCTCCATTCTGTGACTTCACACACCTCCATTCTGTGATTTCACACACCTCCATTCTGTGATTTCACACACCTCCCTTCCGTGACTTCACCCACCTCCATTCTATGACTTCACACACCTCCATTCTATGACTTCACACACATTCATTGTATGACTTCGCACACCTCCATTCTATGACTTCACACACTTCCATTCTATGATTTCACATACCTTCATACGATGACTTCACACACCTCCATTCTGTGCCTTCACACACCTCCATTCTGAGTTCACACACCTCCATTCTGTGACTTCCCACACCTCCTTTCTATGACTTCACCCAACTCTATTCTATGACTTCACACCTCCATTCTGACTTCACACACCTCCATTCTGTTACTTCACGCACCTCCATTATATGATATCACACACCTCCATTCTATGACTTCACACACTTCCATTCTATGACTTCACACCTCCATTCTGACTTCACAGACCTCCATTATGTGACTTCACACACCTCCATTATATGACGTCACACAACTCCGTTCTATGACTTCACACACCTCCATTCTATGACTTCACACACCTCCATTCTGTGACTTCACACACCTCCATTCTATGACTTCACACACCTTCATTCTTACTTCACAAACATATATTCTATGACTTCACACACCTCCATTCTATGACTTCACACACCTCCATTCTTTGACTTCACACACCTCCATTCTGTGACTTCACACACCTCCATTCTGTGACTTCACACAGCTCCATTCTGTGACTTCACACACCTCCATTCTCCGACTTCACACACCTCCATTCTATGACTTCACACATCCATTTTGACTTCACACAACTCCAATATATAACTTCAAACACCTCAATTCTGTGACTTCACACACCTCCATTCTATGAATTCATACCCGTCCATTCTGTGACTTCACACACCTCCATTCTTTGACTTCACACACCTCCATTCTGTGACTTCACCCAGCTCCATTCTGTGTCTTCCCACACCTCCATTCTCCGACTTCACACCCCTCCAATTTGACTTCACATACCTCCATTCTATGACTTCACACACCTCTATTGTGTGACTTCACCAACCTCCATTGTATGATTTCACACACCTCCAATCTATCACTTCACACACCTACATTTTTTGACATCACACACCTCCATTTTGACTTCACACACCTCCATTATGTGACTTCACACACCTCCATTCTGTGACTTCACAAACCTCCATTCTATGACTTCACACACCTTCATTGTATGACTTCACACACCTCCATTCTATGACTTCACACACTTCCATTCTATGATTTCACATACCTCCAAGCTATGACTTCACACACCTCCATACTGTGACTTCACACACCTCCAGTCTATGACTTCACACATCTCCATTCTGTGACTTCACAAACCTTCATTCTATGATTTCACACACCTCCATTCTATGACTTCACACACCTCCATTCTTTGACTTCACACACCTCCATTCTGTGACTTCACACTCCTCCATTCTGTGACTTCACACAACTCCATTCTATGAATTCATACCCGTCCATTCTGTGACTTCACACACCTCCATTCTTTGACTTCACACATCCATTTTGACTTCACACAACTCCAATGTATAACTTCACACACCTCCATTCTGTGACTTCACACATCCATTTTGACTTCACACAACTCCAATGTATAACTTCACACACCTCCATTGTGTGACTTCACACACCTCCATTCTTTGACTTCACACACCTCCATTCTGTGACTTCCCACACCTCCCTTCTCCGAATTCACACCCATCCAATTTGACTTCACATACCTCCATTCTATGACTTCACACACCTCCATTCTGTGACTTCACAAACCTCCATTCTATGATTTCACAAACCTCCAAACTATGACTTCACACACCTACATTTTATGAGGTCACACACCTCCATTTTGACTTCACACACCTCCATTATGTGACTCCACACACCTCCCTTCTGTGACTTCACACACCTCCATTCTATGACTTCACACACCTTCATTGTATGACTTAACACACCTCCATTCTATGACTTCACACACTTCCATTCTATGATTTCACATACCTCCATGCTATGACTTCACACACCTCCATTCTGTGACTTCACACACCTCCATTCTATGACTTCACACACCTCAGTTCTGTGATTTCACAAACCTTCATTATGATTTCACACACCTCCATTCTATGACTTCACACACCTCCATTTTAGGACATCACACACCTCCATTTTGACTTCACACACCTCCATTCTGTGACTTCACACACCTCCATACTATGAATTCGCACACTTCCATTGTGATGTCACACACCTCTATTCTATGAGTTCACACACCTCCATTCTATGACTTCACACACCTCCATTCTGACTTCACACACCTCCAATCTATGACTTCACAGACCTCGAATCTGTGACTTCACTCACCTCCACTCTATGACTTTCCACTCCTCCATTCTCTGACTTCCCACACCTCCTTTCTATGACTTCACCCACCTCTATTCTATGACTTCACATATCCATTCTGACTTCACACACCTCCATTCTGTGACTTCACACACCTCCATTATATGATATCACACACCTCCGTTCTATGACTTCTCACACTTCCATTGTGACGTCACACACGTCCATTCTATGAGTTCACACACCTCCATTCTGACTTCACACACCTCCATTCTATGACTTCACACACCTCCATTCTGACTTCACACACCTCTATTCTATGACTCGCACAACTCCATTCTGATATCAAACACCTCCATTCTATGACTTCACAGACCTCGAATCTGTGACTTCACTCGCCTGCATTCTATGACTTTACATTCCTCCATTCTATGACTTCCCACACCTGTTTCTATGACTTCACACACCTTCATTTTTACTTCAGAAACATCCATTCTATGACTTCACACACCTCCATTCTATGACTTCACAAACCTCCATTCTGTGACTTCACACATCTCCATTCTGAGTTCACACAACTCCATTTGGTGACTTCACACATCTCCATTCTGACTTCATACACCTCCAGTCTATGACTTCACACACTTCCATTCTATGACTTCACACACCTCTATTCTGTGACTTCACAAATCTCCATTCTGAGTTCACACACCTCCATTCTGTGACTTCACACACCTCCATTCTGTGACTTCACACACCTCCATTGTGTGACTTCACACACTTACATTCTATGACTTCATAAACCTCCCTTTTATAATTTCACACACCTCCATTCTGTGACTTCATACACCTCCATTCTATGACCCCACACACACTCATTCTATGATTTCACACACCTCCATTCTATGATTTCACACATCCATTTTGACTTCACACACCTCTAATATATGACTTCAAACACCTCAATTCTGTGACTTCACACACATCCATTCTATGACTTCGTACCGTCCATTCTATGACTTCACACACCTCCATTCTGAGTTTACACACCTCCATTCTATGACTTCACACACCTCCATTCTTTGACGTCACACCTTTATTCTATGACTTCATACAACTTCATTCTTACTTTACAAACATCCATTCTATAACTTCACACACCTCCATTCTATGACTTCAAACAGCTCCATTGTGTGACTTCACACACCTCCATTCTATGACTTCACACACCTCCATTCTGTGACTTCACACACCTCCATTGTATGACTTCACACACTTCCATTGTGACGTCACTCACCTCCATTCTATGAGTTCACACACCTCCGTTCTGACTTCAAACACCTGCATTCGATCACTTCACACACCTCCATTCTGTATTCACACAGCTCCATTCTGTGACTTCACAAAACTCCATTCTATGATTTCACACACCTCCATTCTATGACTTCACACAACTCCATCTATGACTTCACACACCTGCATTCAGACATCACACACCTCCATTCTATGACTTCACAAACCTCAAATCTGTGACTTCACTCACCTGCACTCTATGACTTCACACTCCTAATTCTATGACTTTCCACACCTCCTTTCTATGACTTCACCACCTCCAATCTATAACTACACACCTCCATTCTGACTTCACACACCTTCATTCTGTGAATTCACACACCTCCATTCTATGTGTTCACATACCTCCATTCTGTGAATTCACACACCTTCATCCTTACTTCAGAAACATCCATTCTATGACTTCACACAACCCCATTCTATGACTTCACAAACCTCCATTCTGTGACTTCACACACCTCCATTCTGAGTTCACACAACTACATTCGGTGACTTCACAAACCTCCATTCTGACTTCACACACCTCCATTCTATGACTTCACACACTTCCATTCTATGACTTCACACACCTCCATTCTGTGACTTCACACACCTCCATTCTGTGACTTCACACACTTCCATTCTATGACTTCACACACCTCCATTCTATGACTTCACACACCTCCATTCTGTGAACTCACACACCTCCATTCTATGAATTCACACATCCGTTTTGACTTTACACACCTCCAATATATGACTTCAAACACCTCAATTCTGTGACTTCACACACCTCCATTCTATGAATTCACACATCCATTTTGACTTCACACACCTCCTATATATGACTTCAAACACCTCAATTCTGTGACTTCACACACCTCCATTCTATGAGTTCATACCATCCATTCTGTGACTTCACACACCTCCATTCTATGACTTCACACACTTCCATTCTGTGACTTCCCACACCTCCATTCTGTGACTTCACACACCTCCATTCTATGACTTCACACACCACTATTCTGACTTCACACACCTCCATTCTATGACTTCACACACCTCCATTCTGACTTCACACACCTCCATTCTGTGACTTCACACACCTCCCTTCGATGACTTCACACACCTACATTCTTTGACTTCACACACAACCATTTTGACTTCACACCTCCATTCTGTGACTTCACACACTTACATTTGTGACTTCTCACACCACCTTTTTGACTTCACACATCTCCATTCTGTGACTTCACACACCTCCATTCTGTGATTTCACACACCTCCATTCTGTGATTTCACACACCTCCCTTCCGTGACTTCACCCACCTCCATTCTATGACTTCACACACCTCCATTCTATGACTTCACACACATTCATTGTATGACTTCGCACACCTCCATTCTATGACTTCACACACTTCCATTCTATGATTTCACATACCTTCATACGATGACTTCACACACCTCCATTCTGTGCCTTCACACACCTCCATTCTGAGTTCACACACCTCCATTCTGTGACTTCCCACACCTCCTTTCTATGACTTCACCCAACTCTATTCTATGACTTCACACCTCCATTCTGACTTCACACACCTCCATTCTGTTACTTCACGCACCTCCATTATATGATATCACACACCTCCATTCTATGACTTCACACACTTCCATTCTATGACTTCACACCTCCATTCTGACTTCACAGACCTCCATTATGTGACTTCACACACCTCCATTATATGACGTCACACAACTCCGTTCTATGACTTCACACACCTCCATTCTATGACTTCACACACCTCCATTCTGTGACTTCACACACCTCCATTCTATGACTTCACACACCTTCATTCTTACTTCACAAACATATATTCTATGACTTCACACACCTCCATTCTATGACTTCACACACCTCCATTCTTTGACTTCACACACCTCCATTCTGTGACTTCACACACCTCCATTCTGTGACTTCACACAGCTCCATTCTGTGACTTCACACACCTCCATTCTCCGACTTCACACACCTCCATTCTATGACTTCACACATCCATTTTGACTTCACACAACTCCAATATATAACTTCAAACACCTCAATTCTGTGACTTCACACACCTCCATTCTATGAATTCATACCCGTCCATTCTGTGACTTCACACACCTCCATTCTTTGACTTCACACACCTCCATTCTGTGACTTCACCCAGCTCCATTCTGTGTCTTCCCACACCTCCATTCTCCGACTTCACACCCCTCCAATTTGACTTCACATACCTCCATTCTATGACTTCACACACCTCTATTGTGTGACTTCACCAACCTCCATTGTATGATTTCACACACCTCCAATCTATCACTTCACACACCTACATTTTTTGACATCACACACCTCCATTTTGACTTCACACACCTCCATTATGTGACTTCACACACCTCCATTCTGTGACTTCACAAACCTCCATTCTATGACTTCACACACCTTCATTGTATGACTTCACACACCTCCATTCTATGACTTCACACACTTCCATTCTATGATTTCACATACCTCCAAGCTATGACTTCACACACCTCCATACTGTGACTTCACACACCTCCAGTCTATGACTTCACACATCTCCATTCTGTGACTTCACAAACCTTCATTCTATGATTTCACACACCTCCATTCTATGACTTCACACACCTCCATTCTTTGACTTCACACACCTCCATTCTGTGACTTCACACTCCTCCATTCTGTGACTTCACACAACTCCATTCTATGAATTCATACCCGTCCATTCTGTGACTTCACACACCTCCATTCTTTGACTTCACACATCCATTTTGACTTCACACAACTCCAATGTATAACTTCACACACCTCCATTCTGTGACTTCACACATCCATTTTGACTTCACACAACTCCAATGTATAACTTCACACACCTCCATTGTGTGACTTCACACACCTCCATTCTTTGACTTCACACACCTCCATTCTGTGACTTCCCACACCTCCCTTCTCCGAATTCACACCCATCCAATTTGACTTCACATACCTCCATTCTATGACTTCACACACCTCCATTCTGTGACTTCACAAACCTCCATTCTATGATTTCACAAACCTCCAAACTATGACTTCACACACCTACATTTTATGAGGTCACACACCTCCATTTTGACTTCACACACCTCCATTATGTGACTCCACACACCTCCCTTCTGTGACTTCACACACCTCCATTCTATGACTTCACACACCTTCATTGTATGACTTAACACACCTCCATTCTATGACTTCACACACTTCCATTCTATGATTTCACATACCTCCATGCTATGACTTCACACACCTCCATTCTGTGACTTCACACACCTCCATTCTATGACTTCACACACCTCAGTTCTGTGATTTCACAAACCTTCATTATGATTTCACACACCTCCATTCTATGACTTCACACACCTCCATTTTAGGACATCACACACCTCCATTTTGACTTCACACACCTCCATTCTGTGACTTCACACACCTCCATACTATGAATTCGCACACTTCCATTGTGATGTCACACACCTCTATTCTATGAGTTCACACACCTCCATTCTATGACTTCACACACCTCCATTCTGACTTCACACACCTCCAATCTATGACTTCACAGACCTCGAATCTGTGACTTCACTCACCTCCACTCTATGACTTTCCACTCCTCCATTCTCTGACTTCCCACACCTCCTTTCTATGACTTCACCCACCTCTATTCTATGACTTCACATATCCATTCTGACTTCACACACCTCCATTCTGTGACTTCACACACCTCCATTATATGATATCACACACCTCCGTTCTATGACTTCTCACACTTCCATTGTGACGTCACACACGTCCATTCTATGAGTTCACACACCTCCATTCTGACTTCACACACCTCCATTCTATGACTTCACACACCTCCATTCTGACTTCACACACCTCTATTCTATGACTCGCACAACTCCATTCTGATATCAAACACCTCCATTCTATGACTTCACAGACCTCGAATCTGTGACTTCACTCGCCTGCATTCTATGACTTTACATTCCTCCATTCTATGACTTCCCACACCTGTTTCTATGACTTCACACACCTTCATTTTTACTTCAGAAACATCCATTCTATGACTTCACACACCTCCATTCTATGACTTCACAAACCTCCATTCTGTGACTTCACACATCTCCATTCTGAGTTCACACAACTCCATTTGGTGACTTCACACATCTCCATTCTGACTTCATACACCTCCAGTCTATGACTTCACACACTTCCATTCTATGACTTCACACACCTCTATTCTGTGACTTCACAAATCTCCATTCTGAGTTCACACACCTCCATTCTGTGACTTCACACACCTCCATTCTGTGACTTCACACACCTCCATTGTGTGACTTCACACACTTACATTCTATGACTTCATAAACCTCCCTTTTATAATTTCACACACCTCCATTCTGTGACTTCATACACCTCCATTCTATGACCCCACACACACTCATTCTATGATTTCACACACCTCCATTCTATGATTTCACACATCCATTTTGACTTCACACACCTCTAATATATGACTTCAAACACCTCAATTCTGTGACTTCACACACATCCATTCTATGACTTCGTACCGTCCATTCTGTGACTTCAAACACCTCCATTCTATGACTTCACACACTTCCATTCTATGACTTCACACACCTCCATTCTGAGTTTACACACCTCCATTCTATGACTTCACACACCTCCATTCTTTGACGTCACACCTTTATTCTATGACTTCATACAACTTCATTCTTACTTTACAAACATCCATTCTATAACTTCACACACCTCCATTCTATGACTTCAAACAGCTCCATTGTGTGACTTCACACACCTCCATTCTATGACTTCACACACCTCCATTCTGTGACTTCACACACCTCCATTGTATGACTTCACACACTTCCATTGTGACGTCACTCACCTCCATTCTATGAGTTCACACACCTCCGTTCTGACTTCAAACACCTGCATTCGATCACTTCACACACCTCCATTCTGTATTCACACAGCTCCATTCTGTGACTTCACAAAACTCCATTCTATGATTTCACACACCTCCATTCTATGACTTCACACAACTCCATCTATGACTTCACACACCTGCATTCTGACATCACACACCTCCATTCTATGACTTCACAAACCTCAAATCTGTGACTTCACTCACCTGCACTCTATGACTTCACACTCCTAATTCTATGACTTTCCACACCTCCTTTCTATGACTTCACCACCTCCAATCTATAACTACACACCTCCATTCTGACTTCACACACCTTCATTCTGTGAATTCACACACCTCCATTCTATGTGTTCACATACCTCCATTCTGTGAATTCACACACCTTCATCCTTACTTCAGAAACATCCATTCTATGACTTCACACAACCCCATTCTATGACTTCACAAACCTCCATTCTGTGACTTCACACACCTCCATTCTGAGTTCACACAACTACATTCGGTGACTTCACAAACCTCCATTCTGACTTCACACACCTCCATTCTATGACTTCACACACTTCCATTCTATGACTTCACACACCTCCATTCTGTGACTTCACACACCTCCATTCTGTGACTTCACACACTTCCATTCTATGACTTCACACACCTCCATTCTATGACTTCACACACCTCCATTCTGTGAACTCACACACCTCCATTCTATGAATTCACACATCCGTTTTGACTTTACACACCTCCAATATATGACTTCAAACACCTCAATTCTGTGACTTCACACACCTCCATTCTATGAGTTCATACCATCCATTCTGTGACTTCACACACCTCCATTCTATGACTTCACACACTTCCATTCTGTGACTTCCCACACCTCCATTCTGTGACTTCACACACCTCCATTCTATGACTTCACACACCACTATTCTGACTTCACACACCTCCATTCTATGACTTCACACACCTCCATTCTGACTTCACACACCTCCATTCTGTGACTTCACACACCTCCCTTCGATGACTTCACACACCTACATTCTTTGACTTCACACACAACCATTTTGACTTCACACCTCCATTCTGTGACTTCACACACTTACATTTGTGACTTCTCACACCACCTTTTTGACTTCACACATCTCCATTCTGTGACTTCACACACCTCCATTCTGTGATTTCACACACCTCCATTCTGTGATTTCACACACCTCCCTTCCGTGACTTCACCCACCTCCATTCTATGACTTCACACACCTCCATTCTATGACTTCACACACATTCATTGTATGACTTCGCACACCTCCATTCTATGACTTCACACACTTCCATTCTATGATTTCACATACCTTCATACGATGACTTCACACACCTCCATTCTGTGCCTTCACACACCTCCATTCTGAGTTCACACACCTCCATTCTGTGACTTCACAAACCTCTATTCTATGATTTCACACACCTCCATTCTATGACTTCTCACACCTCCATTTTAGGACATCACACACCTCCATTTTGACTTCACACACTTCCATTCTGTGACTTCACACACCTCCATTCTATGACTTCAAATACTTCCATTGGGACGTCACACACCTCCATTCTATGAGTTCACACACCTACATTCTATGACTTCACACACCTTCATTCGACTTCTCACACCTCCATTCTATGACTTCACAGACCTCGAATCTGTGACTTCACTCGCCTGCATTCTATGACTTTACATTCCTCCATTCTATGACTTCCCACACCTGTTTCTATGACTTCACACACCTTCATTTTTACTTCAGAAACATCCATTCTATGACTTCACACACCTCCATTCTATGACTTCACAAACCTCCATTCTGTGACTTCACACATCTCCATTCTGAGTTCACACAACTCCATTTGGTGACTTCACACATCTCCATTCTGACTTCATACACCTCCAGTCTATGACTTCACACACTTCCATTCTATGACTTCACACACCTCTATTCTGTGACTTCACAAATCTCCATTCTGAGTTCACACACCTCCATTCTGTGACTTCACACACCTCCATTCTGTGACTTCACACACCTCCATTGTGTGACTTCACACACTTACATTCTATGACTTCATAAACCTCCCTTTTATAATTTCACACACCTCCATTCTGTGACTTCATACACCTCCATTCTATGACCCCACACACACTCATTCTATGATTTCACACACCTCCATTCTATGATTTCACACATCCATTTTGACTTCACACACCTCTAATATATGACTTCAAACACCTCAATTCTGTGACTTCACACACATCCATTCTATGACTTCGTACCGTCCATTCTGTGACTTCAAACACCTCCATTCTATGACTTCACACACTTCCATTCTATGACTTCACACACCTCCATTCTGAGTTTACACACCTCCATTCTATGACTTCACACACCTCCATTCTTTGACGTCACACCTTTATTCTATGACTTCATACAACTTCATTCTTACTTTACAAACATCCATTCTATAACTTCACACACCTCCATTCTATGACTTCAAACAGCTCCATTGTGTGACTTCACACACCTCCATTCTATGACTTCACACACCTCCATTCTGTGACTTCACACACCTCCATTGTATGACTTCACACACTTCCATTGTGACGTCACTCACCTCCATTCTATGAGTTCACACACCTCCGTTCTGACTTCAAACACCTGCATTCGATCACTTCACACACCTCCATTCTGTATTCACACAGCTCCATTCTGTGACTTCACAAAACTCCATTCTATGATTTCACACACCTCCATTCTATGACTTCACACAACTCCATCTATGACTTCACACACCTGCATTCTGACATCACACACCTCCATTCTATGACTTCACAAACCTCAAATCTGTGACTTCACTCACCTGCACTCTATGACTTCACACTCCTAATTCTATGACTTTCCACACCTCCTTTCTATGACTTCACCACCTCCAATCTATAACTACACACCTCCATTCTGACTTCACACACCTTCATTCTGTGAATTCACACACCTCCATTCTATGTGTTCACATACCTCCATTCTGTGAATTCACACACCTTCATCCTTACTTCAGAAACATCCATTCTATGACTTCACACAACCCCATTCTATGACTTCACAAACCTCCATTCTGTGACTTCACACACCTCCATTCTGAGTTCACACAACTACATTCGGTGACTTCACAAACCTCCATTCTGACTTCACACACCTCCATTCTATGACTTCACACACTTCCATTCTATGACTTCACACACCTCCATTCTGTGACTTCACACACCTCCATTCTGTGACTTCACACACTTCCATTCTATGACTTCACACACCTCCATTCTATGACTTCACACACCTCCATTCTGTGAACTCACACACCTCCATTCTATGAATTCACACATCCGTTTTGACTTTACACACCTCCAATATATGACTTCAAACACCTCAATTCTGTGACTTCACACACCTCCATTCTATGAGTTCATACCATCCATTCTGTGACTTCACACACCTCCATTCTATGACTTCACACACTTCCATTCTGTGACTTCCCACACCTCCATTCTGTGACTTCACACACCTCCATTCTATGACTTCACACACCACTATTCTGACTTCACACACCTCCATTCTATGACTTCACACACCTCCATTCTGACTTCACACACCTCCATTCTGTGACTTCACACACCTCCCTTCGATGACTTCACACACCTACATTCTTTGACTTCACACACAACCATTTTGACTTCACACCTCCATTCTGTGACTTCACACACTTACATTTGTGACTTCTCACACCACCTTTTTGACTTCACACATCTCCATTCTGTGACTTCACACACCTCCATTCTGTGATTTCACACACCTCCATTCTGTGATTTCACACACCTCCCTTCCGTGACTTCACCCACCTCCATTCTATGACTTCACACACCTCCATTCTATGACTTCACACACATTCATTGTATGACTTCGCACACCTCCATTCTATGACTTCACACACTTCCATTCTATGATTTCACATACCTTCATACGATGACTTCACACACCTCCATTCTGTGCCTTCACACACCTCCATTCTGAGTTCACACACCTCCATTCTGTGACTTCACAAACCTCTATTCTATGATTTCACACACCTCCATTCTATGACTTCTCACACCTCCATTTTAGGACATCACACACCTCCATTTTGACTTCACACACTTCCATTCTGTGACTTCACACACCTCCATTCTATGACTTCAAATACTTCCATTGGGACGTCACACACCTCCATTCTATGAGTTCACACACCTACATTCTATGACTTCACACACCTTCATTCGACTTCTCACACCTCCATTCTATGACTTCACAGACCTCGAATCTGTGACTTCACTCACCTCCAATCTATGACTTCACACTCCTCCATTCTATGACTTCCCACACCTCCTTTCTATGACTTCACACCTCCATTCTGACTTCACACACCTCCATTATGTGACTTCACACACCTCCATTATATGACGTCACACAACTCCGTTCTATGACTTCACACACCTCCATTCTATGACTTCACACACCTCCATTCTGTGACTTCACACACCTCCATTCTATGACTTCACACACCTTCATTCATACTTCACAAACATATATTCTATGACTTCACACACCTCCCTTCTATGACTTCACACACCTCTATTCTGTGGCTTCACACACCTCCATTCTGTGACTTCACACACCTCCATTCTGTGACTTCACACACCTCCATTCTGTGACTTCACACAGCTTCATTCTGTGACTTCACACACCTCCATTCTCCGACTTCACACACCTCCATTCTATGACTTCACACATCAATTTTGACTTCACACACCTCCAATATATAACTTCAAATACCTCAATTCTGTGACTTCACACACCTCCATTCTATGAAATCATACCCGTCCATTCTGTGACTTCACCCACCTCCATTCTGTGACTTCCCACACCTCCATTCTCCGACTTCACACCCCTCCAATTTGACTTCACATACCTCCATTCTATGACTTCTCACACCTCCATTCTGTGACTTCACAAACCTCCATTCTATGATTTCACACACCTCCCATCTATGATTTCACACAGCTACATTTTATGACGTCACACACCTCCATTTTGACTTCACACACCTCCATTATGTGACTCCACACATCTCCCTTCTGTGACTTCACACACCTCCATTCTATGACTTCACACACTTCCATTCTATGACGTCACACACCGCCATTCCGTGACTTCACACACCTGCATTGTGAGTTCACACACCTCCATTCTGTGACCTCACACACCTCCCTTCTGCGATTTCACACACCTCCATTCTGAGATGTCACACCTCCATTCTATGAATTCACACACCTGCATTCTGTGATTTCACACACCTCAATTCTATGACTTCACACAACTCCATTCTGTGACTTCACACATCTCCATTCTTAGTTCACACACCTCCATTCTGTGACTTCACACACTTCCATTCTGTGACTTCACACACCTCCATTCTATGACTTCACACACCTCCATTCTGTGACTTCACAAACCTCCATTCTATGATTTCACACACCTCCAATCTATGACTTCACACACCTCCATTTTATGACATCACACACCTCCATTTTGACTTCTCACACCTCTATTATTTGAATTCACACACCTCTCTTCTGTGCCTTCACACACCTCCATTCTATGACTTCACACACCTTCATTGTATGACTTCGCACACCACCATTCTGTGACTTCACACACCTCCATTCTGTGACTTCACACAGCTCCATTCTGTGACTTCACACACCTCCATTCTCCGACTTCACACACCTCCATTCTATGACTACACACATCCATTTTGACTTCACACACCTCCAATAGATAACTTCAAACACCTCAATTCTGTGACTTCACACACTTCCATTCTATGAAACCATTTCCATCCATTCTGTGACTTCACACACCTCCAGTCTTTGACTTCACACACCTCCATTCTGTGACTCCACCCACCTCCATTCTGTGACTTCCCACACCTCCATTCTCCGACTTCACACCCCTCCAATTTGACTTCACATACCTCCATTCTATGACTTCGTACACCTCCATTCTGTGACTTCACACACCTCCATTCTGTGACTTCACAATCCTCCAATCTATGATTTCACGCACCTCCAAACTATGACTTCACACACCTACATTTTATGACGTCACACACCTCCATTTTGACTTCACACACCTCCATTATGTGACTCCACACACCTCGCTTCTGTGACTTCCCACACCTCCATTCTGTGACCTCACACACCTCCATTCTGCGATTTCACACACCTCCATTCTGAGATGTCACACCTCCATTCTATGAATTCACACACCTCCATTCTGTGATTTCACACACCTCCATTCTATGACTTCACACACCTCCATTCTGTGACTTCACCTACCTCCATTCTATGACTTCACAAACCTCCATTCTGTGACTTCACAAACCTCCATTCTATGATTTCACACACCTCCAATCTATGACTTCACACACCTCCATTTTATGACGTCACACACCTCCATTTTGACTTCTCACACCTCCATTATGTGACTTCACACACCTCTCTTCTGTGCCTTCACACACCTCCATTCTATGACTTCACACACCTTCATTGTATGACTTCGCACACCTCCATTCTATGACTTCACACACTTCCATTCTATGATTTCACATACCTTCATACGATGACTTCACACACCTCCATTCTGTGCCTTCACACACCTCCATTCTGAGTTCACACACCTCCATTCTGTGACTTCACAAACCTCTATTCTATGATTTCACACACCTCCATTCTATGACTTCTCACACCTCCATTTTAGGACGTCACACACCTCCATTTTGACTTCACACACTTCCATTCTGTGACTTCACACACCTCCATTCTATGACTTCACACACTTCCAATGGGACGTCACACACCTCCATTCTATGAGTTCACACACCTACATTCTATGACTTCACACACCTTCATTCGACTTCACACACCTCCATTCTATGACTTCACAGACCTCGAATCTGTGACTTCACTCACCTCCAATCTATGACTTCACACTCCTCCATTCTATGACTTCCCACACCTCCTTTCTATGACTTCACACCTCCATTCTGACTTCACACACCTCCATTATGTGACTTCACACACCTCCATTCTATGACTTCACACACCTTCATTCTTACTTCACAAACATACATTCTATGACTTCACACACCTCCATTCTATGACTTCACACACCTCCATTCTGTGACTTCACACACCTCCATTCTGTGACTTCACACACCTCCATTCTGTGACTTCACACAGCTCCATTCTGTGACTTCACACACCTCCATTCTCCGACTTCACACACCTCCATTCTATGACTTCACACATCCATTTTGACTTCACACACCTCCAATATATAACTTCAAACACCTCAATTCTGTGACTTCACACACCTCCATTCTATGAAATCATACCCGTCCATTCTGTGACTTCACCCACCTCCATTCTGTGACTTCCCACACCTCCATTCTCCGACTTCACACCCCTCCAATTTGACTTCACATACCTCCATTCTATGACTTCTCACACCTCCATTCTGTGACTTCACAAACCTCCATTCTATGATTTCACACACCTCCCATCTATGATTTCACACACCTCCATTTTATGACGTCACACACCTCCATTTTGACTTCACACACCTCCATAATGTGACTCCACACACCTCCCTTCTGTGACTTCACACACCTCCATTCTATGACTTCACACACTTCCATTCTATGACGTCACACATCGCCATTCCGTGACTTCACACACCTGCATTGTGAGTTCACACTCCTCCATTCTGTGACCTCACACACCTCCATTCTGCGATTTCACACACCTCCATTCTGAGATGTCACACCTCCATTCTATGAATTCACACACCTGCATTCTGTGATTTCACACACCTCAATTCTATGACTTCACACAACTCCATTCTGTGACTTCACACATCTCCATTCTTAGTACACACACCTCCATTCTGTGACTTCACACACTTCCATTCTGTGACTTCACACACCTCCATTCTATGACTTCACACACCTCCATTCTGTGACTTCACAAACCTCCATTCTATGATTTCACACACCTCCAATCTATGATTTCACACACCTCAATTTTATGACATCACACACCTCCATTTTGACTTCTCACACCTCTATTATTTGACTTCACACACCTCTCTTCTGTGCCTTCACACACCTCCATTCTATGACTTCACACACCTTCATTGTATGACTTCGCACACCACCATTCTGTGACTTCACACACCTCCATTCTGTGACTTCACACAGCTCCATTCTGTGACTTCACACACCTCCATTCTCCGACTTCACACACCTCCATTCTATGACTTCACACATCCATTTTGACTTCACACACCTCCAATAGATAACTTCAAAAACCTCAATTCTGTGACTTCACACACCTCCATTCTATGAAACCATTTCCATCCATTCTGTGACTTCACACACCTCCAGTCTTTGACTTCACACACCTCCATTCTGTGACTTCACCCACCTCCATTCTGTGACTTCCCACACCTCCATTCTCCGACTTCACACCCCTCCAATTTGACTTCACATACCTCCATTCTATGACTTCATACACCTCCATTCTGTGACTTCACACACCTCCATTCTGTGACTTCACAAACCTCCAATCTATGATTTCACACACCTCCAAACTATGACTTCACACACCTACATTTTATGACGTCACACACCTCCATTTTGACTTCACACACCTCCATTATGTGACTCCACACACCTCGCTTCTGTGACTTCACACATCTCCATTCTGTGACCTCACACACCTCCATTCTGCGATTTCACACACCTCCATTCTGAGATGTCACACCTCCATTCTATGAATTCACACACCTCCATTCTGTGATTTCACACACCTCCATTCTATGACTTCACACACCTCCATTCTGTGACTTCACCTACCTCCATTCTATGACTTCACAAACCTCCATTCTGTGACTTCACACACGTCCATTCTATGACTTCACACACTTCCATTCTATGACTTCACCCACCGCCATTCTGTGACTTCACACACCTGCATTGTGAGTTCACACACCTCCATTCTGTGACCTCACACACCTGCATTGTGCGATTTCACACACCTCCATTCTGAGATGTCACACCTCCATTCTATGAATTCACACACCTCCATTCTGTGATTTCACACACCTCAATTCTGTGACTTCACACAACTCCATTCTGTGACTTCACACATCTCCATTCTTAGTTCACACACCTCCATTCTGTGACTTCACACACTTCCATTCTGTGACTTCACACACCTCCATTCTATGACTTCACACACCTCCATTCTGTGACTTCACAAACCTCCATTCTATGATTTCACACACCTCCAATCTATGACTTCACACACCTCCATTTTATGACATCACACACCTCCATTTTGACTTCTCACACCTCTATTTTTTGACTTCACACACCTCTCTTCTATGCCTTCACACACCTCCATTCTATGACTTCACACACCTTCATTGTATGACTTCGCACACCACCATTCTGTGACTTCACACACCTCCATTCTGTGACTTCACACAGCTCCATTCTGTGACTTCACACACCTCCATTCTCCGACTTCACACACCTCCATTCTATGACTTCACACTTCCATTTTGACTTCACACACCTCCAATAGATAACTTCAAACACCTCAATTCTGTGACTTCACACACCTCCATTCTATGAAACCATTTCCATCCATTCTGTGACTTCACACACCTCCATTCTTTGACTTCACACACCTCCATTCTGTGACTTCACCCACCTCCATTCTGTGACTTCCCACACCTCCATTCTCCGACTTCACACCCCTCCAATTTGACTTCACATACCTCCATTCTATGACTTCGTACACCTCCATTCTGTGACTTCACACACCTCCATTCTGTGACTTCACAATCCTCCAATCTATGATTTCACACACCTCCAAACTATGACTTCACACACCTACATTTTATGACGTCACACACCTCCATTTTGACTTCACACACCTCCATTATGTGACTCCACACACCTCGCTTCTGTGACTTCACACACCTCCATTCTGTGACCTCACACACCTCCATTCTGCGATTTCACACACCTCCATTCTGAGATGTCACACCTCCATTCTATGAATTCACACACCTCCATTCTGTGATTTCACACACCTCCATTCTATGACTTCACACACCTCCATTCTGTGACTTCACCTACCTCCATTCTATGACTTCACAAACCTCCATTCTGTGACTTCACAAACCTCCATTCTATGATTTCACACACCTCCAATCTATGACTTCACACACCTCCATTTTATGACGTCACACACCTCCATTTTGACTTCTCACACCTCCATTATGTGACTTCACACACCTCTCTTCTGTGCCTTCACACATCTCCATTCTATGACTTCACACACCTTCATTGTATGACTTCGCACACCTCCATTCTATGACTTCACACACTTCCATTCTATGATTTCACATACCTTCATACGATGACTTCACACACCTCCATTCTGTGCCTTCACACACCTCCATTCTGAGTTCACACACCTCCATTCTGTGACTTCACAAACCTCTATTCTATGATTTCACACACCTCCATTCTATGACTTCTCACACCTCCATTTTAGGACGTCACACACCTCCATTGTGACTTCACACACTTCCATTCTGTGACTTCACACACCTCCATTCTATGACTTCACACACTTCCAATGGGACGTCACACACCTCCATTCTATGAGTTCACACACCTACATTCTATGACTTCACACACCTTCATTCGACTTCACACACCTCCATTCTATGACTTCACAGACCTCGAATCTGTGACTTCACTCACCTCCAATCTATGACTTCACACTCGTCCATTCTATGACTTCCCACACCTCCTTTCTATGACTTCACACCTCCATTCTGACTTCACACACCTCCATTATGTGACTTCACACACCTCCATTCTATGACTTCACACACCTTCATTCTTACTTCACAAACATACATTCTATGACTTCACACACCTCCATTCTATGACTTCACACACCTCCATTCTGTGACTTCACACACCTCCATTCTGTGACTTCACACACCTCCATTCTGTGACTTCACAGCTCCATTCTGTGACTTCACACACCTCCATTCTCCGACTTCACACACCTCCATTCTATGACTTCACACATCCATTTTGACTTCACACACCTCCAATATATAACTTCAAACACCTCAATTCTGTGACTTCACACACCTCCATTCTATGAAATCATACCCGTCCATTCTGTGACTTCACCCACCTCCATTCTGTGACTTCCCACACCTCCATTCTCCGACTTCACACCCCTCCAATTTGACTTCACATACCTCCATTCTATGACTTCTCACACCTCCATTCTGTGACTTCACACACCTCCATTCTATGACTTCACAAACTTCCATTGTGACGTAACTCACGTCCATTCTATGAGTTCACACACCTCCATTCTATGACTTCACACACCTAATTTCTATGACTTCACCCACCTCCATTCTATGACTTCACACCTCCATTCTGACTTCACACACCTCAATTCTGTGACTTCACACACCTCCATTCTATGACTTCACAAACTACCATTGTGACGTCACACACCTCCATTCTGAGTTGACACACCTCCATTCTATGACTTCACACACCTCCAATCTGAATTCACACACCTCCATTCTATGACTTCACCCACCTCCATTCTATGACTTCACACACCTCCATTCTCCGACTTCACACCCCTCTAATTTGATTTCTCATACCTCCATTCTATGACTTCACAAACCACCCTTCGGTGACTTCACAATACTCCATTCTATGACTTCACACATCTACATTCTATGACTTCACACACCTCAATTCTACTCACACAACTCCATTCTGTGACTTCACAAAACTCCATTCTATGATTTCACATATCTCCATACTATGACTTCACACACCTCCATCTATGATTGCACACACCTCCATTCTGAGTTCACACACCTCCATTCTGTGACTTCACACACCTCCATTCTGACTTCACACACCTCCATTGTATGACTTCACACACCTCCATTCTGTGACTTCCCACCCCTCCATTCTATGACTTCACAAACTTCCATTGTGACGTCACACACCTCCATTCTATGAGTTCACACACCTCCATTCTATGACTTCACACACCTCCATTCTGACTTCACACACCTCTATTCTATGACTTCGAACACCTACATTCTGACTTCACACACCTCCATTCTATGACTTCACAGACCTCGAATCTGTGACTTCACTCACCTCTACTCTATGACTTCACACTTCTCCATTCTATGACTTCCCACACCTAATTTCTATGACTTCACCCACCTCCATTCTTTGACTTCACACCTCCATTCTGACTTCACACACCTCCATTCTATGACTTCACACACCTCCATTCTATGACTTCACACACCTACACTGTGACTTCACACACCTCCATTCTATGAGTTCACACACCTCCATTCTATGATTTCACACACCTCCATTCCATGACTTCACTCACCTCCATTCTATGACTTCACACACCTCCTTTCTGAGTTGACACACCTCCATTCTATGACTTCACACACCTCCAATCTGAATTCACACACCTCCATTCTATGACTTCTCCCACTTCCATTCTATGACTTCACACACCTCCATTCTACGACTTCACACCCCTCTAATTTGATTTCTCATACCTCCATTCTATGACTTCACAAACCTCCCTTCGGTGACTTCACAATACTCCATTCTATGACTTCACACACCTCCTTTCTATGACTTCACAGACCTCGAATCTGTGACTTCACTCACCTCCACTCTATGACTTCACACTTCTCCATTCTATGACTTCCCACACCTAAGTTCTATGACTTCACCCACCTCCATTCTATGACTTCACACCTCCATTCTGACTTCACAGACCTCCACTCTATGACTTCACACACCTCCATTCTGACTTCACACACCTCCATTCTGTGACTTCACACACCTCCATTCTATGATTTCACACACCTCCATTCTGTGACCTCACACACCTCCATTCTATGACTTCACACACCTCCATTCTGTGACGTCACACACCTCCATTCTGAGTTCACACACCTCCATTCTGTGACTTCTCACACCTCGATTCTGTGACTTCACACACCTCCAATCTGTGACTTCACACACTTCCATTCTATGACTTCACACACCTCCATTCTATGACTTCACACACCTCCATTCTGTGACTTCACACACCTCCAATCTATGACCTCACACACCCTCATTCTATGATTTCACACACCTCCATTCTATGACTTCACACATCCATTTTGATTTCACACACCTCCAATATATGTCTTCAAACTCCTCAATTCTGTGACTTCACACACCTCCATTCTATGACTTCATACCGTCCATTCTGTGATTTCACACACCTCCATTCTATGACTTCACACACTTCCATTCTATGACTTCACACACCTCCATTTTGTGACTTTACACACCTCCATTCTGGGTTCACACACATTCATTCTGTGACTTCACACTCCTGCAACCTGTGACTTCCCACACCTCCATTCTGTGACTTCACACACCTCCATTCTATGACTTCACACACCTTCATTCTTACTTCACAAACACCCATTCTATGACTTCACACACCTCCATTCTATGACTTCACACACCTCCATTCTGTGACTTCACACACCTCCATTCTATTACTTCACACACCTCCATTGTGACTACACACACCTCCATTCTATGAGTTCACACACATCCATTCTGACTTCACACACCTCCATTCTGAATTCACACAGCTAATTCTGTGACTTCACAAAATTCCATTCTGACTTCACACACCTCCATTGTATGAATTCACACACCTCCATTCTGTAACTTCACACACTTCCATTGTGACGTCACACACCTCCATTCTATGAGTTCACACACCTCCATTCTATGACTTCACACACCTCCATTCTGACTTCACAAACCTCTATTCTATGACTTCGCACACCTCCATTCTGACATCACACACGTCCAATCTATGACTTCACAGACCTAGAATCTATGACTTCACTCACCTCCACTCTATGACTTCACACTCCTCCATTCTATGACTTCACACCTCCATTCTGACTTCACACACTTCCATTCAGTGACTTCACACACCTCCATTCAATGATTTCACACACCTCCATTCTATGACTTCACACACCTTCATTCTTACTTCAGGAATATCCATTCTATGACCTCACACACCTCCATCTATGACTTCACAAACCTCCATTCTGTGACTTCACACACCTCCATACTGAGTTCACAAAACTCCATTCGGTGACTTAACACACCTCCATTCTGCCTTCACACACATCCATTCTGTGACTTCACACATCCATTTTGACTTCACACACCTCCAATATATGACTTCAAACAGCTCAATTCTCTGACTTCACACAGCTCCATTTTATGACTTTAAACCCGTCCATTCAGTGACTTCACAAACCTCCATTCTATGACTTCATACACCTCCATTCTATGACTTCACCCACCTCCATTCTATGACTTCACCCACCTCCATTCTCCGACTTCACACCCCTCTAGTTTGATTTCTCATACCTCCATTCTATGACTTCACAAACCTCCCTTCGGTGACTTCACAATACTCCATTCTATGACTTCACACATCTACATTCTATGACTTCACACACCTCAATTCTCACTCACACACCTCCATTCTGTGACTTCATAAACCTCTATTCTATGATTTCACACACCTCCATTCTATGACTTCTCACACCTCCATTTTAGGACGTCACACACCTCCATTGTGACTTCACACACTTCCATTCTGTGACTTCACACACCTCCATTCTATGACTTCACACACTTCCAATGGGACGTCACACACCTCCATTCTATGAGTTCACACACCTACATTCTATGAATTCACACACCTTCATTCGACTTCACACACCTCCATTCTATGACTTCACAGACCTCGAATCTGTGACTTCACTCACCTCCAATCTATGACTTCACACTCGTCCATTCTAAGACTTCCCACACCTCCTTTCTATGACTTCACACCTCCATTCTGACTTCACACACCTCCATTATGTGACTTCACACACCTCCATTCTATGACTTCACACACCTTCATTCTTACTTCACAAACATACATTCTATGACTTCACACACCTCCATTCTATGACTTCACACACCTCCATTCTGTGACTTCACACACCTCCATTCTATGACTTCACACACCTCCATTCTGTGACTTCACAGCTCCATTCTGTGACTTCACACACCTCCATTCTCCGACTTCACACACCTCCATTCTATGACTTCACACATCCATTTTGACTTCACACACCTCCAATATATAACTTCAAACACCTCAATTCTGTGACTTCACACACCTCCATTCTATGAAATCATACCCGTCCATTCTGTGACTTCACCCACCTCCATTCTCTGACTTCCCACACCTCCATTCTCCGACTTCACACCCCTCCAATTTGACTTCACATACCTCCATTCTATGACTTCTCACACCTCCATTCTGTGACATCACACACCTCCATTCTATGACTTCACAAACTTCCATTGTGACGTAACTCACGTCCATTCTATGAGTTCACACACCTCCATTCTATGACTTCACACACCTAATTTCTATGACTTCACCCACCTCCATTCTATGACTTCACACCTCCATTCTGACTTCACACACCTCAATTCTGTGACTTCACACACCTCCATTCTATGACTTCACAAACTACCATTGTGACGTCACACACCTCCATTCTGAGTTGACACACCTCCATTCTATGACTTCACACACCTCCAATCTGAATTCACACACCTCCATTCTATGACTTCACCCACCTCCATTCTATGACTTCACACACCTCCATTCTCCGACTTCACACCCCTCTAATTTGATTTCTCATACCTCCATTCTATGACTTCACAAACCACCCTTCGGTGACTTCACAATACTCCATTCTATGACTTCACACATCTACATTCTATGACTTCACACACCTCAATTCTACTCACACAACTCCATTCTGTGACTTCACAAAACTCCATTCTATGATTTCACATATCTCCATACTATGACTTCACACACCTCCATCTATGATTGCACACACCTCCATTCTGAGTTCACACACCTCCATTCTGTGACTTCACACACCTCCATTCTGACTTCACACACCTCCATTGTATGACTTCACACACCTCCATTCTGTGACTTCCCACCCCTCCATTCTATGACTTCACAAACTTCCATTGTGACGTCACACACCTCCATTCTATGAGTTCACACACCTCCATTCTATGACTTCACACACCTCCATTCTGACTTCACACACCTCTATTCTATGACTTCGAACACCTACATTCTGACTTCACACACCTCCATTCTATGACTTCACAGACCTCGAATCTGTGACTTCACTCACCTCTACTCTATGACTTCACACTTCTCCATTCTATGACTTCCCACACCTAATTTCTATGACTTCACCCACCTCCATTCTTTGACTTCACACCTCCATTCTGACTTCACACACCTCCATTCTATGACTTCACACACCTCCATTCTATGACTTCACACACCTACACTGTGACTTCACACACCTCCATTCTATGAGTTCACACACCTCCATTCTATGATTTCACACACCTCCATTCCATGACTTCACTCACCTCCATTCTATGACTTCACACACCTCCTTTCTGAGTTGACACACCTCCATTCTATGACTTCACACACCTCCAATCTGAATTCACACACCTCCATTCTATGACTTCTCCCACTTCCATTCTATGACTTCACACACCTCCATTCTACGACTTCACACCCCTCTAATTTGATTTCTCATACCTCCATTCTATGACTTCACAAACCTCCTTTCGGTGACTTCACAATACTCCATTCTATGACTTCACACACCTCCTTTCTATGACTTCACAGACCTCGAATCTGTGACTTCACTCACCTCCACTCTATGACTTCACACTTCTCCATTCTATGACTTCCCACACCTAAGTTCTATGACTTCACCCACCTCCATTCTATGACTTCACACCTCCATTCTGACTTCACAGACCTCCACTCTATGACTTCACACACCTCCATTCTGACTTCACACACCTCCATTCTGTGACTTCACACACCTCCATTCTATGATTTCACACACCTCCATTCTGTGACCTCACACACCTCCATTCTATGACTTCACACACCTCCATTCTGTGACGTCACACACCTCCATTCTGAGTTCACACACCTCCATTCTGTGACTTCTCACACCTCGATTCTGTGACTTCACACACCTCCAATCTGTGACTTCACACACTTCCATTCTATGACTTCACACACCTCCATTCTATGACTTCACACACCTCCATTCTGTGACTTCACACACCTCCAATCTATGACCTCACACACCCTCATTCTATGATTTCACACACCTCCATTCTATGACTTCACACATCCATTTTGATTTCACACACCTCCAATATATGTCTTCAAACTCCTCAATTCTGTGACTTCACACACCTCCATTCTATGACTTCATACCGTCCATTCTGTGATTTCACACACCTCCATTCTATGACTTCACACACTTCCATTCTATGACTTCACACACCTCCATTTTGTGACTTTACACACCTCCATTCTGGGTTCACACACATTCATTCTGTGACTTCACACTCCTGCAACCTGTGACTTCCCACACCTCCATTCTGTGACTTCACACACCTCCATTCTATGACTTCACACACCTTCATTCTTACTTCACAAACACCCATTCTATGACTTCACACACCTCCATTCTATGACTTCACACACCTCCATTCTGTGACTTCACACACCTCCATTCTATTACTTCACACACCTCCATTGTGACTACACACACCTCCATTCTATGAGTTCACACACATCCATTCTGACTTCACACACCTCCATTCTGAATTCACACAGCTAATTCTGTGACTTCACAAAATTCCATTCTGACTTCACACACCTCCATTGTATGAATTCACACACCTCCATTCTGTAACTTCACACACTTCCATTGTGACGTCACACACCTCCATTCTATGAGTTCACACACCTCCATTCTATGACTTCACACACCTCCATTCTGACTTCACAAACCTCTATTCTATGACTTCGCACACCTCCATTCTGACATCACACACGTCCAATCTATGACTTCACAGACCTAGAATCTATGACTTCACTCACCTCCACTCTATGACTTCACACTCCTCCATTCTATGACTTCACACCTCCATTCTGACTTCACACACTTCCATTCAGTGACTTCACACACCTCCATTCAATGATTTCACACACCTCCATTCTATGACTTCACACACCTTCATTCTTACTTCAGGAACATCCATTCTATGACCTCACACACCTCCATCTATGACTTCACAAACCTCCATTCTGTGACTTCACACACCTCCATACTGAGTTCACAAAACTCCATTCGGTGACTTAACACACCTCCATTCTGCCTTCACACACATCCATTCTGTGACTTCACACATCCATTTTGACTTCACACACCTCCAATATATGACTTCAAACAGCTCAATTCTCTGACTTCACACACCTCCATTTTATGACTTTAAACCCGTCCATTCAGTGACTTCACAAACCTCCATTCTATGACTTCATACACCTCCATTCTATGACTTCACCCACCTCCATTCTATGACTTCACCCACCTCCATTCTCCGACTTCACACCCCTCTAGTTTGATTTCTCATACCTCCATTCTATGACTTCACAAACCTCCCTTCGGTGACTTCACAATACTCCATTCTATGACTTCACACATCTACATTCTATGACTTCACACACCTCAATTCTCACTCACACAACTCCATTCTGTGACTTCACAAAACTCCATTCTATGATTTCACATATCTCCATACCATGACTTTACACACCTCCATCTATGACTTCACACACCTCCATCTGAGTTCACACACCTCCATTCTGTGACTTCAAACACCTCCATTCTGACTTCACACACCTCCATTGTATGACTTCACACACCTCCATTCTGTGACTTCACACAACTCCACTCTATGACTTCACAAACTTCCATTGTGACGGAACTCACCTCCATTCTATGAGTTCACACACCTCCATTCTATGACTACACACACCTAATTTCTATGAATTCACCCACCTCCATTCTATGACTTCACCATTCCATTCTGACTTCACACACCTCAATTCTGTGACTTCACACACCTCCATTCTGACTTCACACACCTCCATTGTATGACTCCATACACCTCCATTCTGTGACTTCACACACCTCCATTCTATGACTTCACAAACTTCCATTGTGACGTCACACACCTCCATTCTATGAGATCACACACCTCCATTCTATGACTTCACAGACCTCGAATCTGTGACTTCACTCACCTCTACTCTATGACTTCACACTTCTCCATTCTATGACTTCCCACACCTAATTTCTATGACTTCACTCACCTCCATTCTATGACTTCACACCTCCATTCTGACTTCACACACCTCCATTCTATGAGTTCACACACCTCCATTCTATGACTTCACACACCTCCATTCTCCGACTTCACACCCCTCTAATTTGATTTCTCATACCTCCATTCTATGACTTCACAAACCTCCCTTCGGTGACTTCACAATACTCCATTCTATGACTTCACACATCTACATTCTATGACTTCACACACCTCAATTCTCACTCACACAACTCCATTCTGTGACTTCACAAAACTCCATTCTATGATTTCACATATTTCCATACCATGACTTTACACACCTCCATCTATGAATTCACACACCTCCATCTGAGTTCACACACCTCCATTCTGTGACTTCAGACCTCCATTCTGACTTCACACACCTCCATTGTATGACTTCACACACCTCCATTCTGTGACCTCACACCCCTCCATTCTATGACTTCACAAACTTCCATTGTGACGTAACTCACCTCCATTCTATGAGTTCACACACCTCCATTCTATGACTTCACACACCTAATTTCTATGACTTCACCCACCTCCATTCTATGACTTCACACCTCCATTCTGACTTCACACACCTCAATTCTGTGAGTTCACACACCTCCATTCTATGACTTCACAAACTACCATTGTGACGTCACACACCTCCATTCTATGAGTTCACACACCTCCATTCTATGACTTCACTCACCTCCATTCTTTGACTTCACACACCTCCTTTCTGAGTTGACACACCTCCATTCTATGACTTCACACACCTACATTCTATGACTTCACTCACCTCCGTTCTATGACTTCACACACCTCCTTTCTGAGTTGACACACCTCCATTCTATGACTTCACACACCTCCAATCTGAATTCACACACCTCCATTCTATGACTTCACCCACCTCCATTCTATGACTTCACACACCTCCATTCTCCGACTTCACACCCCTCTAATTTGATTTCTCATACCTCCATTCTATGACTTCACAAACCACCCTTCGGTGACTTCACAATACTCCATTCTATGACTTCACACATCTACATTCTATGACTTCACACACCTCAATTCTACTCACACAACTCCATTCTGTGACTTCACAAAACTCCATTCTATGATTTCACATATCTCCATACTATGACTTCACACACCTCCATCTATGATTGCACACACCTCCATTCTGAGTTCACACACCTCCATTCTGTGACTTCACACACCTCCATTCTGACTTCACACACCTCCATTGTATGACTTCACACACCTCCATTCTGTGACTTCCCACCCCTCCATTCTATGACTTCACAAACTTCCATTGTGACGTCACACACCTCCATTCTATGAGTTCACACACCTCCATTCTATGACTTCACACACCTCCATTCTGACTTCACACACCTCTATTCTATGACTTCGAACACCTACATTCTTACTTCACACACCTCCATTCTATGACTTCACAGACCTCGAATCTGTGACTTCACTCACCTCTACTCTATGACTTCACACTTCTCCATTCTATGACTTCCCACACCTAATTTCTATGACTTCACCCACCTCCATTCTTTGACTTCACACCTCCATTCTGACTTCACACACCTCCATTCTATGACTTCACACACCTCCATTCTATGACTTCACACACCTACACTGTGACTTCACACACCTCCATTCTATGAGTTCACACACCTCCATTCTATGATTTCACACACCTCCATTCCATGACTTCACTCACCTCCATTCTATGACTTCACACACCTCCTTTCTGAGTTGACACACCTCCATTCTATGACTTCACACACCTCCAATCTGAATTCACACACCTCCATTCTATGACTTCTCCCACTTCCATTCTATGACTTCACACACCTCCATTCTACGACTTCACACCCCTCTAATTTGATTTCTCATACCTCCATTCTATGACTTCACAAACCTCCCTTCGGTGACTTCACAATACTCCATTCTATGACTTCACACACCTCCTTTCTATGACTTCACAGACCTCGAATCTGTGACTTCACTCACCTCCACTCTATGACTTCACACTTCTCCATTCTATGACTTCCCACACCTAAGTTCTATGACTTCACCCACCTCCATTCTATGACTTCACACCTCCATTCTGACTTCACAGACCTCCACTCTATGACTTCACACACCTCCATTCTGACTTCACACACCTCCATTCTGTGACTTCACACACCTCCATTCTATGATTTCACACACCTCCATTCTGTGACCTCACACACCTCCATTCTATGACTTCACACACCTCCATTCTGTGACGTCACACACCTCCATTCTGAGTTCACACACCTCCATTCTGTGACTTCTCACACCTCGATTCTGTGACTTCACACACCTCCAATCTGTGACTTCACACACTTCCATTCTATGACTTCACACACCTCCATTCTATGACTTCACACACCTCCATTCTGTGACTTCACACACCTCCAATCTATGACCTCACACACCCTCATTCTATGATTTCACACACCTCCATTCTATGACTTCACACATCCATTTTGATTTCACACACCTCCAATATATGTCTTCAAACTCCTTAATTCTGTGATTTCACACACCTCCATTCTATGACTTCACACACTTCCATTCTATGACTTCACACACCTCCATTTTGTGACTTTACACACCTCCATTCTGGGTTCACATACCACCATTCTGTGACTTCACACTCCTGCAACCTGTGACTTCCCACACCTCCATTCTGTGACTTCACACACCTCCATTCTATGACTTCACACACCTTCATTCTTACTTCACAAACACCCATTCTATGACTTCACACACCTCCATTCTATGACTTCACACACCTCCATTCTGTGACTTCACACACCTCCATTCTATTACTTCACACACCTCCATTGTGACTACACACACCTCCATTCTATGAGTTCACACACATCCATTCTGACTTCACACACCTCCATTCTGAATTCACACAGCTCAATTCTGTGACTTCACAAAATTCCATTCTGACTTCACACACCTCCATTGTATGAATTCACACACCTCCATTCTGTAACTTCACACACTTCCATTGTGACGTCACACACCTCCATTCTATGAGTTCACACACCTCTATTCTATGACTTCACACACCTCCATTCTGACTTCACAAACCTCTATTCTATGACTTCGCACACCTCCATTCTGACATCACACACGTCCAATCTATGACTTCACAGACCTAGAATCTGTGACTTCACTCACCTCCACTCTATGACTTCACACTCCTCCATTCTATGACTTCACAACTCCATTCTGACTTCACACACTTCCATTCAGTGACTTCACACACCTCCATTCAATGACTTCACACACCTCCATTCTATGACTTCACACACCTTCATTCTTACTTCAGAAACATCCATTGTATGACCTCACACACCTCCATCTATGACTTCACAAACCTCCATTCTGTGACTTCACACACCTCCATACTGAGTTCACAAAACTCCATACGGTGACTTAACACACCTCCATTCTGCCTTCACACACCTCCATTCTGTGACTTCACACATCCATTTTGACTTCACACACCTCCAATATATGACTTCAAACAGCTCAATTCTCTGACTTCACAGACCTCCATTTTATGACTTTAAACCCGTCCATTCAGTGACTTCACACACCTCCATTCTATGACTTCATACACCTCCATTCTATGACTTCACCCACCTCCATTCTATGACTTCACCCACCTCCATTCTCCGACTTCACACCCCTCTAATTTGATTTCTCATACCTCCATTCTATGACTTCACAAACCTCCCTTCGGTGACTTCACAATACTCCATTCTATGACTTCACACATCTACATTCTATGACTTCACACACCTCAATTCTCACTCACACAACTCCATTCTGTGACTTCACAAAACTCCATTCTATGATTTCACATATCTCCATATCATGACTTTACACACCTCCATCTATGACTTCACACACCTCCATCTGAGTTCACACACCTCCATTCTGTGACTTCACACACCTCCATTCTGACTTCACACACCTCCATTGTATGACTTCACACACCTCCATTCTGTGACTTCACACACCTCCACTCTATGACTTCAAAAACTTCCATTGTGACGTAACTCACCTCAATTCTATGAGTTCACACACCTCCATTCTATGACTTCACACACCTAATTTCTATGACTTCACCCACCTCCATTCTATGACTTCACACCTCCATTCTGACTTCACACACCTCAATTCTGTGACTTCACACACCTCCATTCTGACTTCACACACCTCCATTGTATGACTCCATACACCTCCATTCTGTGACTTCACACACCTCCGTTCTATGACTTCACAAACTTCCATTGTGACGTCACACACCTCCATTCTATGAGATCACACACCTCCATTCTATGACTTCACAGACCTCGAATCTGTGACTTCACTCACCTCTACTCTATGACTTCACACTTCTCCATTCTATGACTTCCCACACCTAATTTCTATGACTTCACTCACCTCCATTTTATGACTTCACACCTCCATTCTGACTTCACACACCTCCATTCTATGACTTCACACACCTCCATTCTATGACTTCACACACCTCCATTCTCCGACTTCACACCCCTCTAATTTGATTTCTCATACCTCCATTCTATGACTTCACAAACCTCCCTTCGGTGACTTCACAATACTCCATTCTATGACTTCACACATCTACATTCTATGACTTCACACACCTCAATTCTCACTCACACAACTCCATTCTGTGACTTCACAAAACTCCATTCTATGATTTCACATATCTCCATACCATGACTTTACACACCTCCATCTATGACTTCACACACCTCCATCTGAGTTCACACACCTCCATTCTGTGACTTCACACCTCCATTCTGACTTCACACACCTCCATTGTATGACTTCACACACCTCCATTCTGTGACCTCACACACCTCCATTCTATGACTTCACAAACTTCCATTGTGACGTAACTCACCTCCATTCTATGAGTTCACACACCTCCATTCTTTGACTTCACACACCTCCTTTCTGAGTTGACACACCTCCATTGTATGACTTCACACACCTCCATTCTGTGACTTCACACAACTCCATTCTATGACTTCACAAACTTCCATTGTGACGTCACACACCTCCATTCTATGAGTTCACACACCTCCATTCTATGACTTCACACACCTCCATTCTGACTTCACACACCTCTATTCTATGACTTCGAACACCTACATTCTGACTTCACACACCTCCATTCTATGACTTCACAGACCTCGAATCTGTGACTTCACTCACCTCTAATCTATGACTTCACACTTCTCCATTCTATGACTTCCCACACCTAATTTCTATGACTTCACCCACCTCCATTCTTTGACTTCACACCTCCATTCTGACTTCACACACCTCCATTCTATGACTTCACACACCTCCATTCTATGACTTCACACACCTACAGTGTGACTTCACACACCTCCATTCTATGAGTTCACACACCTCCATTCTATGATTTCACACACCTCCATTCCATGACTTCACTCACCTCCATTCTATGACTTCACACACCTCCTTTCTGAGTTGACACACCTCCATTCTATGACTTCACACACCTCCAATCTGAATTCACACACCTCCATTCTATGACTTCTCCCACTTCCATTCTATGACTTCACACACCTCCATTCTACGACTTCACACCCCTCTAATTTGATTTCTCATACCTCCATTCTATGACTTCACAAACCTCCCTTCGGTGACTTCACAATACTCCATTCTATGACTTCACACACCTCCTTTCTATGACTTCACAGACCTCGAATCTGTGACTTCACTCACCTCCACTCTATGACTTCACACATCTCCATTCTATGACTTCCCACACCTAAGTTCTATGACTTCACCCACCTCCATTCTATGACTTCACACCTCCATTCTGAATTCACAGACCTCCACTCTATGACTTCACACACCTCCATTCTGACTTCACACACCTCCATTCTGTGACTTCACACACCTCCATTCTGTGACGTCACACACCTCCATTCTGAGTTCACACACCTCCATTCTGTGACTTCTCACACCTCGATTCTGTGACTTCACACACCTCCAATCTGTGACTTCACACACTTCCATTCTATGACTTCACACACCTCCATTCTATGACTTCACACACCTCCATTCTGTGACTTCACACACCTCCAATCTATGACCTCACACACCCTCATTCTATGATTTCACACACCTCCATTCTATGACTTCACACATCCATTTTGATTTCACGCACCTCCAATATATGTCTTCAAACTCCTCAATTCTGTGACTTCACACACCTCCATTCTATGACTTCATACCGTCCATTCTGTGATTTCACACACCTCCATTCTATGACTTCACACACTTCCATTCTATGACTTCACACACCTCCATTTTGTGACTTTACACACCTCCATTCTGGGTTCACACACCTCCATTCTGTGACTTCACACTCCTGCAACCTGTGACTTCCCACACCTCCATTCTGTGACTTCACACACCTCCATTCTATGACTTCACACACCTTCATTCTTACTTCACAAACACCATTCTATGACTTCACACACCTCCATTCTATGACTTCACACACCTCCATTCTGTGACTTCACACACCTCCATTCTATTACTTCACACACCTCCATTGTGACTACACACACCTCCATTCTATGAGTTCACACACATCCATTCTGACTTCACACACCTCCATTCTGAATTCACACAGCTCAATTCTGTGACTTCACAAAATTCCATTCTGACTTCACACACCTCCATTGTATGAATTCACACACCACCATTCTGTAACTTCACACACTTCCATTGTGACGTCACACACCTCCATTCTATGAGTTCACACACCTCCATTCTATGACTTCACACACCTCCATGCTGACTTCACAAACCTCTATTCTATGACTTCGCACACCTCCATTCTGACATCACACACGTCCAATCTATGACTTCACAGACCTAGAATCTGTGACTTCACTCACCTCCACTCTATGACTTCACACTCCTCCATTCTATGACTTCACACCTCCATTCTGACTTCACACACTTCCATTCAGTGACTTCACATACCTCCATTCAATGACTTCACACACCTCCATTCTATGACTTCACACACCTTCATTCTTACTTCAGAAACATCCATTCTATGACCTCACACACCTCCATCTATGACTTCACAAACCTCCATTCTGTGACTTCACACACCTCCATACTGAGTTCACAAAACTCCATTCGGTGACTTAACACACCTCCATTCTGGCTTCACACACCTCCATTCTGTGACTTCACACATCCATTTTGACTTCACACACCTCCAATATATGACTTCAAACAGCTCAATTCTCTGACTTCACACACCTCCATTTTATGACTTTAAACCCGTCCATTCAGTGACTTCACACACCTCCATTCTATGACTTCATACACCTCCATTCTATGACTTCACCCACCTCCATTCTATGACTTCACACACCTCCATTCTCCGACTTCACACCCCTCTAATTTGATTTCTCATACCTCCATTCTATGACTTCACAAACCTCCCTTCGGTGACTTCACAATACTCCATTCTATGACTTCACACATCTACATTCTATGACTTCACACACCTCAATTCTCACTCACACAACTCCATTCTGTGACTTCACAAAACTCCATTTTATGATTTCACATATCTCCATACCATGACTTTACACACCTCCATCTATGACTTCACACACCTCCATCTGAGTTCACACACCTTCATTCTGTGACTTCACACACCTCCATTCTGACTTCACACACCTCCATTGTATGACTTCACACACCTCCATTCTGTGACTTCACACACCTCCACTCTATGACTTCACAAACTTCCATTGTGACGTCACACACCTCCATTCTATGAGATCACACACCTCCATTCTATGACTTCACAGACCTCGAATCTGTGACTTCACTCACCTCTACTCTATGACTTCACACTTCTCCATTCTATGACTTTCCACACCTAATTTCTATGACTTCACCCACCTCCATTCTATGACTTCACAACTCCATTCTGACTTCACACACCTACATTCTATGACTGCACACACCTCCATTCTGACTTCACACACCTCCATTCTGTGACTTCACACACCTCCATTCTATTATTTCACACACCTCCATTCTGTGACTTCACACACCTCCATTCTATGACTTCACACACCTCCATTCTGTGACTTCACACACCTCCATTCTATGACTTCACACACCTGCATTCTATGACTTCACACACCTACACTGTGACTTCACACACCTCCATTCTATGACTTCACACACCTGCATTGTGACTTCACCCACCTCCATTCTATGACTTCACACACCTCCATTCTGACGTCACACAACTCCATTTTGACTTCACACACCTAAATTCTGTGACTTCACACACCTCCATTCTATGACTTCACACACCTACATTCTATGACTTCACTCACCTCCATTCTATGACTTCACACACCTCCTTTCTGAGTTGACACACCTCCATTCTATGACTTCACACACCTCCAATCTGAATTCACACACCTCCATTCTATGACTTCCCCCCCTCCCTTCTATGACTTCACACACCTCCATTCTCTGACTTCACACCCCTCTAATTTGATTTCTCATACCTCCATTCTATGACTTCACAAACCACCCTTCGGTGACTTCACAATACTCCATTCTATGACTTCACACATCTTCATTCTATGACTTCACACACCTCAATTCTCACTCACACAACTCCATTCTGTGACTTCACAAAACTCCATTCTATGATTTCACATATCTCCATACTATGACTTCACACACCTCCATCTATGATTGCACACACCTCCATTCTGAGTTCTCACACCTCCATTCTGTGACTTCACACACCTACATTCTGACTTCACACACCTCCATTGTATGACTTCACACACCTCCATTATGTGACTTCCAACCCCTACATTCTATGACTTCACAAACTTCCATTGTGACGTCACACACCTCCATTCTATGACTTCACACTTCTCCATTCTATGACTTTCCACACCTAATTTCTATGACTTCACCCACCTCCATTCTATGACTTCACACCTCCATTCTGACTTCACACACCTCCATTCTATGACTTCACACACCTCCATTCTATGACTTCACACACCTCCATTCTCTGACTTCACAAACCTACACTGTGACTTCACACACCTCCATTCTATGAGTTCACACACCTGCATTGTGACTTCACCCACCTCCATTCTATGACTTCACACACCTCCATTCTGACCTCACACACCTCCATTCTGACTTCACATACCTAAATTCTGTGACTTCACACACCTCCATTCTCTGATTTCACACACCTCCATTCTATGACTTCACTCACCTCCATTCTATGACTTCACACACCTCCTTTCTGAGTTGACACACCTCCATTCTATGACTTCACACACCTCCAATCTGAATTCACACACCTCCATTCTATGACTTCACCCACCTCCATTCTATGACTTCACACACCTCCATTCTACGACTTCACACCCCTCTAATTTGATTTCTCATACCTCCATTCTATGACTTCACACACCTCCATTCTATGACATCACAGACCTCGAATCTGTGACTTCACTCACCTCCACTCTATGACTTCACACTTCTCCATTCTATGACTTCCCACACCTAAGTTCTATGACTTCACCCACCTCCATTCTAAGACTTCACACCTCCATTCTGACTTCACACACCTCCACTCTATGACTTCACACACCTCCATTCTGACTTCACACACCTCCATTCTGTGACTTCACACACCTCCATTCTATGATTTCACACACCTCCATTCTGTGACCTCACACACCTCCATTCTATGACTTCACACACCTCCATTCTGTGACGTCACACACCTCCATTCAGAGTTCACACACCTTCATTCTGTGACTTCTCACACCTCGATTCTGTGACTTCACACACCTCCAATCTGTGACTTCACACACTTCCATTCTATGAATTCACACACCTCCATTCTATGACTTCACACACCTCCATTCTGTGACTTCACACACCTCCATTCTATGACCTCACACACCCTCATTCTCTGATTTCACACACCTCCATTCTATGACTTCACACATCCATTTTGATTTCACACACCTCCAATATATGTCTTCAAACACCTCAATTCTGTGACTTCACACACCTCCATTCTATGACTTTATACCGTCCATTCTGTGATTTCACACACCTCCATTCTATGACTTCACACACTTCCATTCTGTGACTTCACACACCTCCATTTTGTGACTTTACACACCTCCATTCTGGCTTCACACACCTCCATTCTGTGACTTCACACTCCTGCAATCTCTGACTGCCCACACCTCCATTCTCTGACTTCACACACCTCCATTCTATGACTTCACACATCTTCATTCTTACTTCACAAACACCCATTCTATGACTTCACACACCTCCATCCTATGACTTCACACACCTCCATTCTGTGACTTCACACACCTCCATTCTATGACTTCACACACCTACATTGTGACTACACACACCTCCATTCTATGAGTTCACACACCTCCATTCTTACTTCACACACCTCCATTCTATGACTTCACACACCTCCATTCTGAATTCAAACAGCTCAATTCTGTGACTTCACAAAATTCCATTCTGACTTCACAAACCTCCATTGTATGAATTCACACACCTCCATTCTGTAACTTCACACACTTCCATTGTGACGTCACACACCTCCATTCTATGAGTTCACACACCTCCATTCTATGACTTCACACACCTCCATTCTGACTTCACAAACCTCTATTCTAATACTTCGCACACCTCCATTCTGACATCACACACGTCCAATCTATGACTTCACAGACCTCGAATCTGTGACTTCACTCACCTCCACTCTATGACTTCACACTCCTCCATTCTATGACTTCACACCTCCATTCTGACTTCACACACTTCCATTCAGTGACTTCACACACCTCCATTCAATGACTTCACACACATCCATTCTATGACTTCACACACCTTCATTCTTACTTCAGAAACATCCATTCTATGACCTCACACACCTCCATCTATGACTTCACAAACCTCCATTCTGTGACTTCACACACCTCCATACTGAGTTCACAAAACTCCATTCGGTGACTTAACACACCTCCATTCTGGCTTCACACACCTCCATTCTGTGACTTCACACATCCATTTTGACTTCACACACCTCCAATATATGACTTCAAACAGCTCAATTCTCTGACTTCACACACCTCCATTTTATGACTTTAAACCCGTCCATTCAGTGACTTCACACACCTCCATTCTATGACTTCATACACCTCCATTCTATGACTTCACCCACGTCCATTCTATGACTTCATACACCTCCATTCTATGACTTCACCCACCTCCATTCTATGACTTCACACACCTCCATTCTCCGACTTCACACCCCTCTAATTTGATTTCTCATACCTCCATTCTATGACTTCACAAACCTCCCTTCGGTGACTTCACAATACTCCATTCTATGACTTCACACATCTACATTCTATGACTTCACACACCTCAATTCTGACTCACACAACTCCATTATCTGACTTCACAAAACTCCATTCTATGATTTCACATATCTCCATACCATGACTTTACACACCTCCATCTATGACTTCACACACCTCCATCTGAGTTCACACACCTCCATTCTGTGACTTCACACACCTCCATTCTGACTTCACACACCTCCATTGTATGACTTCACACACCTCCATTCTGTGACTTCACACACCTCCATTCTATGACTTCACAAACTTCCATTGTGACGTAATTCACCTCCATTCTATGAGTTCACACACCTCCATTCTATGACTTCACACACCTAATTTCTATGACTTCACCCACCTCCATTCTATGACTTCACACTCCATTCTGACTTCACACACCTCAATTCTGTGACTTCATACACCTCCATTCTATGACTTCACAAACTACCATTGTGACGTCACACACCTCCATTCTATGAGTTCACACACCTCCATTCTATGACTTCACTCACCTCCATTCTTTGACTTCACACACCTCCTTTCTGACTTGACACACCTCCATTCTATGACTTCACACACCTCCAATCTGAATTCACACACCTCCATTCTATGACTTCACCCACCTCCATTCTATGACTTCACACACCTCCATTCTCCGACTTCACACCCCTCTAATTTGATTTCTCATACCTCCATTCTATGACTTCACAAACCTCCCTTCGGTGACTTCACAATACTCCATTCTGTGACTTCACACATCTACATTCTATGACTTCACACACCTCAATTCTGACTCACACAACTCCATTTTGTGACTTCACTAAACTCCATTCTATGATTTCACATATCTCCATACTATTACTTCACACACCTCCATCAATTACTTCACACACCGCCATTCTGAGTTCACACACCTCCATTCTTTGGCTTCACACACCTCCATTCTGACTTCACACACCTCCATTGTATGACTTCACACACCTCCATTCTGTGACTTCACACGCCTCCATTCTATGACTTCACAAACTTCCATTGTGACGTCACACACCTCCATTCTATGAGTTCACACACCTCCATTCTATGACTTCACACACCTCCATTCTGACTTCACACACCTCTATTCTACGACTTCGTACACCTACATTCTGACTTCATACACCTCCATTCTATGACTTCACAGACCTCGAATCTGTGACTTCACTCACCTCCACTCTATGACTTCACACTTCTCCATTCTATGACTTCCCACAACTAATTTCTATGACTTCACCCACCTCCATTCTATGACTTCACACCTCCATTCTGACTTCACTCACCTCCATTCTGTGACTTCACACACCTCCATTCTATGATTTCTCACACCTCCATTCTGTGACTTCACACTCTTCCATTCTATGACTTCACACAACTCCATTCTGTGACTTCACACACCTCCATTCTATGACTTCACACACCTCCATTCTGACTTCACACACCTCCATTGTATGACTTCCCACACCTCCATTCTGTGACTTCACACACCTACATTCTATGACTTCACAAACTTCCATTGTGACATAACTCACCTCCATTCTATGAGTTCACACACCTCCATTCTATGACTTCACACACCTCCATTCTGACTTCACACACCTATATTCTCTGACTTCACAGACCTCGAATCTGTGACTTCACTCACCTCTACTCTATGACTTCACAGTTCTCCATTCTATGACTTCCCACACCTAATTTCTATGACTTCACCCACCTCCATTCTATGACTTCACACCTCCATTCTGACTTCACACACCTCCATTCTATGACTTCACACACCTCCATTCTGACTTGACACACCTCCATTCTGTGACTTCACACACCTCCATTCTATGATTTCACACACCTCCATTCTGTGACTTCACACACCTCCATTCTATGATTTCACACACCTCCATTCTGTGACTTCACACACCTCCATTCTATGACTTCACACACCTCCATTCTATGACTTCACACACCTCCTTTCTGAGTTGACACACCTCCATTCTATGATTTCACACACCTCCATTCTGTGACTTCACACACCTCCATTCTATGATTTCACACACCTCCATTCTGTGAGTTCACACACCTCCATTCTATGATTTCACACACCTCCATTCTGTGACTTCACACACCTCCATTCTATGACTTCACACACCTACATTCTATGACTTCACACACCTCAATTCTCACTCACACAACTCCATTCTGTGACTTCACAAAACTCCATTTTATGATTTCACATATCTCCATACTATGACTTCACACACCTCCATCTATGATTGCACACACCTCCATTCTGAGTTCTCACACCTCCATTCTGTGACTTCACACACCTACATTCTGACTTCACACACCTCCATTGTATGACTTCACACACCTCCATTATGTGACTTCCAACCCCTACATTCTATGACTTCACAAACTTCCATTGTGACGTCACACACCTCCATTCTATGACTTCACACTTCTCCATTCTATGACTTTCCACACCTAATTTCTATGACTTCACCCACCTCCATTCTATGACTTCACACCTCAATTCTGACTTCACACACCTCCATTCTATGACTTCACACACCTCCATTCTATGACTTCACACACCTCCATTCTCTGACTTCACAAACCTACACTGTGACTTCACACACCTCCATTCTATGAGTTCACACACCTGCATTGTGACTTCACCCACCTCCATTCTATGACTTCAAACACCTCCTTTCTGACCTCACACACCTCCATTCTGACTTCACATACCTAAATTCTGTGACTTCACACACCTCCATTCTCTGATTTCACACACCTCCATTCTATGACTTCACTCACCTCCATTCTATGACTTCATACACCTCCATTCTACGACTTCACACCCCTCTAATTTGATTTCTCATACCTCCATTCTATGACTTCACACACCTCCATTCTATGACATCACAGACCTCGAATCTGTGACTTCACTCACCTCCACTCTATGACTTCACACTTCTCCATTCTATGACTTCCCACACCTAAGTTCTATGACTTCACCCACCTCCATTCTAAGACTTCACACCTCCATTCTGACTTCACACACCTCCACTCTATGACTTCACACACTTCCATACTGACTTCACACACCTCCATTCTGTGACTTCACACACCTCCATTCTATGATTTCACACACCTCCATTCTGTGACCTCACACACCTCCATTCTATGACTTCACACACCTCCATTCTGTGACGTCACACACCTCCATTCAGAGTTCACACACCTTCATTCTGTGACTTCTCACACCTCTATTCTGTGACTTCACACACCTCCATTCTATGACCTCACACACCCTCATTCTCTGATTTCACACACCTCCATTCTATGACTTCAAACATCCATTTTGATTTCACACACCTCCAATATATGTCTTCAAACACCTCAATTCTGTGACTTCACACACCTCCATTCTATGACTTTATACCGTCCATTCTGTGATTTCACACACCTCCATTCTATGACTTCACACACTTCCATTCTGTGACTTCACACACCTCCATTTTGTGACTTTACACACCTCCATTCTGGCTTCACACACCTCCATTCTGTGACTTCACACTCCTGCAATCTCTGACTTCCCACACCTCCATTCTGTGACTTCACACACCTCCATTCTATGACTTCACACACCTTCATTCTTACTTCACAAACACCCATTCTATGACTTCACACACCTCCATTCTATGACTTCACACACCTCCATTCTGTGACTTCACACACCTCCATTCTATGACTTCACACACCTCCATTGTGACTACACACACCTCCATTCTATGAGTTCACACACCTCCATTCTTACTTCACACACCTCCATTCTATGACTTCACACACCTCCATTCTGAATTCACACAGCTCAATTCTGTGACTTCACAAAATTCCATTCTGACTTCACACACCTCCATTGTATGAATTCACACACCTCCATTCTGTAACTTCACACACTTCCATTGTGACGTCACACACCTCCATTCTATGAGTTCACACACCTCCATTCTATGATTTCACACACCTCCATTCTGACTTCACAAACCTCTATTCTAATACTTCGCACACCTCCATTCTGACATCACACACGTCCAATCTATGACTTCACAGACCTCGAATCTGTGACTTCACTCACCTCCACTCTATGACTTCACACTCCTCCATTCTATGACTTCACACCTCCATTCTGACTTCACACACTTCCATTCAGTGACTTCACACACCTCCATTCAATGACTTCACACACATCCATTCTATGACTTCACACACCTTCATTCTTACTTCAGAAACATCCATTCTATGACCTCACACACCTCCATCTATGACTTCACAAACCTCCATTCTGTGACTTCACACACCTCCATACTGAGTTCACAAAACTCCATTCGGTGACTTAACACACCTCCATTCTGGCTTCACACACCTCCATTCTGTGACTTCACACATCCATTTTGACTTCACACACCTCCAATATATGACTTCAAACAGCTCAATTCTCTGACTTCACACACCTCCATTTTATGACTTTAAACCCGTCCATTCAGTGACTTCACACACCTCCATTCTATGACTTCATACACCTCCATTCTATGACTTCACCCACGTCCATTCTATGACTTCATACACCTCCATTCTATGACTTCACCCACCTCCATTCTATGACTTCACACACCTCCATTCTCCGACTTCACACCCCTCTAATTTGATTTCTCATACCTCCATTCTATGACTTCACAAACCTCCCTTCGGTGACTTCACAATACTCCATTCTATGACTTCACACATCTACATTCTATGACTTCACACACCTCAATTCTGACTCACACAACTCCATTCTCTGACTTCACAAAACTCCATTCCATGATTTCACATATCTCCATACCATGACTTTACACACCTCCATCTATGACTTCACACACCTCCATTCTGACTTCACACACCTCCATTGTATGACTTCACACACCTCCATTCTGTGACTTCACACACCTCCATTCTATGACTTCACAAACTTCCATTGTGACGTAATTTACCTCCATTCTATGAGTTCACACACCTCCATTCTATGACTTCACACACCTAATTTCTATGACTTCACCCACCTCCATTCTATGACTTCACACTCCATTCTGACTTCACACACCTCAATTCTGTGACTTCATACACCTCCATTCTATGACTTCACAAACTACAATTGTGATGTCACACACCTCCATTCTATGAGTTCACACACCTCCATTCTATGAATTCACTCACCTCCATTCTTTGACTTCACACACCTCCTTTCTGACTTGACACACCTCCATTCTATGACTTCACACACCTCCAATCTGAATTCACACACCTCCATTCTATGACTTCACCCACCTCCATTCTATGACTTCACACACCTCCATTCTCCGACTTCACACCCCTCTAATTTGATTTCTCATACCTCCATTCTATGACTTCACAAACCTTCCTTCGCTGACTTCACAATACTCCATTCTATGACTTCACACATCTACATTCTATGACTTCACACACCTCAATTCTGACTTACACAACTCCATTTTGTGACTTCACTAAACTCCATTCTATGATTTCACATATCTCCATACTATTACTTCACACACCTCCATCAATTACTTCACACACCGCCATTCTGAGTTCACACACCTCCATTCTTTGGCTTCACACACCTCCATTCTGACTTCACACACCTCCATTGTATGACTTCACACACCTCCATTCTGTGACTTCACACACCTCCATTCTATGACTTCACAAACTTCCATTGTGACGTCACACACCTCCATTCTATGAGTTCACACACCTCCATTCTATGACTTCACACACCTCCATTCTGACTTCACACACCTCTATTCTACGACTTCGTACACCTACATTCTGACTTCATACACCTCCATTCTATGACTTCACAGACCTCGAATCTGTGACTTCACTCACCTCCACTCTATGACTTCACACTTCTCCATTCTATGACTTCCCACAACTAATTTCTATGACTTCACCCACCTCCATTCTATGACTTCACACCTCCATTCTGACTTCACTCACCTCCATTCTGTGACTTCACACACCTCCATTCTATGATTTTTCACACCTCCATTCTGTGACTTCACACTCTTCCATTCTATGACTTCACACAACTCCATTCTGTGACTTCACACACCTCCATTCTATGACTTCACACACCTCCATTCTGACTTCACACACCTCCATTGTATGACTTCCCACACCTCCATTCTGTGACTTCACACACCTCCATTCTATGACTTCACAAACTTCCATTGTGACATAACTCACCTCCATTCTATGAGTTCACACACCTCCATTCTATGACTTCACACACCTCCATTCTGACTTCACACACCTATATTCTCTGACTTCACAGACCTCGAATCTGTGACTTCACTCACCTCTACTCTATGACTTCACAGTTCTCCATTCTATGACTTCCCACACCTAATTTCTATGACTTCACCCACCTCCATTCTATGACTTCACACCTCCATTCTGACTTCACACACCTCCATTCTATGACTTCACACACCTCCATTCTGACTTGACACACCTCCATTCTGTGACTTCACACACCTCCATTCTATGATTTCACACACCTCCATTCTGTGACTTCACACACCTCCATTCTATGATTTCACACACCTCCATTCTGTGACTTCACACACCTCCATTCTATGATTTCACACACCTCCATTCTGTGACTTCACACACCTCCATTCTATGATTTCACACACCTCCATTCTGTGACTTCACACACCTCCATTCTATGACTTCACACACCTACATTCTATGACTTCACACACCTCAATTCTCACTCACACAACTCCATTCTGTGACTTCACAAAACTCCATTCTATGATTTCACATATCTCCATACTATGACTTCACACACCTCCATCTATGATTGCACACACCTCCATTCTGAGTTCTCACACCTCCATTCTGTGACTTCACACACCTACATTCTGAATTCACACACCTCCATTGTATGACTTCACACACCTCCATTATGTGACTTCCAACCCCTACATTCTATGACTTCACAAACTTCCATTGTGACGTCACACACCTCCATTCTATGACTTCACACTTCTCCATTCTATGACTTTCCACACCTAATTTCTATGACTTCACCCACCTGCATTCTATGACTTCACACCTCCATTCTGACTTCACACACCTCCATTCTATGACTTCACACACCTCCATTCTATGACTTCACACACCTCCATTCTCTGACTTCACAAACCTACACTGTGACTTCACACACCTCCATTCTATGAGTTCACACACCTGCATTGTGACTTCACCCACCTCCATTCTATGACTTCACACACCTCCTTTCTGACCTCACACACCTCCATTCTGACTTCTCATACCTAAATTCTGTGACTTCACACACCTCCATTCTCTGATTTCACACACCTCCATTCTATGACTTCACTCACCTCCATTCTATGACTTCACACACCTCCTTTCTGAGTTGACACACCTCCATTCTATGACTTCACACACCTCCAATCTGAATTCACACACCTCCATTCTATGACTTCACCCACCTCCATTCTATGACTTCATACACCTCCATTCTACGACTTCACACTCCTCTAATTTGATTTCTCATACCTCCATTCTATGACTTCACACACCTCCATTCTATGACATCACAGACCTCGAATCTGTGACTTCACTCACCTCCACTCTATGACTTCACACTTCTCCATTCTATGACTTCCCACACCTAAGTTCTATGACTTCACCCACCTCCATTCTAAGACTTCACACCTCCATTCTGACTTCACACACCTCCACTCTATGACTTCACACACCTCCATTCTGACTTCACACACCTCCATTCTGTGACTTCACACACCTCCATTCTATGATTTCACACACCTCCATTCTGTGACCTCACACACCTCCATTCTATGACTTCACACACCTCCATTCTGTGACGTCACACACCTCCATTCAGAGTTCACACACCTTCATTCTGTGACTTCTCACACCTCGATTCTGTGACTTCACACACCTCCAATCTGTGACTTCACACACTTCCATTCTATGAATTCACACACCTCCATTCTATGACTTCACACACCTCCATGCTGTGACTTCACACACCTCCATTCTATGACCTCACACACCCTCATTCTCTGATTTCACACACCTCCATTCTATGACTTCAAACATCCATTTTGATTTCACACACCTCCAATATATGTCTTCAAACACCTCAATTCTGTGACTTCACACACCTCCATTCTATGACTTTATACCGTCCATTCTGTGATTTCACACACCTCCATTCTATGACTTCACACACTTCCATTCTGTGACTTCACACACCTCCATTTTGTGACTTTACACACCTCCATTCTGGCTTCACACACCTCCATTCTGTGACTTCACACTCCTGCAATCTCTGACTTCCCACACCTCCATTCTGTGACTTCACACACCTCCATTCTATGACTTCACACACCTTCATTCTTACTTCACAAACACCATTCTATGACTTCACACACCTCCATTCTATGACTTCACACACCTCCATTCTGTGACTTCACACACCTCCATTCTATGACTTCACACACCTCCATTGTGACTACACACACCTCCATTCTATGAGTTCACACACCTCCATTCTTACTTCACACACCTCCATTCTATGACTTCACACACCTCCATTCTGAATTCACACAGCTCAATTCTGTGACTTCACAAAATTCCATTCTGACTTCACACACCTCCATTGTATGAATTCACACACCTCCATTCTGTAACTTCACACACTTCCATTGTGACGTCACACACCTCCATTCTATGAGTTCACACACCTCCATTCTATGATTTCACACACCTCCATTCTGACTTCACAAACCTCTATTCTAATACTTCGCACACCTCCATTCTGACATCACACACGTCCAATCTATGACTTCACAGACCTCGAATCTGTGACTTCACTCACCTCCACTCTATGACTTCACACTCCTCCATTCTATGACTTCACACCTCCATTCTGACTTCACACACTTCCATTCAGTGACTTCACACACCTCCATTCAATGACTTCACACACATCCATTCTATGACTTCACACACCTTCATTCTTACTTCAGAAACATCCATTCTATGACCTCACACACCTCCATCTATGACTTCACAAACCTCCATTCTGTGACTTCACACACCTCCATACTGAGTTCACAAAACTCCATTCGGTGACTTAACACACCTCCATTCTGGCTTCACACACCTCCATTCTGTGACTTCACACATCCATTTTGACTTCACACACCTCCAATATATGACTTCAAACAGCTCAATTCTCTGACTTCACACACCTCCATTTTATGACTTTAAACCCGTCCATTCAGTGACTTCACACACCTCCATTCTATGACTTCATACACCTCCATTCTATGACTTCACCCACGTCCATTCTATGACTTCATACACCTCCATTCTATGACTTCACCCACCTCCATTCTATGACTTCACACACCTCCATTCTCCGACTTCACACCCCTCTAATTTGATTTCTCATACCTCCATTCTATGACTTCACAAACCTCCCTTCGGTGACTTCACAATACTCCATTCTATGACTTCACACATCTACATTCTATGACTTCACACACCTCAATTCTGACTCACACAACTCCATTCTCTGACTTCACAAAACTCCATTCTATGATTTCACATATCTCCATACCATGACTTTACACACCTCCATCTATGACTTCACACACCTCCATCTGAGTTCACACACCTCCATTCTGTGACTTCACACACCTCCATTCTGACTTCACACACATCCATTGTATGACTTCACACACCTCCATTCTGTGACTTCACACACCTCCATTCTATGACTTCACAAACTTCCATTGTGACGTAATTCACCTCCATTCTATGAGTTCACACACCTCCATTCTATGACTTCACACACCTAATTTCTATGACTTCACCCACCTCCATTCTATGACTTCACACCTCCATTCTGACTTCACACACCTCAATTCTGTGACTTCATACACCTCCATTCTATGACTTCACAAACTACCATTGTGACGTCACACACCTCCATTCTATGAGTTCACACACCTCCATTCTATGACTTCACTCACCTCCATTCTTTGACTTCACACACCTCCTTTCTGACTTGACACACCTCCATTTTATGACTTCACACACCTCCAATCTGAATTCACACACCTCCATTCTATGACTTCACCCACCTCCATTCTATGACTTCACACACCTCCATTCTCCGACTTCACACCCCTCTAATTTGATTTCTCATACCTCCATTCTATGACTTCACAAACCTCCCTTCGGTGACTTCACAATACTCCATTCTATGACTTCACACATCTACATTCTATGACTTCACACACCTCAATTCTGACACACAAAACTCCATTTTGTGACTTCACAAAACTCCATTCTATGATTTCACATATCTCCATACTATTACTTCACACACCTCCATCAATTACTTCACACACCGCCATTCTGAGTTCACACACCTCCATTCTTTGGCTTCACACACCTCCATTCTGACTTCACACACCTCCATTGTATGACTTCACACACCTCCATTCTGTGACTTCACACACCTCCATTCTATGACTTCACAAACTTCCATTGTGACGTCACACACCTCCATTCTATGAGTTCACACACCTCCATTCTATGACTTCACACACCTCCATTCTGACTTCACACACCTCTATTCTACGACTTCGTACACCTACATTCTGACTTCATACACCTCCATTCTATGACTTCACAGACCTCGAATCTGTGACTTCACTCACCTCCACTCTATGACTTCACACTTCTCCATTCTATGACTTCCCACAACTAATTTCTATGACTTCACCCACCTCCATTCTATGACTTCACACCTCCATTCTGACTTCACTCACCTCCATTCTGTGACTTCACACACCTCCATTCTATGATTTCTCACACCTCCATTCTGTGACTTCACACTCTTCCATTCTATGACTTCACACAACTCCATTCTGTGACTTCACACACCTCCATTCTCTGACTTCACCCACCTCCATTCTATGACTTCACACACCTCCATTCTACGACTTTACACCCCTCTAATTTGATTTCTCATACCTCCATTCTATGACTTCACAAACCTCCCTTCGGTGACTTCACAATACTCCATTCTATGACTTCACACACCCCCATTCTATGACATCACAGACCTCGAATCTGTGACTTCACTCACCTCCACTCTATGACTTCACACTTCTCCATTCTATGACTTCCCACACCTAAGTTCTATGACTTCACCCACCTCCATTCTAAGACTTCACACCTCCATTCTGACTTCACACACCTCCACTCTATGACTTCACACACCTCTATTCTATGATTTCACACACCTCCATTCTGTGACTTCACACTGTTCCATTCTATGACTTCACACACCTCCATTCTGTGACTTCACACACCTCCATTCTCTGACTTCACACACCTCCATTCTATGACTTCACACACCTACATTGTGACTTCACACACCTCCATTCTATGACTTCACACACCTCCATTCTATGACTTCACACACCTACATTGTGACTTCACACACCTCCATTCTATGAGTTCACACACCTGCATTGTGACTTCACACACCTCCATTCTATGACTTCAAACACCTCCATTCTGACCTCACACACCTCCATTTTTACTTCACACACCTAAATTCTGTAAATTCACACACCTCCATTCTATGATTTCACACACCTCCATTCTATGACTTCACTCACCTCCATTCTATGACTTCACACACCTCCTTTCTGAGTTGACACACCTCCATTCTATGACTTCACACACCTCCATTCTCTGACTTCACACCCCTCTAATTTGATTTCTCATACCTCCATTCTATGACTTCACAAACCTCCCTTCGGTGACTTCACAATACTCCATTCTATGACTTCACACACCTACATTCTATGACTTCACACACCTCAATTCTCACTCACACAACTCCATTCTGTGACTTCACAGAACCCCATTCTATGATTTCACATATCTCCATACTATGACTTCACACACCTACATCTATGATTGCACACACCTCCATTCTGAGTTCACACACCTCCATTCTGTGACTTCACACACCTCCATTCTGACCTCACACACCTTCATTGTATGACTTCACACACCTCCATTCTGTGACTTCACACACCTCCATTCTTTGACTTCACAAACTTCCATTGTGACATAACTCACCTCCATTCTATGAGTTCACACACCTCCATTCTATGACTTCACACACCTCCATTCTGACTTCACACACCTATATTCTCTGACTTCACAGACCTCGAATCTGTGACTTCACTCACCTCTACTCTATGACTTCACAGTTCTCCATTCTATGACTTCCCACACCTAATTTCTATGACTTCACCCACCTCCATTCTATGACTTCACACCTCCATTCTGACTTCACACACCTCCATTCTATGACTTCACTCACCTCCATTCTGACTTCACACACCTCCATTCTGTGACTTCACACTCCTCCTTTCTATGATTTCACACACCTCCATTCTGTGACTTCACACACCTCCATTCTATGATTTCACACACCTCCATTCTGTGACTTCACACACCTCCATTCTATGACTTCACACACCTCCATTCTATGACTTCACACACCTACACTGTGACTTCACACACCTCCATTCTATCAGTTCTCACACCTGCATTGTGACTTCACCCACCTCCATTCTATGACTTCACACACCTCCATTCTGACCTCACACAGCTCCATTTTGACTTCACACACCTAAATTCTGTGACTTCACACACCTCCATTCTATGACTTCACACACCTACTTTCTATGACTTCACTCACCTCCATTCTATGACTTCACACACCTCCTTTCTGAGTTGACACACCTCCATTCTATGACTTCACACACCTCCAATCTGAATTCACACACCTCCATTCTATGACTTCACCCACCTCCATTCTATGACTTCACACACCTCCATTCTCCGACTTCACACCCCTCTAATTTGATTTCTCACACCTCCTTTCTATGACTTCACAAACCTCCCTTCGGTGACTTCACAATACTCCATTCTATGACTTCACACATCTACATTCTATGACTTCACACACCTCAATTCTCACTCACACAACTCCATTCTCTGACTTCACAAAACTCCATTCTATGATTTCACATATCTCCATACTATGACTTCACACACCTCCATCTATGATTGCACACACCTCCATTCTGAGTTCACAAACCTCCATTCTGTGACTTCACACACCTCCATTCTGACTTCACACACCTCCATTGTATGACTTCACACACCTCCATTCTGTGACTTCCCACCCCTCCATTCTATGTCTTCACAAACTTCCATTGTGATGTCACACACCTCCATTCTATGAGTTCACACACCTCCATTCTGTCTTCACACACCTCTATTCTACGACCTTGTACACCTACATTCTGACTTCATACACCTCCATTGTATGACTTCACAGACCTCGAATCTGTGACTTCACTCACCTCCACTCTATGACTTCACACTTCTCCATTCCATGACTTCCCACAACTAATTTCTATGACTTCACCCACCTCCATTCTATGACTTCACACCTCCATTCTGACTTCACACACTTCCATTCTGTGATTTCACACACCTCCATTCTATGATTTCACACACCTCCATTCTGTGACTTCACACTGTTCCATTCTATGACTTCACACACCTCCATTCTGTGACTTCACACACCTCCATTCTCTGACTTCACACACCTCCATTCTATGACTTCACACACCTACATTGTGACTTCACACACCTCCATTCTATGAGTTCACCCACCTGCATTGTGACTTCACACACCTCCATTCTATGACTTCAAACACCTCCTTTCTGACCTCACACACCTCCATTCTGACTTCACAATCCTAAATTCTGTAACTTCACACACCTCCATTCTATGATTTCACACACCTCCATTCTATGACTTCACTCACCTCCATTCTATGACTTCACACACCTCCTTTCTGAGTTGACACACCTCCATTCTATGACTTCACACACCTCCAATCTGAATTCACACACCTCCATTCTATGACCTCACCCACCTCCATTCTATGACTTCACACACCTCCATTCTCTGACTTCACACCCCTCTAATTTGATTTCTCATACCTCCATTCTATGACTTCACAAACCTCCCTTCTGTGACTTCACAATACTCCATTCTATGACTTCACACATCTATATTCTATGACTTCACACACCTCAATTCTCACTCACACAACTCCATTCTGTGACTTCACAGAACCCCATTCTATGATTTCACATATCTCCATACTATGACTTCACACACCTCCATCTATGATTGCACACACCTCCATTCTGAGTTCACACACCTCCATTCTGTGATTTCACACACCTCCATTCTGACTTCACACACCTCCATTTTATGACTTCACACACCTCCATTCTGTGACTTCCCACCCCTCCATTCTATGACTTCACAAACTTCCATTGTGACGTCAGACACCTCCATTCTATGAGTTCACACACCTCCATTCTATGACTTCACACACCTCCATTCTGACTTCACACACCTCTATTCTCTGACTTCACAGAATTCGAATCTGTGACTTCACTCCCCTCTACTCTATGACTTCACACTTCTCCATTCTATGACTTTCCACACCTAATTTCTATGACTTCACCCATCTCCATTCTATGACTTCACACCTCCATTCTGACTTCACACACCTCCATTCTATTACTTCACTCACCTCCATTCTGACTTCACACACCTCCATTCTGAGACTTCACACACCTCCATTCTATGATTTCACACACCTCCATTCTGTGACTTCACACACCTCAATTCTATGACTTCACACACCTCCATTCTGTGACTTCACACACCTCCATTCTATGACTTCACACACCTCCATTCTATGACTTCACACACCTACACTGTGAGTTCACACACCTCCATTCTATGAGTTCACACACCTGCATTGTGACTTCACCCACCTCCATTCTATGACTTCACACACCTCCATTCTGACTTCACACACCTAAATTCTGTGACTTCACACACTTCCATTCTATGACTTCACACACCTACATTCTATGACTTCACTCACCTCCATTCTATGACTTCACACACCTCCTTTCTGAGTTGACACACCTCCATTCTATGACTTCACACACCTCCAATCTGAATTCACACACCTCCATTCTATGACTTCACCCACCTCCATTCTATGACTTCACACACCTCCATTCTCCGACTTCACACCCCTCTAATTTGATTTCTCATACCTCCATTCTATGACTTCACAAACCTCCCTTCGGTGACTTCACAATACTCCATTCTATGACTTCACACATCTACATTCTATGACTTCACACACCTCAATTCTCACTCACAAAACTCCATTCTGTGACTTCACAAAACTCCATTCTATGATTTCACATATCTCCATACTATGACTTCACACACCTCCATCTATGATTGCACACACCTCCATTCTGAGTTCACACACCTCCATTCTGTGACTTCACACACCTCCATTCTGACTTCACACACCTCCATTGTATGACTTCACACACCTCCATTCTGTGACTTCCAACCCCTCCATTCTATGACTCCACAAACTACAATTGTGACGTCACACACCTCCATTCTATGAGTTCACACACCTCCATTCTATGACTTCACACACCTCCATTCTGACTTCACACACCTCTATTCTATGACTTCCAACACCTACATTCTGACTTCACACACCTCCATTCTATGACTTCACAGACCTCGAATCTGTGACTTCACTCACCTCTTCTCTATGACTTCACACTTCTCCATTCTATGACTTCCCACACCTAATTTCTATGACTTCACCCACCTCCCTTCTATGACTTCACACCTCCATTCTGACTTCACACACCTCCATTCTATGACTTCACACACCTCCATTCTATGACTTCACACACCTCCATTCTATGACTTCACACACCTACACTGTGACTTCACACACCTCCATTCTATGACTTCACACACCTCCATTCTGACCTCACACACCTCCATTCTGACTTCACATACCTAAATTCTGTGACTTCACACACCTCCATTCTCTGATTTCACACACCTCCATTCTATGACTTCACTCACCTCCATTCTATGACTTCACACACCTCCTTTCTGAGTTGACACACCTCCATTCTATGACTTCACACACCTCCAATCTGAATTCACACACCTTCATTCTATGACTTCACCCACCTCCATTCTATGACTTCACACACCTCCATTCTACGACTTTACACCCCTCTAATTTGATTTCTCATACCTCCATTCTATGACTTCACAAACCTCCCTTCGGTGACTTCACAATACTCCATTCTAAGACTTCACACACCCCCATTCTATGACATCACAGACCTCGAATCTGTGACTTCACTCACCTCCACTCTATGACTTCACACTTCTCCATTCTATGACTTCCCACACCTAAGTTCTATGACTTCACCCACCTCCATTCTAAGACTTCACACCTCCATTCTGACTTCACACACCTCCACTCTATGACTTCACACACCTCCATTCTGACTTCACACACCTCCACTCTATGACTTCACACACCTCCAATCTGTGACTTCACACACTTCGATTCTATGACTTCACACACCTCCATTCTATGACTTCACACACCTCCATTCTGTGACTTCACACACCTCCATTCTATGACCTCACACACCCTCATTCTATGATTTCACACACCTCCATTCTATGACTTCACACATCCATTTTGATTTCACACACCTCCAATATATGTCTTCAAACACCTCAATTCTGTGATTTCACACACCTCCATTCTATGACTTCACACACTTCCATTCTGTGACTTCACACACCTCCATTTTGTGACTTTACACACCTCCATTCTGGCTTCACACACCTCCATTCTGTGACTTCACACTCCTCCAATCTTTGACTTCCCACACCTACATTCTGTGACTTCACACACCTCTACTCTATGACTTCACACACCTTCATTCTTACTTCACAAACACCCATTCTATGACTTCACACACCTCCATTCTATGACTTCACACACCTCCATTCTGTGACTTCACACACCTCCGTTCTATGACTTCGCACACCTTCATTGTGACTACACACACCTCCATTCTATGAGTTCACACACCTCCCTTCTTACTTCATACACCTCCATTCTAGGACTTCACACACCTCCATTTTGAATTCACACAGCTCAATTCTGGGACTTCACAAAATTCCATTCTGACTTCACACACCTCCATTGTATGAATTCACATACCTCCATTCTGAAACTTCACACACTTCCATTGTGACGTCGCTCACCTCCATTCTATGAGTTCACACACCTCCATTCTGACTTCACAAACCTCTATTCTATGACTTCGCACACCTCCATTCTGACATCACACACGTCCAATCTATGACTTCACAGACCTCGAATCTGTGACTTCACTCACCTCCACTCTATGACTTCACACTCCTCCATTCTATGACTTCACACCTCCATTCTGACTTCACACACTTCCATTCAGTGACTCCACACACCTCCATTCAATGACTTCACACACCTCCATTCTATGACTTCACACACCTTCATTCTTACTTCAGAAACATCCATTCTATGTCCTCACACACCTCCATCTATGCCTTCACAAACCTCCATTCTGTGACTTCACACACCTCCATACTGAGTTCACAAAACTCCATTCGGTGACTTAACACACCTCCATTCTGGCTTCACACACTTCCATTCTGTGACTTCACACATCCATTTTGACTTCACACACCTCCAATATATGACTTCAAACAGCTCAATTCTCTGACTTCACACACCTCCATTTTATGACTTTAAACCCGACCATTCACTGACTTCACACACCTCCATTCTATGACTTCATACACCTCCATTCTATGACTTCACCCACCTCCATTCTATGACTTCACACACCTCCATTCTCCGACTTCACACCCCTCTAATTTGATTTCTCATACCTCCATTCTATGACTTCACAAACCTCCCTTCGGTGACTTCACAATACTCCATTCTATGACTTCACACATCTACATTCTATGACTTCACACACCTCAATTCTGACTCACACAACTCCATTCTGTGACTTCACAAAACTCCATTCTATGATTTAACATATCTCCATACTATGACTTTACACACGTCCATCTATGACTTCACAAACCTCCATCTGAGTTCACACACCTCCATTCTGTGACTTCACACACCTCAATTCTGACTTTACACACCTCCATTGTATGACTTCACACACCTCCATTCTGTGACTTCACACAACTCCATTCTGTGACTTCACACACCTCCATTCTATGACTTCACACACCTCCATTCTGACTTCACACACCTCTATTCTCTGACTTCACAGACCTCGAATCTGTGAATTCACTCACCTCTACTCTATGACTTCACACTTCTCCATTCTATGACTTCACACACCTAATTTCTCTGACTTCACCCACCTCCATTCTATGACTTCACACCTCCATTCTGACTTCACACACCTCAATTCTGTGACTTCACACACCTCCATTCCATGACTTCACAAACTACCATTGTGACGTCACACACCTCCATTCTATGAGTTCACACACCTCCATTCTATGACTTCACTCACCTCCATTCTTTGATTTCACACACCTCCTTTCTGAGTTGACACACCTCCATTCTATGACTTCACACACCTCCAATCTGAATTCACACATCTCCATTCTATGACTTCACCCACCTCCATTCTATGACTTCACACACCTCCATTCTCCGACTTCAGACCCCTCTAATTTGATTTCTCATACCTCCATTCTATGACTTCACACACCTCCAATCTGAATTCACACACCTTCATTCTATGACTTCACCCACCTCCATTCTATGACTTCACACACCTCCATTCTACGACTTTACACCCCTCTAATTTGATTTCTCATACCTCCATTCTATGACTTCACAAACCTCCCTTCGGTGACTTCACAATACTCCATTCTAAGACTTCACACACCCCCATTCTATGACATCACAGACCTCGAATCTGTGACTTCACTCACCTCCACTCTATGACTTCACACTTCTCCATTCTATGACTTCCCACACCTAAGTTCTATGACTTCACCCACCTCCATTCTAAGACTTCACACCTCCATTCTGACTTCACACACCTCCACTCTATGACTTCACACACCTCCATTCTGACTTCACACACCTTCATTCTGTGACTTCACACACCTCCATTCTATGATTTCACACACCTCCATTCTGTGACCTCACACACCTCGATTCTGTGACTTCACACACCTCCAATCTGTGACTTCACACACTTCGATTCTATGACTTCACACACCTCCATTCTATGACTTCACACACCTCCATTCTGTGACTTCACACACCTCCATTCTATGACCTCACACACCCTCATTCTATGATTTCACACACCTCCATTCTATGACTTCACACATCCATTTTGATTTCACACACCTCCAATATATGTCTTCAAACACCTCAATTCTGTGATTTCACACACCTCCATTCTATGACTTCACACACTTCCATTCTGTGACTTCACACACCTCCATTTTGTGACTTTACACACCTCCATTCTGGCTTCACACACCTCCATTCTGTCACTTCACACTCCTCCAATCTTTGACTTCCCACACCTACATTCTGTGACTTCACACACCTCTACTCTATGACTTCACACACCTTCATTCTTACTTCACAAACACCCATTCTATGACTTCACACACCTCCATTCTATGACTTCACACACCTCCATTCTGTGACTTCACACACCTCCGTTCTATGACTTCGCACACCTTCATTGTGACTACACACACCTCCATTCTATGAGTTCACACACCTCCCTTCTTACTTCATACACCTCCATTCTATGACTTCACACACCTCCATTTTGAATTCACACAGCTCAATTCTGGGACTTCACAAAATTCCATTCTGACTTCACACACCTCCATTGTATGAATTCACACACCTCCATTCTGAAACTTCACACACTTCCATTGTGACGTCGCTCACCTCCATTCTATGAGTTCACACACCTCCATTCTGACTTCACAAACCTCTATTCTATGACTTCGCACACCTCCATTCTGACATCACACACGTCCAATCTATGACTTCACAGACCTCGAATCTGTGACTTCACTCACCTCCACTCTATGACTTCACACTCCTCCATTCTATGACTTCACACCTCCATTCTGACTTCACACACTTCCATTCAGTGACTCCACACACCTCCATTCAATGACTTCACACACCTCCATTCTATGACTTCACACACCTTCATTCTTACTTCAGAAACATCCATTCTATGTCCTCACACACCTCCATCTATGCCTTCACAAACCTCCATTCTGTGACTTCACACACCTCCATACTGAGTTCACAAAACTCCATTCGGTGACTTAACACACCTCCATTCTGGCTTCACACACTTCCATTCTGTGACTTCACACATCCATTTTGACTTCACACACCTCCAATATATGACTTCAAACAGCTCAATTCTCTGACTTCACACACCTCCATTTTATGACTTTAAACCCGACCATTCACTGACTTCACACACCTCCATTCTATGACTTCATACACCTCCATTCTATGACTTCACCCACCTCCATTCTATGACTTCACACACCTCCATTCTCCGACTTCACACCCCTCTAATTTGATTTCTCATACCTCCATTCTATGACTTCACAAACCTCCCTTCGGTGACTTCACAATACTCCATTCTATGACTTCACACATCTACATTCTATGACTTCACACACCTCAATTCTGACTCACACAACTCCATTCTGTGACTTCACAAAACTCCATTCTATGATTTAACATATCTCCATACTATGACTTTACACACGTCCATCTATGACTTCACAAACCTCCATCTGAGTTCACACACCTCCATTCTGTGACTTCACACACCTCAATTCTGACTTCACACACCTCCATTGTATGACTTCACACACCTCCATTCTGTGACTTCACACAACTCCATTCTGTGACTTCACACACCTCCATTCTATGACTTCACACACCTCCATTCTGACTTCACACACCTCTATTCTCTGACTTCACAGACCTCGAATCTGTGAATTCACTCACCTCTACTCTATGACTTCACACTTCTCCATTCTATGACTTCACACACCTAATTTCTCTGACTTCACCCACCTCCATTCTATGACTTCACACCTCCATTCTGACTTCACACACCTCAATTCTGTGACTTCACACACCTCCATTCCATGACTTCACAAACTACCATTGTGACGTCACACACCTCCATTCTATGAGTTCACACACCTCCATTCTATGACTTCACTCACCTCCATTCTTTGATTTCACACACCTCCTTTCTGAGTTGACACACCTCCATTCTATGACTTCACACACCTCCAATCTGAATTCACACATCTCCATTCTATGACTTCACCCACCTCCATTCTATGACTTCACACACCTCCATTCTCCGACTTCAGACCCCTCTAATTTGATTTCTCATACCTCCATTCTATGACTTCACAAACCTCCCTTCGGTGACTTCACAATACTCCATTCTATGACTTCACACATCTACATTCTATGACTTCACACACCTCAATTCTGACTCACACAACTCCATTTTGTGACTTCACAAAACTCCATTCTATGATTTCACATATCTCCATACTATTACTTCACACACCTCCATCAATTACTTCACACACCGCCATTCTGAGTTCACACACCTGCATTCTTTGGCTTCACACACCTCCATTCTGACTTCACACACCTCCATTGTATGACTTCACACACCTCCATTCTGTGACGTCACACACCTCCTTTCTATGACTTCACAAACTTCCATTGTGACGTCACACACCTCCATTCTATGAGTTCACACACCTCCATTCTATGACTTCACACACCTCCATTCTGATTTCACACACCTCTATTCTACGACTTCGTACACCTACATTCTGACTTCATACACCTCCATTCTATGACTTCACAGACCTCGAATCTGTGACTTCACTCACCTCCACTCTATGACTTCACACTTCTCCATTCTATGACTTCCCACAACTAATTTCTATGACTTCACCCACCTCCATTCTATGACTTCACACCTCCATTCTGACTTCACACACCTCCATTCTATGACTTCACTCACCTCCATTCTATGACTTCACACACCTCCTTTCTGAGTTGACACACCTCCATTCTATGACTTCACACACCTCCAATCTGAATTCACACACCTCCATTCTATGACTTCACCCACCTCCATTCTATGACTTCACACACCTCGATTCTCTGACTTCACACCCCTCTAATTTGATTTCTCATACCTCCATTCTATGACTTCACAAACCTCCCTTCGGTGACTTCAAATTACTCCATTCTATGACTTCACACATCTATATTCTATGACTTCACACACCTCAATTCTCACTCACACAACTCCATTCTGTGACTTCACAGAACCCCATTCTATGATTTCACATATCTCCATACTATGACTTCACACACCTCCATCTATCATTGCACAAACCTCCATTCTGAGTTCACACACCTCCATTCTGTGACTTCACACACCTCCATTCTGACTTCACACACCTCCATTGTATGACTTCACACACCTCCATTCTGTGACTTCCCACCCCTCCATTCTATGACTTCACAAACTTCCATTGTGACGTAACACACCTCCATTCTATGAGTTCACACACCTCCATTCTATGACTTCACACACCTCCATTCTGACTTCACACACCTCTATTCTCTGACTTCACAGACCTCGAATCTGTGACTTCACTCACCTCTACTCTATGACTTCACACTTCTCCATTCTATGACTTTCCACACCTAATTTCTATGACTTCACCCACCTCCATTCTATGACTTCACACCTCCATTCTGACTTCACACACCTAAATTCTGTGACTTCACACACCTCCATTCTATGACTTCACACACCTACATTCTATGACTTCACTCACCTCCATTCTATGACTTCACACACCTCCTTTCTGAGTTGACACACCTCCATTCTATGACTTCACACCCCTCTAATTTGATTTCTCATACCTCCATTCTATGACTTCACAAACCTCCCTTCGGTGACTTCACAATACTCCATTCTATGACTTCACACATCTACATTCTATGACTTCACTCACCTCAATTCTCACTCACAAAACTCCATTCTGTGACTTCACAAAACTCCATTCTATGATTTCACATATCTCCATACTTTGACTTCACACACCTCCATCTATGATTGCACACACCTCCATTCTGAGTTCACACACCTCCATTCTGTGACTTCACACACCTCCATTCTGACTTCACACATCTCTATTCTGTGACTTCACACATCCATTTTGACTTCACACACCTCCAATATATGACGTCAAACAGCTCAATTCTCTGACTTCACACACCTCCATTTTATGACTTTAAACCCGACCATTCAGTGACTTCACACACCTCCATTCTATGACTTCATACACCTCCATTATATGACATCACCCACCTCCATTCTATGACTTCACACACCTCCATTCTCCGACTTCACACCCCTCTAATTTGATTTCTCATACCTCCATTCTATGACTTCACAAACCTCCCTTCGGTGACTTCACAATACTCCATTCTATGACTTCACACATCTACATTCTATGACTTCTCACACCTCAATTCTGACTCACAAAACTCCGTTCTGTGACTTCACAAAACTCCATTCTATGATTTAACATATCTCCATACTATGACTTAACACACCTCCATCTATGACTTCACACACCTCCATCTGAGTTCACACACCTCCATTCTGTGACTTCACACACCTCCATTCTGACTTCACACACCTCCATTGTATGACTTCACACACCTCCATTCTGTGACCTCACACACCTCCATTCTGTGACTTCACACACCTCCATTCTATGACTTCACACACCTCCATTCTATGACTTCACACACATCCACTCTATGACTTCACACACCTAATTTCTCTGACTTCACCCACCTCCATTCTATGACTTCACACCTCCATTCTGACTTCACACACCTCAATTCTGTGACTTCACACACCTCCATTCTATGACTTCACAAACTACCATTGTGACATCACTCACCTCCATTCTATGAGTTCACACACCTCCAATCTATGACTTCACTCACCTCCATTCGTTGACTTCACACACCTCCTTTCTGAGTTGACACACCTCCATTCTATGACTTCACACACCTCCAATCTGAATTCACACACCTCCATTCTATGACTTCACACACCTCCATTCTGACTTCACACACCTCTATTCTACGACTTCGTACACCTACATTCTGACTTCATACACCTCCATTCTATGACTTCACAGACCTCGAATCTGTGACTTCACTCAACTCCACTCTATGATTTCACACTTCTCCATTCTATGACTTCCCACAACTAATTTCTATGACTTCACCCACCTCCATTCTATGACTTCACACCTCCATTCTGACTTCACACACCTCCATTCTATGACTTCACTCACCTCCATTCTATGACTTCACACACCTCCTTTCTGAGTTGACACACCTCCATTCTATGACTTCACACACCTCCAATCTGAATTCACACACCTCCATTCTATGACTTCACCCACCTCCATTCTATGACTTCACACACCTCCATTCTCTGACTTCACACCCCTCTAATTTGATTTCTCATACCTCCATTCTATGACTTCACAAACCTCCCTTCGGTGATTTCAAATTACTCCATTCTATGACTTCACACATCTATATTCTATGACTTCACACACCTCAATTCTCACTCACACAACTCCATTCTGTGACTTCACAGAACCCCATTCTATGATTTCACATATCTCCATACTATGACTTCACACACCTCCATCTATGATTGCACACACCTCCATTCTGAGTTCACACACCTCCATTCTGTGTCTTCACACACCTCCATTCTGACTTCACACACCTCCATTGTATGACTTCACACACCTCCATTCTGTGACTTCCCACCCCTCCATTCTATGACTTCACAAACTTCCATTGTGACGTCACACACCTCCATTCTATGAGTTCACACACCTCCATTCTATGACTTCACACACCTCCATTCTGACTTCACACACCTCAATTCTCTGACTTCACAGACCTCGAATCTGTGACTTCACTCACCTCTACTCTATGACTTCACACTTCTCCATTCTATGACTTTCCACACCTAATTTCTATGACTTCACCCACCTCCCTTCTATGACTTCACACCTCCATTCTGACTTCACACACCTCCATTCTATGACTTCACACACCTCCATTCTGACTTCACACACCTCCATTCTGTGACTTCACACACCTCCATTCTATGATTTCACACACCTCCATTCTGTGACTTCACACACCTCCATTCTATGACTTCACACACCTCCATTCTGTGACTTCACACACCTCCATTCTATGACTTCACACACCTCCATTCTATGACTTCACACACCTACACTGTGACTTCACACACCTCCATTCTATGAGTTCACACACCTGCATTGTGACTTCACCCACCTCCATTCTATGACTTCAAACACCTCCATTCTGACTTCACACACCTAAATTCTGTGACTTCACACACCTCCATTCTATGACTTCACACACCTACATTCTATGACTTCACTCACCTCCATTCTATGACTTCACACACCTCCTTTCTGAGTTGACACACCTCCATTCTATGACTTCACACACCTCCAATCTGAATTCACACACCTCCATTCTATGACTTCACCCACCTCCATTCTATGACTTCACACACCTCCATTCTCCGACTTCACACCCCTCTAATTTGATTTCTCATACCTCCATTCTATGACTTCACAAACCTCCCTTCGGTGACTTCACAATACTCCATTCTATGACTTCACACATCTACATTCTATGACTTCTCACACCTCAATTCTGACTCACAAAACTCCATTCTGTGACTTCACAAAACTCCATTCTATGATTTAACATATCTCCATACTATGACTTAACACACCTCCATCTATGACTTCACACACCTCCATCTGAGTTCACACACCTCCATTCTGTGACTTCACACACCTCCATTCTGACTTCACACACCTCCATTGTATGACTTCACACACCTCCATTCTGTGACCTCACACACCTCCATTCTGTGACTTCACACACCTCCATTCTATGACTTCACACACCTCCATTCTATGACTTCACACACATCCACTCTATGACTTCACACACCTAATTTCTCTGACTTCACCCACCTCCATTCTATGACTTCACACCTCCATTCTGACTTCACACACCTCAATTCTGTGACTTCACACACCTCCATTCTATGACTTCACAAACTACCATTGTGACATCACTCACCTCCATTCTATGAGTTCACAAACCTCCAATCTATGACTTCACTCACCTCCATTCGTTGACTTCACACACCTCCTTTCTGAGTTGACACACCTCCATTCTATGACTTCACACACCTCCAATCTGAATTCACACACCTCCATTCTATGACTTCACACACCTCCATTCTGACTTCACACACCTCTATTCTACGACTTCGTACACCTACATTCTGACTTCATACACCTCCATTCTATGACTTCACAGACCTCGAATCTGTGACTTCACTCAACTCCACTCTATGATTTCACACTTCTCCATTCTATGACTTCCCACAACTAATTTCTATGACTTCACCCACCTCCATTCTATGACTTCACACCTCCATTCTGACTTCACACACCTCCATTCTATGACTTCACTCACCTCCATTCTATGACTTCACACACCTCCTTTCTGAGTTGACACACCTCCATTCTATGACTTCACACACCTCCAATCTGAATTCACACACCTCCATTCTATGACTTCACCCACCTCCATTCTATGACTTCACACACCTCCATTCTCTGACTTCACACCCCTCTAATTTGATTTCTCATACCTCCATTCTATGACTTCACAAACCTCCCTTCGGTGATTTCAAATTACTCCATTCTATGACTTCACACATCTATATTCTATGACTTCACACACCTCAATTCTCACTCACACAACTCCATTCTGTGACTTCACAGAACCCCATTCTATGATTTCACATATCTCCATACTATGACTTCACACACCTCCATCTATGATTGCACACACCTCCATTCTGAGTTCACACACCTCCATTCTGTGTCTTCACACACCTCCATTCTGACTTCACACACCTCCATTGTATGACTTCACACACCTCCATTCTGTGACTTCCCACCCCTCCATTCTATGACTTCACAAACTTCCATTGTGACGTCACACACCTCCATTCTATGAGTTCACACACCTCCATTCTATGACTTCACACACCTCCATTCTGACTTCACACACCTCTATTCTCTGACTTCACAGACCTCGAATCTGTGACTTCACTCACCTCTACTCTATGACTTCACACTTCTCCATTCTATGACTTTCCACACCTAATTTCTATGACTTCACCCACCTCCATTCTATGACTTCACACCTCCATTCTGACTTCACACACCTCCATTCTATGACTTCACACATCCATTCTGACTTCACACACCTCCATTCTGTGACTTCACACACCTCCATTCTATGATTTCACACACCTCCATTCTGTGACTTCACACACCTCCATTCTATGACTTCACACACCTCCATTCTGTGACTTCACACACCTCCATTCTGAGTTCACACACCTCCATTCTGTGACTTCTCACACCTCGATTCTGTGACTTCACACACCTCCAATCTGTGACTTCACACACTTCCATTCTATGACTTCACACACCTCCATTCTATGACTTCACACACCTCCATTCTGTGACTTCGCACACCTCCATTCTATGACCTCACACACCCTCATTCTATGATTTCACACACCTCCATTCTATGACTTCACACATCCATTTTGATTTCACACACCTCCAATATATGTCTTCAAACACCTCAATTCTGTGACTTCACACACCTCCATTCTATGACTTCATACCGTCCATTCTGTGATTTCACAAACCTCCATTCTATGACTTCACACACTTCCATTCTGTGACTTCACACACCTCCATTTTGTGACTTTACACACCTCCATTCTGGCTTCACACACCTCCATTCTGTGACTTCACACTCCTGCAATCTGTGACTTCCCACACCTCCATTCTGTGACTTCACACACCTCCACTCTATGACTTCACACACCTTCATTCTTACTTCACAAACACCCATTCTATGACTTCACACACCTCCATTCTATGACTTCACACACCTCCATTCTGTGACTTCACACACCTCCATTCTATGACTTCACACACCTCCATTGTGACTACACACACCTCCATTCTGTGAGTTCACACACCTCCATTCTTACTTCACACACCTCCATTCTATGACTTCACACACCTCCATTCTGAATTCACACAGCTCAATTCTGTGTCTTCACAAAATTCCATTCTGACTTCACACACCTCCATTGTATGAATTCACACACCTCCATTCTGTAACTTTACACACTTCCATTGTGACGTCACACACCTCCATTCTATGAGTTCACACACCTCCATTCTATGACTTCACACACCTCCATTCTGACTTCACAAACCTCTATTCTATGACTTCGCACACCTCCATTCTGACATCACACACGTCCAATCTATGACTTCACAGACCTCGAATCTGTGACTTCACTCACCTCCACTCTATGACATCACACTCCTCCATTCTATGACTTCACAACTCCATTCTGGCTTCACACACTTCCATTCAGTGACTTCACACACCTCCATTCAATGACTTCACACACCTCCATTCTATGACTTCACACACCTTCATTCTTACTTCAGAAACATCCATTCTATGACCTCACACTCCTCAATCTATGACTTCACAAACCTCCATTCTGTGACTTCACACACCTCCATACTGAGTTCACAAAACTCCATTCGGTGACTTAACACACCTCCATTCTGGCTTCACACACCTCCATTCTGTGACTTCACACACCTCCATTCTGTGACTTCACACACCTCCATTCTATGACTTCACACACCTCCATTCTATGACTTCACACACCTACACTGTGACTTCACACACCTCCATTCTATGAGTTCACACACCTGCATTGTGACTTCACCCACCTCCATTCTATGACTTCACACACCTCCATTCTGACTTCACACACCTACATTCTGTGACTTCACACACCTCCATTCTATGACTTCACACACCTACACTGTGACTTCACACACCTCCATTCTATGAGTTCACACACCTGCATTGTGACTTCACCCACCTCCATTCTATGACTTCACACACCTCCATTCTGACTTCACACACCTAAATTCTGTGACTTCACACACCTCCATTCTATGACTTCACACACCTACATTCTATGACTTCACTCACCTCCATTCTATGACTTCACACACGTCCTTTCTGAGTTGACACACCTCCATTCTATGACTTCACACACCTCCAATCTGAATTCACACACCTCCATTCTATGACTTCACCCACCTCCATTCTATGACTTCACACACGTCCATTCTCCGACTTCACACCCCTCTAATTTGATTTCTCATACCTCCATTCTATGACTTCACAAACCTCCCTTCGGTGACTTCACAATACTCCATTCTATGACTTCACACATCTACATTCTATGACTTCACTCACCTCAATTCTCACTCACAAAACTCCATTCTGTGACTTCACAAAACTCCATTCTATGATTTCACATATCTCCATACTATGACTTCACACACCTCCATCTATGATTGCACACACCTCCATTCTGAGTTCACACACCTCCATTCTGTGACTTCACACACCTCCATTCTGACTTCACACACCTCCATTGTATGACTTCACACACCTCCATTCTGTGACTTCCAACCCCTCCATTCTATGAGTCCACAAACTTCCATTGTGACGTCACACACCTCCATTCTATGAGTTCACACACCTCCATTCTATGACTTCACACACCTCCATTCTCACTTCACACACCTCTATTCTATGACTTCGAACACCTACATTCTGACTTCACACACCTCCATTCTATGACTTCACAGACCTCGAATCTGTGACTTCACTCACCTCTACTCTATGACTTCACACTTCTCCATTCTATGACTTCACACACCTCCATTCTATGACTTCACACACCTCCATTCTATGACTTCACACACCTACACTGTGACTTCACACACCTCCATTCTATGAGTTCACACACCTGCATTGTGACTTCACCCACCTCCATTCTATGACTTCACACACCTCCATTCTGACCTCACACACCTCCATTCTGACTTCACATACCTAAATTCTGTGACTTCACACACCTCCATTCTCTGATTTCACACACCTCCATTCTATGACTTCACTCACCTCCATTCTATGACTTCACACACCTCCTTTCTGAGTTGACACACCTCCATTCTATGACTTCACACACCTCCAATCTGAATTCACACACCTCCATTCTATGACTTCACCCACCTCCATTCTATGACTTCACACACCTCCATTCTACGACTTCACACCCCTCTAATTTGATTTCTCATACCTCCATTCTATGACTTCACAAACCTCCCTTCGGTGACTTCACAATACTCCATTCTATGACTTCACACATCTACATTCTATGACTTCACTCACCTCAATTCTCACTCACAAAACTCCATTCTGTGACTTCACAAAACTCCATTCTATGATTTCACATATCTCCATACTATGACTTCACACACCTCCATCTATGATTGCACACACCTCCATTCTGAGTTCACACACCTCCATTGTATGACTTCACACACCTCCATTCTGTGACTTCCAACCCCTCCATTCTATGAGTCCACAAACTTCCATTGTGACGTCACACACCTCCATTCTATGAGTTCACACACCTCCATTCTATGACTTCACACACCTCCATTCTGACTTCACACACCTCTATTCTATGACTTCGAACACCTATATTCTGACTTCACACACCTCCATTCTATGACTTCACAGACCTCGAATCTGTGATTTCACTCACCTCTACTCTATGACTTCACACTTCTCCATTCTATGACTTCCCACACCTAATTTCTATGACTTCACCCACCTCCCTTCTATGACTTCACACCTCCATTCTGACTTCACACACCTCAATTCTATGACTTCACACACCTCCATTCTATGACTTCACAGACCTACACTGTGACTTCACACACCTCAATTCTATGAGTTCACACACCTGCATTGTGACTTCACCCACCTCCATTCTATGACATCACACACCTCCATTCTGACCTCACACACCTCCATTCTGACTTCACATACCTAAATTCTGTGACTTCACACACCTCCATTCTCTGATTTCACACACCTCCATTCTATGACTTCACTCACCTCCATTCTATGACTTCACACACCTCCTTTCTGAGTTGACACACCTCCATTCTATGACTTCACACACCTCCAATCTGAATTCACACACCTCCATTCTATGACTTCACCCACCTCCATTCTATGACTTCACACACCTCCATTCTCCGACTTCACACCCCTCTAATTTGATTTCTCATACCTCCATTCTATGACTTCACAAACCTCCCTTCGGTGACTTCACAATACTCCATTCTATGACTTCACACACCTCCATTCTATGACATCACAGACATCGAATCTGTGACTTCACTCACCTCCACTCTATGACTTCACACTTCTCCATTCTATGACTTCCAACACCTAAGTTCTATGACTTCACCCACCTCCATTCTAAGACTTCACACCTCCATTCCGACTTCACACACCTCCACTCTATGACTTCCCACACCTCCATTCTGACTTCACACACCTGCATTCTATGACTTCACACACCTCCATTCTATGACTTCACACCTTCATTCTGTGACTTCACACACCTCCATTCTGAGTTCACACACCTCCATTCTGTGACTTCACACACCTCAATTCTCACTTCACACAGCTTCATTCTATGACTTCACACACCTCCATTCTATGATTTCACACACCTCCATTGTGACTTCACACACCTCCATTCTATGAGTTCACACACCTCCATTCTGACTTCACACACCTCCATTCTATGACTTCACACACCTCCATTCTGACTTCACACACCTCCATTCTATGACTTCACACAAGTCCATTCTGACTTCACACACCTCCATTCTGTGACTTCACACAACTCCATTCAGACTTCAGACACCTCCATCTATGAGTTCACACACGTGCACTGTGACTTCACACACCTCCATTCTATGACTTCACACACCCCCATTCTGACTTCACACACCTCCATGCTGACTTCACAAACATCAATTCTGTGACTTCACACACCTCCATTCTTTGACTTCACACACCTCCATTGTGAGTTCACACACCTCCATTCTGAATTCACAAACATCAATTCTGTGACTTCACACACCTCCATTCTATGACTTCACAAACCTCCATTCTATGACTTCACACACCTCCATTCTATGACTCCTCAAACCTCCATTCTGACTTCACACACCTCCATTCTGACTTCACAAACATCAATTCTGTGACTTCACAAACCTCCATTCTATGACTTCACACACCTCCATTCTATGACTTCACACACCTCCATTCTATGACTTCACACACTTCCATTCTTTGACTTCACACACTTCCATTTTTTGACTTCACACATCTCCATTGTGAGTTCACACACCTCCATTCTATGACTTCACACACCTCCATTCTGACTTCACACAGCTCCATTCTATGACTTCACACACCTCCATTCTGTGCCTTCACACATCCCCATTTTATGACTTAACACACCTTCATTCTTACTTCACAAACATTCATTCGATGCCTTCACACACCTCCATTCTATGACTTCACACACTTCCATTCTATGACTTTACACACCTCCATTTTGTGACTTCACACACCTCAATTCTGTGACTTCACACATCTACATTATGACTTCACACACCTCCATTCTATGACTTCACACACCTCCATTCTATGACTTCACAAACTTCCATTCTGACTTCACACACCTCCATTCTATGACTTCCACACCTCCATTCTGTGACTTCACACACCACCATTCTATGACTTCACATACCTCCATTGTGACTTCACACACCTCCATTCTATGAGTTCGCAGACCTCCATTCTGACTTCACACACCTCCATTCTATGACTTCACACACCTCCATTCTGACTTCACACACCTCCATTCTATGACTTCACACAACTCCATTCTGACTTCACACACCTCCATTCTGTGACTTCACACACCTCCATTCCGTGACTTCACACACCTCCATTCGATGCCTTCACACACCTCCATTCTGTGACTTCACACACCACCATTGTTTGACTTCACACACCTCCATTTTTGGACTTCACACACCTCCATTCCATGACTTCACACATCTCCATTTTATGAGTTCGCACACCTCCATTTTGACTTCACACACCTCCATTCTGTGACTTCACACACCTTCATTCTACTTCAGAAACATCCATTCTATGACTTCACACACCTCCATTCTATGACTTCACAAACCTCCATTCTGTGTCTTCACACACCTCCATTCTGAGTTCACACACCTCAATTCTCTGACTTCACACACCTCAGTTCTGTCTTCACACACCTCCATTCTTGACATCACACAATTCCTTTCTATGACTTCACACACCTCCATTCTTTGACTTCACACACCTCCATTGTAAGTTCACACACCTCCATTCTATGACTTCACACACCTCCATTATGACTTCACACAGCTCCATTCTATGACTTCACACACCTCCAATCTGTGCCTTCACACACCTCCATTCTATGACTTAACACACCTTCATTCTTATTTCACAAACATCCATTCTATGATCACACACCTCCATTCTATGACTTCACAAACCTCCATTCTATGACTTCACACACCTCCATTCTATGACTTCACACACCTCCATTCTGACTTCACACACCTCCATTCTATGACTTCCACACCTCCATTCTGTGACTTCACACACCACGATTATATGACTTCACATACCTCCATTGTGACTTCACACACCTCCATTCTATGAGTTCACACACCTCCATTCTGACTTCACACACCTCCATTCTATGACTTCACACACCTCCATTTTGTCTTCACACACCTCCATTCTATGACTTCACACAACTCCATTCCATGACTTCACACAACTCCATTCGATGCCTTCACACACCTCCATTCTGTGACTTCCCACACCACCATTGTTTGACTTCACACACCTCCATTTTTGGACTTCACCCACCTCCATTCCATGACTTCACACATCTCCATTTTATGAGTTCGCACACCTCCATTTTGACTTCACACACCTCCATTCTGTGACTTCACACACCTTCATTCTACTTCAGAAACATCCAGTCTATGACTTCACCCACCACCATTCTATGACTTCACAAACCTCCATTCTGTGTCTTCACACACCTCCATTCTGGGTTCACACACCTCAATTCTCTGACTTCACACACCTCAATTCTGGCTTCACACACCTCCATTCTATGACTTCACACAATTCCTTTCTATGACTTCACACACCTCCATTCTGACTTCACACAGCTCCATTCTATGACTTCACACACCTCCAATCTGTGCCTTCACACACCTCCATTCTATGACTTAACACACCTTCATTCTTACTTCACAAACATCCATTCTATGATCACACACCTCCATTCTATGACTTCACACACCTCCATTCTATGACTTCACACACCTCCATTCTGTGACTTCACACACCTTCATTCTACTTCAGAAACATCCATTCTATGACTTCACACACCTCCATTCTATGACTTCACAAACCTCCATTCTGTGTCTTCACACACCTCCATTCTGAGTTCACACACCTCAATTCTCTGACTTCACACACCTCAGTTCTGTCTTCACACACCTCCATTCTTGACATCACACAATTCCTTTCTATGACTTCACACACCTCCATTCTTTGACTTCACACACCTCCATTGTAAGTTCACACACCTCCATTCTATGACTTCACACACCTCCATTATGACTTCACACAGCTCCATTCTATGACTTCACACACCTCCAATCTGTGCCTTCACACACCTCCATTCTATGACTTAACACACCTTCATTCTTATTTCACAAACATCCATTCTATGATCACACACCTCCATTCTATGACTTCACAAACCTCCATTCTATGACTTCACACACCTCCATTCTATGACTTCACACACCTCCATTCTGACTTCACACACCTCCATTCTATGACTTCCACACCTCCATTCTGTGACTTCACACACCACGATTATATGACTTCACATACCTCCATTGTGACTTCACACACCTCCATTCTATGAGTTCACACACCTCCATTCTGACTTCACACACCTCCATTCTATGACTTCACACACCTCCATTTTGTCTTCACACACCTCCATTCTATGACTTCACACAACTCCATTCCATGACTTCACACAACTCCATTCGATGCCTTCACACACCTCCATTCTGTGACTTCCCACACCACCATTGTTTGACTTCACACACCTCCATTTTTGGACTTCACCCACCTCCATTCCATGACTTCACACATCTCCATTTTATGAGTTCGCACACCTCCATTTTGACTTCACACACCTCCATTCTGTGACTTCACACACCTTCATTCTACTTCAGAAACATCCAGTCTATGACTTCACCCACCACCATTCTATGACTTCACAAACCTCCATTCTGTGTCTTCACACACCTCCATTCTGGGTTCACACACCTCAATTCTCTGACTTCACACACCTCAATTCTGGCTTCACACACCTCCATTCTATGACTTCACACAATTCCTTTCTATGACTTCACACACCTCCATTCTGACTTCACACAGCTCCATTCTATGACTTCACACACCTCCAATCTGTGCCTTCACACACCTCCATTCTATGACTTAACACACCTTCATTCTTACTTCACAAACATCCATTCTATGATCACACACCTCCATTCTATGACTTCACACACCTCCATTCTATGACTTCACACACCTCCATTCAGTGAGTTCACACACCTCAATTCTGTGACTTCACACACCTCCATTATGACTTCTCACACCTCCATTCTATGACTTCACACACCTCCATTCTATGACTTCACACCTCCATTCTGTGACTTCACACACCTCCATTCTGAGTTCACACACCTCCATTCTGTGACTTCACACACCTCAATTCTCACTTCACACAGCTTCATTCTATGACTTCACACACCTCCATGCTGTGACTTTACACACCTCCATTCTATGATTTCACACACCTCCATTGTGACTTCACACACCTCCATTCTATGAGTTCACACACCTCCATTCTGACTTCACACACCTCCATTCTATGACTTCACACACCTCCATTCTGACTTCACACACCTCCATTCTATGACTTCACACAAGTCCATTCTGACTTCACACACCTCCATTCTGTGACTTCACACACCTCCATTCCATGACTTCACACACCTCCATTCGATGACTTCACGCACCTCCATTCTTTGACTTCACACACCTCCATTCTATGATTTCACACACCTCCGTCTGACTTCACACACCTCCATTCTATGACTTCACACACCTCCAATCTGTGACTTCACATACCTCAATTCTGTGACTTCACACACCTCCATTATGACTTCACACACCTCCATTCTATGACTTCACACACCTCCATTCTATGACTTCACACACCTAGATTCTGTGACTTCACACACCTCCGTTCTGAGTTCACACACCTCAATTCTGTGACTTCACACACCTCCAATCTGACTTCACCCAGCTCCATTCAATGACTTCACACAAATCCATTCTGTGACTTCGCACACCTCCAATCTGACTTCACACAGCTCCACTCTATGACTTCCCACACCTCCATTCTATGATTTCACACACCTTCATTCTATGACTTCACACACCTCCATTCTGTGATGTCACACACCTCCATTCTGAGTTCAAACACCTCCGTTCTGTGACTTAACACACCTCCATTCTGTGACTTCACACACCACCATTCTGAGTTCACACACCTCCATTCTGTGACTTCAAACACCTCCATTCTGACTTCAAACAGCTCTATTCTATGACTTCACACACCTCCATTCTGTGCCTTCACACACGTCCATTCTATGATTTAACACACCTTCATTCTTACTTCACAAACATCCATTCTATGACTTCACACACCTCCATTCTATGACTTCACACATCTCCATTCTATGACTTCACAAACCTCCATTCTGTGACTTCACACACCTCAATTCTGTGGACTTCACACACCTCCATTATGACTTCACACACATCCATTCTATGACTTCACACACCTCCATTCTATGACTTCACACACCTTCATTCTGTGACTTCACACACCTCCATTCTCAGTTCACACACCTCCAATCTGTGACTTCACACAACTCCAATCTGATTTCACACAGCTCCATTCTATGACTTCACACACCTCCATTCTCTGACTTCACACACCTCCATTCTATGACTTCACACACCTCCATTGTGACTTCACACAGCTCCATTCTATGAGTTCACACACCTCCATTCTGACTTCACACACCTCCATTCTATGACTTCACACACCTCCATTCTGACTTCACACACCTCCATTCCATGACTTCACACAACTCCATTATGACTTCAGACACCTCCATTGTATGAGTTCACACACGTGCATTGTGACTTCACACACCTCCATTCTATGACTTCACACACCTCCATTCTGACTTCACACACCTCCATTCTGACTTCACAAACATCAATTCTGTGACTTCACACACCTCCATTCTTTCGCTTCACACACCTCCATTGTGAGTTCACACACCTCCATTCTGAATTCACAAACGTCAATTCTGTGACTTCACACACCTCCATTCTATGACTTCACACACCTCCATACTACGACTTCACACACCTCTATTCTATGACTTCACAAACCTCCATTCTGACTTCACACACCTCCATTCTGACTTGAAAAACATAAATTCTGTGACTTCACACACCTCCATTCTATGACTTCACACACAGCCATTCTATGACTTCACACACCTCCATTCTATGACTTCACACACTTCCATTCTTTGACTTCACACACCTCCATTTTTTCACTTCACACATCTCCATTGTGAGTTCACACACCTCCATTCTATGACTTCACACACCTCCATTCTGACTTCACACAGCTCCATTCTATGACTTCACACACCTCCATTCTGTGCCTTCACACATCTCCATTTTATGACTTAACACACCTTCATTCTTTCTTCACAAACATTCATTCTATGACTTCACACACCTCCATTCTATGACTTCACACACCTCCATTCTATGACTTCCACACCTCCATTCTGTGACTTCACACACCACCATTCTATGACTTCACATACCTCCATTGTGACTTCACACACCTCCATTCTATGAGTTCACACACCTCCATTCTGTCTTCACACACCTCCATTCTATGATTTCACACACCTCCATTCTGACTTCACCCACCTCCATTCTATAACTTCACACAACTCCATTCTGACTTCACAGACCTTCATTCTGTGACTTCACACACCTCCATTCCATGACTTCACACACCTCCATTCGATGCCTTCACACACCTCCATTCTTTGACTTCACACACCTCCATTCTATGAGTTCACACACCTCCATTTGTGACTCTACACACCACATTTTTGACTTCACACACTTCCATTCTGTGATTTCACATACCTCCATTCAGTGACTTCACACATCTACATTCTATGACTTCACACACCTCAATTCTCACTCACAAAACTCCATTCTGTGACTTCACAAAACTCCATTCTATGATTTCACATATCTCCATACTATGACTTCACACACCTCCATCTATGATTGCACACACCTCCATTCTGTGTTCACACACCTCCATTCTGTGACTTCACACACCTCCATTCTGACTTCACACACCTCCATTGTATGACTTCACACACCTCCATTCTGTGACTTCCAACCCCTCCATTCTATGACTCCACAAACTACAATTGTGACGTCACACACCTCCATTCTATGAGTTCACACACCTCCATTCTATGACTTCACACACCTCCATTCTGACTTCACACACCTCTATTCTATGACTTCCAACACCTACATTCTGACTTCACACACCTCCATTCTATGACTTCACAGACCTCGAATCTGTGACTTCACTCACCTCTTCTCTATGACTTCACACTTCTCCATTCTATGACTTCCCACACCTATTTTCTATGACTTCACCCACCTCTCTTCTATGACTTCACACCTCCATTCTGACTTCACACACCTCCATTCTATGACTTCACACACCTCCATTCTATGACTTCACACACCTCCATTCTATGACTTCACACACATACACTGTGACTTCACACACCTCCATTCTATGAGTTCACAAACCTGCCTTGTGACTTCACCCACCTCCATTCTATGACTTCACACACCTCCATTCTGACCTCACACACCTCCATTCTGACTTCACATACCTAAATTCTGTGACTTCACACACCTCCATTCTCTGATTTCACACACCTCCATTCTATGACTTCACTCACCTCCATTCTATGACTTCACACACCTCCTTTCTGAGTTGACACACCTCCATTCTATGACTTCACACACCTCCAATCTGAATTCACACACCTCCATTCTATGACTTCAACCACCTCCATTCTATGACTTCACACACCTCCATTCTACGACTTTACACCCCTCTAATTTGATTTCTCATACCTCCATTCTATGACTTCACAAACCTCCCTTCGGTGACTTCACAATACTCCATTCTATGACTTTACACACCTCCATTCTATGACATCACAGACCTCGAATCTGTGAGTTCACTCACCTCCACTCTATGACTTCACACTTCTCCATTCTATGACTTCCCACACCTAAGTTCTATGACTTCACCCACCTCCATTCTAAGACTTCACAACTCCATTCTGACTTCACACACCTCCACTCTATGACTTCACACACCTCCATTCTGACTTCACACACCTCCATTCTGTGACTTCACACACCTCCATTCTATGATTTCACACACCTCCATTCTGTGACCTCACACACCTCCATTCTATGACTTCACACACCTCCATTCTGTGACGTCACACACCTCCATTCTGAGTTCACACACTTCCATTCTGTGACGTCTCACACCTCGATTCTGTGACTTCACACACCTCCAATCTGTGACTTCACACACTTCCATTCTATGACTTCACACACCTCCATTCTATGACTTCACACACCTCCATTCTGTGACTTCACACACCTCCATTCTATGACCTCACACACCCTCATTCTATGATTTCACACACCTCCATTCTATGACTTCACACATCCATTTTGATTTCACACACCTCCAATATATGTCTTCAAACACCTCAATTCTGTGACTTCACACACCTCCATTCTATGACTTCACACACTTCCATTCTCTGACATCACACACCTCCATTTTGTGACTTTACACACCTCCATTCTGGCTTCACACACCTCCATTCTGTGACTTCACACTCCTGCAATCTCTGACTTCCCACACCTACATTCTGTGACTTCACACACCTCTATTCTATGACTTCACACACCTTCATTCTTACTTCACAAACACCCATTCTATGACTTCACACACCTCCATTCTATGACTTCACAAACCTCCATTCTGTGACTCACACACCTCCATTCTATGACTTCACACACCTCCATTGTGACTACACACACTCCATTCTATGAGTTCACACACCTCCATTCTTACTTCACACACCTCCATTCTATGACTTCACACACCTCCATTTTGAATTCACACAGCTCAATTCTGGGACTTCACAAAATTCCATTCTGATTTCACACACCTCCATTGTATGAATTCACACACCTCCATTCTGAAACTTCACACACTTCCATTGTGACGTCGCACACCTCCATTCTATGAGTTCACACACCTCCATTCTGACTTCACAAACCTCTATTCTATGACTTCGCACACCTCCATTCTGACATCACACACGTCCAATCTATGACTTCACAGACCTCGAATCTGTGACTTCACTCACCTCCACTCTATGACTTCACACTCCTCCATTCTATGACTTCACACCTCCATTCTGACTTCACACACTTCCATTCAGTGACTTCACACACCTCCATTCAATGACTTCACACACCTCCATTCTATGACTTCACACACCTTCATTCTTACTTCAGAAACATCCATTCTATGACCTCACACACCTCCATCTATGACTTCACAAACCTCCATTCTGTGACTTCACACACCTCCATACTGAGTTCACAAAACTCCATTCGGTGACTTAACACACCTCCATTCTGGCTTCACACACCTCCATTCTGTGACTTCACACATCCATTTTGACTTCACACACCTCCAATATATGACTTCAAACAGCTCAATTCTCTGACTTCACACACCTCCATTTTATGACTTTAAACCCGACCATTCACTGACTTCACACACCTCCATTGTATGACTTCATACACCTCCATTCTATGACTTCACCCACCTCCATTCTATGACTTCACACACCTCCATTCTCCGACTTCACACCCCTCTAATTGATTTCTCATACCTCCATTCTATGACTTCACAAACCGCCCTTCGGTGACTTCACAATACTCCATTCTATGACTTCACACATCTACATTCTATGACTTCACACACCTCAATTCTGACTCACACAACTCCATTCTGTGACTTCACAAAACTCCATTCTATGATTTAACATATCTCCATACTATGACTTTACACACCTCCATCTATGACTTCACACACCTCCATCTGAGTTCACACACCTCCATTCTGTGACTTCACACACCTCCATTCTGACTTCACACACCTCCATTGTATGACTTCACACACCTCCATTCTGTGACTTCACACACCTCCATTCTGTGACTTCACACACCTCCATTGTATGATTTCACACATCTCCATTCTATGACTTCACACACCTCCATTCTATGACTTCACACACCTAATTTCTCTGACTTCACCCACCTCCATTCTATGACTTCACAAACTACCATTGTGACGTCACACACCTCCATTCTATGAGTTCACACACCTCCATTCTATGACTTCACTCACCTCCATTCTTTGACTTCACACACCTCCTTTCTGAGTTGACACACCTCCATTCTATGACTTCACACACCTCCAATCTGAATTCACACACCTCCATTCTATGACTTCACCCACCTCCATTCTATGACTTCACACACCTCCATTCTCCGACTTCACACCCCTCTAATTTGATTTCTCATACCTCCATTCTATGACTTCACAAACCTCCCTTCGGTGACTTCACAATACTCCATTCTATGACTTCACACATCTACATTCTATGACTTCACACACCTCAATTCTGACTCACACAACTCCATTTTGTGACTTCACAAAACTCCATTCTATGATTTCACATATCTCCATACTATTACTTCACACACCTCCATCAATTACTTCACACACCGCCATTCTGAGTTCACACACCTGCATTCTTTGGCTTCACACACCTCCATTCTGACTTCACACACCTCCATTGTATGACTTCACCCACCTCCATTCTGTGACTTCACACACCTCCTTTCTATGACTTCACAAACTTCCATTGTGACGTCACACACCTCCATTCTATGAGTTCACACACCTCCATTCTATGACTTCACACACCTCCATTCTGACTTCACACACCTCTATTCTACGACTTCGTATACCTACATTCTGACTTCATACACCTCCATTCTATGACTTCACAGACCTCGAATCTGTGACTTCACTCACCTCCACTCTATGACTTCACACTTCTCCATTCTATGACTTCCCACAACTAATTTCTATGACTTCACCCACCTCCATTCTATGAATTCACACCTCCATTCTGACTTCACACACCTCCATTCTATGACTTCACTCACCTCCATTCTATGACTTCACACACCTCCTTTCTTAGTTGACACACCTCCATTCTATGACTTCACACACCTCCAATCTGAATTCACACACCTCCATTCTATGACTTCACCCACCTCCATTCTATGACTTCACACACCTCCATTCTCTGAATTCACACCCCTCTAATTTGATTTCTCATACCTCCATTCTATGACTTCACAAACCTCCCTTCGGTGACTTCAAATTACTCCATTCTATGACTTCACACATCTATATTCTATGACTTCACACACCTCAATTCTCACTCACACAACTCCATTCTGTGACTTCACAGAACCCCATTCTATGATTTCACATATCTCCATACTATGACTTCACACACCTCCATCTATGATTGCACACACCTCCATTCTGAGTTCACACACCTCCATTCTGTGACTTCACACACCTCCATTCTGACTTCACACACCTCCATTGTATGACTTCACACACCTCCATTCTGTGACTTCCCACCCCTCCATTCTATGACTTCACAAACTTCCATTGTGACGTAACACACCTCCATTCTATGAGTTCACACACCTCCATTCTATGACTTCACACACCTCCATTCTGACTTCACACAGCTCTATTCTCTGACTTCACAGACCTCGAATCTGTGACTTCACTCACCTCTACTCTATGATTTCACACTTCTCCATTCTATGACTTTCCACACCTAATTTCTATGACTTCACCCACCTCCATTCTATGACTTCACACCTCCATTCTGACTTCACACACCTCCATTCTATGACTTCACACACCTCCATTCTGACTTCACACACCTCCATTCTGTGACTTCACACACCTCCATTCTATGATTTCACACACCTCCATTCTGTGACTTCACACACCTCCATTCTATGACTTCACACACCTCCATTCTGTGACTTCACACACCTCCATTCTATGACTTCACACACCTCCATTCTATGACTTCACACACCTACACTGTGACTTCACACACCTCCATTCTATGAGTTCACACACCTGCATTGTGACTTCACCCACCTCCATTCTATGACTTCACATACCTCCATTCTGACTTCACACACCTAAATTCTGTGACTTCACACACCTTCATTCTATGACTTCACACAATTACATTCTATGACTTCACTCACCTCCATTCTATGACTTCACACACCTCCTTTCTGAGTTGACACACCTCCATTCTATGACTTCACACACTTCCAATCTGAATTCACACACCTCCATTCTATGACTTCACCCACCTCCATTCTATGACTTCACACACCTCCATTCTCCGCCTTCACACCCCTCTAATTTGATTTCTCATACCTCCATTCTATGACTTCACAAACCTCCCTTCGGTGACTTCACAATACTCCATTCTATGACTTCACACATCTACATTCTATGACTTTACTCACCTCAATTCTCACTAACAAAACTCCATTCTGTGACTTCACAAAACTCCATTCTATGATTTCACATATCTCCATACTATGACTTCACACACCTCCATCTATGATTGCACACACCTCCATTCTGAGTTCACACACCTCCATTCTGTGACTTCACACACCTCCATTCTGACTTCACACACCTCCATTGTATGACTTCACACACCTCCATTCTGTGACTTCCAACCCCTCCATTCTATGAGTCCACAAACTTCCATTGTGACGTCACACACCTCCATTCTATGAGTTCACACACCTCCATTCTATGACTTCGCACACCTCCATTCTGACTTCACACACCTCTATTCTATGACTTCGAACACCTATATTCTGACTTCACACACCTCCATTCTATGACTTCACAGACCTCGAATCTGTGACTTCACTCACCTCTACTCTATGACTTCACACTTCTCCATTCTATGACTTCACACACCTCCATTCTATGACTTCACACACCTCCATTCTATGACTTCACACACCTACACTGTGACTTCACACACCTCCATTCTATGAGTTCACACACCTGCATTGTGACTTCACCCACCTCCATTCTATGACTTCACACACCTCCATTCTGACCTCACACACCTCCATTCTGACTTCACATACCTAAATTCTGTGACTTCACACACCTCCATTCTCTGATTTCACACACCTCCATTCTATGACTTCACTCACCTCCATTCTATGACTTCACACACCTCCTTTCTGAGTTGACACACCTCCATTCAATGACTTCACACAGCTCCAATCTGAATTCACACACCTCCATTCTATGACTTCACCCACCTCCATTCTATGACTTCACACACCTCCATTCTACGACTTCACACCCCTCTAATTTGATTTCTCATACCTCCATTCTATGACTTCACAAACCTCCCTTCGGTGACTTCACAATACTCCATTCTATGACTTCACACACCTCCATTCTATGACATCACAGACCTCGAATCTGTGACTTCACTCACCTCCACTCTTTGACTTCACACTTCTCCATTCTATGAATTCCCACACCTAAGTTCTATGACTTCACCCACCTCCATTCTAAGACTTCACACCTCCATTCTGACTTCACACACCTCCACTCTATGACTTCACACACCTCCATTCTGACTTCACACACCTCCATTCTGTGATTTCACACACCTCAATTCTATGATTTCACACACCTCCATTCTGTGACCTCACACACCTCCATTCTATTACTTCACACACCTCCATTCTGTGACGTCACACACCTCCATTCTGAGTTCACACACCTCCATTCTGTGACTTCTCACACCTCGATTCTGTGACTTCACACACCTCCAATCTGTGACTTCACACACTTCCATTCTATGACTTCACACACCTCCATTCTATGACTTCACACACCTCCATTCTGTGACTTCACACACCTCCATTCTATGACCTCACACACCCTCATTCTATGATTTCACACACCTCCATTCTATGACTTCACACATCCATTTTGATTTCACACACCTCCAATATATGTCTTCAAACACTTCAATTCTCTGACTTCACACACCTCCATTCTATGACTTCATACCCTCCATTCTGTGATTTCACAAACCTCCATTCTATGACTTCACACACTTCCATTCTGTGACTTCACACACCTCCATTTTGTGACTTTACACACCTCCATTCTGGCTTCACACACCTCCTTTCTGTGACTTCACACTCCTGCAATCTGTGACTTCCCACACCTCCATTCTGTGACTTCACACACCTCCATTCTATGACTTCACACACCTTCATTCTTACTTCACAAACACCCATTCTATGACTTCACACACCTCCATTCTATGACTTCACACACCTCCATTCTGTGACTTCACACACCTCCATTCTATGACTTCACACACCTCCATTGTGACTACACACACCTCCATTCTATGAGTTCACACACCTCCATTCTTACTTCACACACCTCCATTCTATGACTTCACACACCTCCATTCTGAATTCACACAGCTCAATTCTGTGTCTTCACAAAATTCCATTCTGACTTCACACACCTCCATTGTATGAATTCACACACCTCCATTCTGTAACTTCACACACTTCCATTGTGACGTCATACACCTCCATTCTATGAGTTCACACACCTCCATTCTATGACTTCACACACCTCCATTCTGACTTCACAAACCTCTATTCTTTGACTTCGCACACCTCCATTCTGACATCACACACGTCCAATCTATGACTTCACAGACCTCGAATCTGTGACTTCACTCACCTCCACTGTATGACATCACACTCCTCCATTCTATGACTTCACACCTCCATTCTGGCTTCACACACTTCCATTCAGTGACCTCACACACCTCCATTCAATGACTTCACACACCTCCATTCTATGACTTCACACACCTTCATTCTTACTTCAGAAACATCCATTCTATGACCTCACACTCCTCCATCTATGACTTCACAAACCTCCATTCTGTGACTTCACACACCTCCATACTCAGTTCACAAAACTCCATTCGGTGACTTAACACACCTCCATTCTGGCTTCACACACCTCCATTCTGTGACTTCCCACACCTCCATTCTGTGACTTCACACACCTCCATTCTATGACTTCACACACCTCCATTCTATGACTTCACACACCTACACTGTGACTTCACACACCTCCATTCTATGAGTTCACACACCTGCATTGTGACTTCACCCACCTCCATTCTATGACTTCACACACCTCCATTCTGACTTCACACACCTACATTCTGTGACTTCACACACCTCCATTCTATGACTTCACACACCTACACTGTGACTTCACACACCTCCATTCTATGAGTTCACACACCTGCATTGTGACTTCACCCACCTCCATTCTATGACTTCACACACCTCCATTCTGACTTCACACACCTAAATTCTGTGACTTCACACACCTCCATTCTCTGATTTCACACACCTCCATTCTATGACTTCACTCACCTCCATTCTATGACTTCACACACGTCCTTTCTGAGTTGACACACCTCCATTCTATGACTTCACACACCTCCAATCTGAATTCACACACCTCCATTCTATGACTTCACCCACCTCCATTCTATGACTTCACACACGTCCATTCTCCGACTTCACACCCCTCTAATTTGATTTCTCATACCTCCATTCTATGACTTCACAAACCTCCCTTCAGAAACTTCACAATACTCCATTCTATGACTTCACACATCTACATTCTATGACTTCACTCACCTCAATTCTCACTCACAAAACTCCATTCTGTGACTTCACAAAACTCCATTCTATGATTTCACATATGTCCATACTGACTTCACACACCTCCATCTATGATTGCACACACCTCCATTCTGAGTTCACACACCTCCATTCTGTGACTTCACACACCTCCATTCTGACTTCACACTCCTCCATTGTATGACTTCACACACCTCCATTCTGTGACTTCCAACCCCTCCATTCTATGAGTCCACAAACTTCCATTGTGACGTCACACACCTCCATTCTATGAGTTCACACACCTCCATTCTATGACTTCACACACTTCCATTCTGACTTCACACACCTCTATTCTATGACTTCGAACACCTACATTCTGACTTCACACACCTCCATTCTATGACTTCACAGACCTCGAATCTGTGACTTCACTCACCTCTACTCTATGACTTCACACTTCTCCATTGTATGACTTCCCACACCTAATTTCTATGAGTTCACCCACCTCCCTTCTATGACTTCACACCTCCATTCTGACTTCACACACCTCCATTCTATGACTTCACACACCTCCATTCTATGACTTCACAGACCTACACTGTGACTTCACACACCTCCATTCTATGAGTTCACACACCTGCATTGTGACTTCACCCACCTCCATTCTATGACTTCACACACCTCCATTCTGACCTCACACACCTCCATTCTGACTTCACATACCTAAATTCTGTGACTTCACACACCTCCATTCTCTGATTTCACACACCTCCATTCTATGACTTCACTCACCTCCATTCTATGACTTCACACACCTCCTTTCTGAGATGACACACCTCCATTCTATGACTTCACACACCTCCAATCTGAATTCACACACCTCCATTCTGTGACTTCACCCACCTCCATTTTATGACTTCACACACCTCCATTCTCCGACTTCACACCCCTCTAATTTGATTTCTCATACCTCCATTCTATGACTTCACAAACCTCCCTTCGGTGACTTCACAATACTCCATTCTATGACTTCACACACCTCCATTCTATGACATCACAGACATCGAATCTGTGACTTCACTCACCTCCACTCTATGACTTCACACTTCTCCATTCTATGACTTCCCACACCTAAGTTCTATGACTTCACCCACCTCCATTCTAAGACTTCACACCTCCATTCCGACTTCACACACCTGCACTCTATGACTTCCCACACCTCCATTCTGACTTCACACACCTGCATTCTATGACTTCACACACCTCCATTCTATGACTTCACACCTTCATTCTGTGACTTCACACACCTCCATTCTGAGTTCACACACCTCCATTCTGTGACTTCACACACCTCAATTCTCACTTCACACAGCTTCATTCTATGACTTCACACACCTCCATTCTATGATTTCACACACCTCCATTGTGACTTCACACACCTCCATTCTATGAGTTCACACACCTCCATTCTGACTTCACACACCTCCATTCTATGACTTCACACAAGTCCATTCTGACTTCACACACCTCCATTCTATGACTTCACACACCTCCATTCTATGACTTCACACACCTACACTGTGACTTCACACACCTCCATTCTATGAGTTCACACACCTGCATTGTGACTTCACCCACCTCCATTCTATGACTTCACACACCTCCATTCTGACTTCACACACCTACATTCTGTGACTTCACACACCTCCATTCTATGACTTCACACACCTACACTGTGACTTCACACACCTCCATTCTATGAGTTCACACACCTGCATTGTGACTTCACCCACCTCCATTCTATGACTTCACACACCTCCATTCTGACTTCACACACCTAAATTCTGTGACTTCACACACCTCCATTCTCTGATTTCACACACCTCCATTCTATGACTTCACTCACCTCCATTCTATGACTTCACACACGTCCTTTCTGAGTTGACACACCTCCATTCTATGACTTCACACAGCTCCAATCTGAATTCACACACCTCCATTCTATGACTTCACCCACCTCCATTCTATGACTTCACACACGTCCATTCTCCGACTTCACACCCCTCTAATTTGATTTCTCATACCTCCATTCTATGACTTCACAAACCTCCCTTCAGAAACTTCACAATACTCCATTCTATGACTTCACACATCTACATTCTATGACTTCACTCACCTCAATTCTCACTCACAAAACTCCATTCTGTGACTTCACAAAACTCCATTCTATGATTTCACATATGTCCATACTATGACTTCACACACCTCCATCTATGATTGCACACACCCCCATTCTGAGTTCACACACCTCCATTCTGTGACTTCACACACCTCCATTCTGACTTCACACACCTCCATTGTATGACTTCACACACCTCCATTCTGTGACTTCCAACCCCTCCATTCTATGAGTCCACAAACTTCCATTGTGACGTCACACACCTCCATTCTATGAGTTCACACACCTCCATTCTATGACTTCACACACTTCCATTCTGACTTCACACACCTCTATTCTATGACTTCGAACACCTACATTCTGACTTCACACACCTCCATTCTATGACTTCACAGACCTCGAATCTGTGACTTCACTCACCTCTACTCTATGACTTCACACTTCTCCATTGTATGACTTCCCACACCTAATTTCTATGAGTTCACCCACCTCCCTTCTATGACTTCACACCTCCATTCTGACTTCACACACCTCCATTCTATGACTTCACACACCTCCATTCTGACCTCACACACCTCCATTCTGACTTCACATACCTAAATTCTGTGACTTCACACACCTCCATTCTCTGATTTCACACACCTCCATTCTATGACTTCACTCACCTCCATTCTATGACTTCACACACCTCCTTTCTGAGATGACACACCTCCATTCTATGACTTCACACACCTCCAATCTGAATTCACACACCTCCATTCTGTGACTTCACCCACCTCCATTTTATGACTTCACACACCTCCATTCTCCGACTTCACACCCCTCTAATTTGATTTCTCATACCTCCATTCTATGACTTCACAAACCTCCCTTCGGTGACTTCACAATACTCCATTCTATGACTTCACACACCTCCATTCTATGACATCACAGACATCGAATCTGTGACTTCACTCACCTCCACTCTATGACTTCACACTTCTCCATTCTATGACTTCCCACACCTAAGTTCTATGACTTCACCCACCTCCATTCTAAGACTTCACACCTCCATTCCGACTTCACACACCTGCACTCTATGACTTCCCACACCTCCATTCTGACTTCACACACCTGCATTCTATGACTTCACACACCTCCATTCTATGACTTCACACCTTCATTCTGTGACTTCACACACCTCCATTCTGAGTTCACACACCTCCATTCTGTGACTTCACACACCTCAATTCTCACTTCACACAGCTTCATTCTATGACTTCACACACCTCCATTCTATGATTTCACACACCTCCATTGTGACTTCACACACCTCCATTCTATGAGTTCACACACCTCCATTCTGACTTCACACACCTCCATTCTATGACTTCACACAAGTCCATTCTGACTTCACACACCTCCATTCTGTGACTTCACACAACTCCATTCTGACTTCAGACACCTCCATTCTATGAGTTCACACACGTGCACTGTGACTTCACACACCTCCATTCTATGACTTCACACACCTCCATTCTGACTTCACACACCTCCATGCTGACTTCACAAACATCAATTCTGTGACTTCACACACCTCCATTCTTTGACTTCACACACCTCCATTGTGAGTTCACACACCTCCATTCTGAATTCACAAACATCAATTCTGTGACTTCACACACCTCCATTCTATGACTTCACACACCTCCATTCTATGACTTCACACACCTCCATTCTATGACTTCCCAAACCTCCATTCTGACTTCACACACCTCCATTCTGACTTCACAAACATCAATTCTGTGACTTCACAAACCTCCATTCTATGACTTCACACACCTCCATTCTATGACTTCACACACCTCCATTCTATGACTTCACACACTTCCATTCTTTGACTTCACACACCTCCATTTTTTGACTTCACACATCTCCATTGTGAGTTCACACACCTCCATTCTATGACTTCACACACCTCCATTCTGACTTCACACAGCTCCATTCTATGACTTCACACACCTCCATTCTGTGCCTTCACACATCCCCATTTTATGACTTAACACACCTTCATTCTTACTTCACAAACATTCATTCGATGCCTTCACACACCTCCATTCTATGACTTCACACACCTCCATTCTATGACTTTACACACCTCCATTTTGTGACTTCACACACCTCAATTCTGTGACTTCACACATCTACATTATGACTTCACACACCTCCATTCTATGACTTCACACACCTCCATTCTATGACTTCACACACCTCCATTCTGACTTCACACACCTCCACTCTATGACTTCACACTCCTCCATTCTATGACTTCACACACCACCATTCTATGACTTCACATACCTCCATTGTGACTTCACACACCTCCATTCTATGACTTCACACACCTCCATCTATGACTTCACAAACCTCCATTCTGTGACTTCACACACCTCCATACTGAGTTCACAAAACTCCATTCGGTGACTTAACACACCTCCATTCTGGCTTCACACACCTCCATTCTGTGACTTCACACATCCATTTTGACTTCACACACCTCCAATATATGACTTCAAACAGCTCAATTCTCTGACTTCACACACCTCCATTTTATGACTTTAAACCCGACCATTCACTGACTTCACACACCTCCATTCTATGACTTCATACACCTTCATTCTATGACTTCACCCACCTCCATTCTATGACTTCACACACCTCCATTCTCCGACTTCACACCCCTCTAATTTGATTTCTCATACCTCCATTCTATGACTTCACAAACCTCCCTTCGGTGACTTCACAATACTCCATTCTATGACTTCACACATCTACATTCTATGACTTCACACACCTCAATTCTGACTCACACAACTCCATTCTGTGACTTCACAAAACTCCATTCTATGATTTAACATATCTCCATACTATGACTTTACACACCTCCATCTATGACTTCACACACCTCCATCTGAGTTCACACACCTCCATTCTGTGACTTCACACACCTCCATTCTGACTTCACACACCTCCATTGTATGACTTCACACACCTCCATTCTGTGACTTCACACACCTCCATTCTGTGACTTCACAAACCTCCATTCTATGACTTCACACACCTCCATTCTATGACTTCACACACCTCCATACTATGACTTCACACACCTAATTTCTCTGACTTCACCCACCTACATTCTGTGACTTCACACCTCCATTCTGACTTCACACACCTCAATTCTGTGACTTCACACACCTCCATTCTATGACTTCACAAACTACCATTGTGACGTCACACACCTCCATTCTATGAGTTCACATACCTCCATTCTATGACTTCACTCACCTCCATTCTTTGACTTCACACACCTCCTTTCTGAGTTGACACACCTCCATTCTATGACTTCACACACCTCCAATCTGAATTCACACACCTCCATTCTATGACTTCACCCACCTCCATTCTATGACTTCACACACCTCCATTCTCCGACTTCACACCCCTCTAATTTGATTTCTCATACCTCCATTCTATGACTTCACAAACCTCCCTTCGGTGACTTCACAATACTCCATTCTATGACTTCACACATCTACATTCTATGACTTCACACACCTCAATTCTGACTCACACAACTCCATTTTGTGACTTCACAAAACTCCATTCTATGATTTCACATATCTCCATACTATTACTTCACACACCTCCATCAATTACTTCACACACCGCCATTCTGAGTTCACACACCTGCATTCTTTGGCTTCACACACCTCCATTCTGACTTCACACACCTCCATTGTATGACTTCACCCACCTCCATTCTGTGACTTCACACACCTCCTTTCTATGACTTCACAAACTTCCATTGTGACGTCACACACCTCCATTCTATGAGTTCACACACCTCCATTCTATGACTTCACACACCTCCATTCTGACTTCACACACCTCTATTCTACGACTTCGTACACCTACATTCTGACTTCATACACCTCCATTCTATGACTTCACATACCTCGAATCTGTGACTTCACTCACCTCCACTCTATGACTTCACACTTCTCCATTCTATGACTTCCCACAACTAATTTCTATGACTTCACCCACCTCCATTCTATGACTTCACACCTCCATTCTGACTTCACACACCTCCATTCTATGACTTCACTCACCTCCATTCTTTGACTTCACACACCTCCTTTCTGAGTTGACACACCTCCATTCTATGACTTCACACACCTCCAATCTGAATTCACACACCTCCATTCTATGACTTCACCCACCTCCATTCTATGACTTCACACACCTCCATTCTCTGACTTCACACCCCTCTAATTTGATTTCTCATACCTCCATTCTATGACTTCACAAACCTCCCTTCGGTGACTTCAAATTACTCCATTCTATGACTTCACACATCTATATTCTATGACTTCACACACCTCAATTCTCACTCACACAACTCCATTCTGTGACTTCACAGAACCCCATTCTATGATTTCACATATCTCCATACTATGACTTCACACACCTCCATCTATGATTGCACACACCTCCATTCTGAGTTCACACACCTCCATTCTGTGACTTCACACACCTCCATTCTGACTTCACACACCTCCATTGTATGACTTCACACACCTCCATTCTGTGACTTCCCACCCCTCCATTCTATGACTTCACAAACTTCCATTGTGACGTAACACACCTCCATTCTATGAGTTCACACACCTCCATTCTATGACTTCACACACCTCCATTCTGACTTCACACACCTCTATTCTCTGACTTCACAGACCTCGAATCTGTGACTTCACTCACCTCTACTCTATGACTTCACACTTCTCCATTCTATGACTTTCCACACCTAATTTCTATGACTTCACCCACCTCCATTCTATGACTTCACACCTCCATTCTGACTTCACACACCTCCATTCTATGACTTCACACACCTCCATTCTGACTTCACACACCTCCATTCTGTGACTTCACACACCTCCATTCTATGATTTCACACACCTCGATTCTGTGACTTCACACACCTCCATTCTATGACTTCACACACCTCCATTCTGTGACTTCACACACCTCCATTCTATGACTTCACACACCTCCATTCTATGACTTCACACACCTACACTGTGACTTCACACACCTCCATTCTATGAGTTCACACACCTGCATTGTGACTTCACCCACCTCCATTCTATGACTTCACACACCTCCATTCTGACTTCACACACCTAAATTCTGTGACTTCACACACCTCCATTCTATGACTTCACACACCTATATTCTATGCCTTCACTCACCTCCATTCTATGACTTCACACACCTCCTTTCTGAGTTGACACACCTCCATTCTATGACTTCACACACCTCCAATCTGAATTCACACACCTCCATTCTATGACTTCACCCACCTCCATTCTATGACTTCACACACCTCCATTCTCCGCCTTCACACCCCTCTAATTTGATTTCTCATACCTCCATTCTATGACTTCACAAACCTCCCTTCGGTGACTTCACAATACTCCATTCTATGACTTCACACATCTACATTCTATGACTTCACTCACCTCAATTCTCACTCACAAAACTCCATTCTGTGACTTCACAAAACTCCATTCTATGATTTCACATATCTCCATACTATGACTTCACACACCTCCATCTATGATTGCACACACCTCCATTCTGAGTTCACACACCTCCATTCTGTGACTTCACACACCTCCATTCTGACTTCACACACCTCCATTGTATGACTTCACACACCTCCATTCTGTGACTTCCAACCCCTCCATTCTATGAGTCCACAAACTTCCATTGTGACGTCACACACCTCATTCTATGAGTTCACACACCTCCATTCTATGACTTCACACACCTCCATTCTGACTTCACACACCTCTATTCTATGACTTCGAACACCTACATTCTGACTTCACACACCTCCATTCTATGACTTCACAGACCTCGAATCTGTGACTTCACTCACCTCTACTCTATGACTTCACACTTCTCCATTCTATGACTTCACACACCTCCATTCTATGACTTCACACACCTCCATTCTATGACTTCACACACCTACACTGTGACTTCACACACCTCCATTCTATGAGTTCACACACCTGCATTGTGACTTCACCCACCTCCATTCTATGACTTCACACACCTCCATTCTGACCTCACACACCTCCATTCTGACTTCACATACCTAAATTCTGTGACTTCACACACCTCCATTCTCTGATTTCACACACCTCCATTCTATGACTTCACTCACCTCCATTCTATGACTTCACACACCTCCTTTCTGAGTTGACACACCTCCATTCTATGACTTCACACACCTCCAATCTGAATTCACACACCTCCATTCTATGACTTCACCCACCTCCATTCTATGACTTCACACACCTCCATTCTATGACTTCACACCCCTCTAATTTGATTTCTCATACCTCCATTCTATGACTTCACAAACCTCCCTTCGGTGACTTCACAATACTCCATTCTATGACTTCACACACCTCCATTCTATGACATCACAGTCCTCGAATCTGTGACTTCACTCACCTCCACTCTATGACTTCACACTTCTCCATTCTATGACTTCCCACACCTAAGTTCTATGACTTCACCCACCTCCATTCTAAGACTTCACACCTCCATTCTGACTTCACACACCTCCACTCTATGACTTCACACACCTCCATTCTGACTTCACACACCTCCATTCTGTGATTTCACACACCTCCATTCTATGATTTCACACACCTCCATTCTGTGACCTCACACACCTCCATTCTATGACTTCACACACCTCCATTCTGTGACGTCACACACCTCCATTCTGAGTTCACACACCTCCATTCTGTGACTTCTCACACCTCGATTCTGTGACTTCACACACCTCCAATCTGTGACTTCACACACTTCCATTCTATGACTTCACACACCTCCATTCTATGACTTCACACACCTCCATTCTGTGACTTCACACACCTCCATTCTATGACCTCACACACCCTCATTCTATGATTTCACACACCTCCATTCTATGACTTCACACATCCATTTTGATTTCACACACCTCCAATATATGTCTTCAAACACCTCAATTCTGTGACTTCACACACCTCCATTCTATGACTTCATACCGTCCATTCTGTGATTTCACAAACCTCCATTCTATGACTTCACACACTTCCATTCTGTGACTTCACAAACCTCCATTTTGTGACTTTACACACCTCCATTCTGGCTTCACACACCTCCATTCTGTGACTTCACACTCCTGCAATCTGTGACTTCCCACACCTCCATTCTGTGACTTCACACACCTCCATTCTATGACTTCACACACCTTCATTCTTACTTCACAAACACCCATTCTATGACTTCACACACCTCCATTCTATGACTTCACACACCTCCATTCTGTGACTTCACACACCTCCATTCTATGACTTCACACACCTCCATTGTGACTACACACACCTCCATTCTATGAGTTCACACACCTCCATTCTTACTTCACACACCTCCATTCTATGACTTCACACACCTCCATTCTGAATTCACACAGCTCAATTCTGTGTCTTCACAAAATTCCATTCTGACTTCACACACCTCCATTGTATGAATTCACACACCTCCATTCTGTAACTTCACACACTTCCATTGTGACGTCACACACCTCCATTCTATGAGTTCCCACACCTCCATTCTATGACTTCACACACCTCCATTCTGACTTCACAAACCTCTGTTCTATGACTTCGCACACCTCCATTCTGACATCACACACGTCCAATCTATGACTTCACAGACCTCGAATCTGTGACTTCACTCACCTCCACTCTATGACATCACACTCCTCCATTCTATGACTTCACACCTCCATTCTGGCTTCACACACTTCCATTCAGTGACTTCACACACCTCCTTTCAATGACTTCACACACCTCCATTCTATGACTTCACACACCTTCATTCTTACTTCAGAAACATCCATTCTATGACCTCACACACCTCCATCTATGACTTCACAAACCTCCATTCTGTGACTTCACACACCTCCATACTGAGTTCACAAAACTCCATTCGGTGACTTAACACACCTCCATTCTGGCTTCACACACCTCCATTCTGTGACTTCACACATCCATTTTGACTTCACACACCTCCAATATATGACTTCAAACAGCTCAATTCTCTGACTTCACACACCTCCATTTTATGACTTTAAACCCGACCATTCACTGACTTCACACACCTCCATTCTATGACTTCGTACACCTCCATTCTATGACTTCACCCACCTCCATTCTATGACTTCACACACCTCCATTCTCCGACTTCACACCCCTCTAATTTGATTTCTCATACCTCCATTCTATGACTTCACAAACCTCCCTTCGGTGACTTCACAATACTCCATTCTATGACTTCACACATCTACATTCTATGACTTCACACACCTCAATTCTGACTCACACAACTCCATTCTGTGACTTCACAAAACTCCATTCTATGATTTAACATATCTCCATACTATGACTTTACACACCTCCATCTATGACTTCACACACCTCCATCTGAGTTCACACACCTCCATTCTGTGACTTCACACACCTCCATTCTGACTTCACACACCTCCATTGTATGACTTCACACACCTCCATTCTATGACTTCACACACCTCCATTCTATGACTTCACACACCTAATTTCTCTGACTTCACCCACCTCCATTCTATGACTTCACACCTCCATTCTGACTTCACACACCTCAATTCTGTGACTTCACACACCTCCATTCTATGACTTCACAAACTACCATTGTGACGTCACACACCTCCATTCTATGAGTTCACACACCTCCATTCTATGACTTCACTCACCTCCATTCTTTGACTTCACACACCTCCTTTCTGAGTTGACACACCTCCATTCTATGACTTCACACACCTCCAATCTGAATTCACACACCTCCATTCTATGACTTCACCCACCTCCATTCTATGACTTCACACACCTCCATTCTCCGACTTCACACCCCTCTAATTTGATTTCTCATACCTCCATTCTATGACTTCACAAACCTCCCTTCGTTGACTTCACAATACTCCATTCTATGACTTCACACATCTACATTCTATGACTTCACACACCTCAATTCTGACTCACACAACTCCATTTTGTGACTTCACAAAACTCCATTCTATGATTTCACATATCTCCATACTATTACTTCACACACCTCCATCAATTACTTCACACACCGCATTCTGAGTTCACACACCTGCATTCTTTGGCTTCACACACCTCCATTCTGACTTCACACACCTCCATTGTATGACTTCACCCACCTCCATTCTGTGACTTCACACACCTCCTTTCTATGACTTCACAAACTTCCATTGTGACGTCACACACCTCCATTCTATGAGTTCACACACCTCCATTCTATGACTTCACACACCTCCATTCTGACTTCACACACCTCTATTCTACGACTTCGTATACCTACATTCTGACTTCATACACCTCCATTCTATGACTTCACAGACCTCGAATCTGTGACTTCACTCACCTCCACTCTATGACTTCACACTTCTCCATTCTATGACTTCCCACAACTAATTTCTATGACTTCACCCACCTCCATTCTATGACTTCACACCTCCATTCTGACTTCACACACCTCCATTCTATGACTTCACTCACCTCCATTCTATGACTTCACACACCTCCTTTCTGAGTTGACACACCTCCATTCTATGACTTCACACACCTCCAATCTGAATTCACACACCTCCATTCTATGACTTCACCCACCTCCATTCTATGACTTCACACACCTCCATTCTCTGACTTCACACCCCTCTAATTTGATTTCTCATACCTCCATTCTATGACTTCACAAACCTCCCTTCGGTGACTTCAAATTACTCCATTCTATGACTTCACACATCTATATTCTATGACTTCACACACCTCAATTCTCACTCACACAACTCCATTCTGTGACTTCACAGAACCCCATTCTATGATTTCACATATCTCCATACTATGACTTCACACACCTCCATCTATGATTGCACACACCTCCATTCTGAGTTCACACACCTCCATTCTGTGACTTCACACACCTCCATTCTGACTTCACACACCTCCATTGTATGACTTTACACACCTCCATTCTGTGACTTTCCACCCCTCCATTCTATGACTTCACAAACTTCCATTGTGACGTCAGACACCTCCATTCTATGAGTTCACACACCTCCATTCTATGACTTCACACACCTCCATTCTGACTTCACACACCTCTATTCTCTGACTTCACAGACCTCGAATCTGTGACTTCACTCACCTCTACTCTATGACTTCACACTTCTCCATTCTATGACTTTCCACACCTAATTTCTATGACTTCACCCACCTCCATTCTATGACTTCACACCTCCATTCTGACTTCACACACCTCCATTCTATGACTTCACACACCTCCATTCTGACTTCACACACCTCCATTCTGTGACTTCACACACCTCCATTCTATGATTTCACACACCTCCATTCTGTGACTTCACACACCTCCATTCTATGACTTCACACACCTCCATTCTGTGACTTCACACACCTCCATTCTATGACTTCACACACCTCCATTCTATGACTTCACACACCTACACTGTGACTTCACACACCTCCATTCTATGAGTTCACACACCTGCATTGTGACTTCACCCACCTCCATTCTATGACTTCACACACCTCCATTCTGACTTCACACACCTAAATTCTGTGACTTCACACACCTCCATTCTATGACTTCACACACCTACATTCTATGACTTCACTCACCTCCATTCTATGACTTCACACACCTCCTTTCTGAGTTGACACACCTCCATTCTATGACTTCACACACCTCCAATCTGAATTCACACACCTCCATTCTATGACTTCACCCACCTCCATTCTATGACTTCACACACCTCCATTCTCCGCCTTCACACCCCTCTAATTTGATTTCTCATACCTCCATTCTATGACTTCACAAACCTCCCTTCGTTGACTTCACAATACTCCATTCTATGACTTCACACATCTACATTCTATGACTTCACTCACCTCAATTCTCACTCACAAAACTCCATTCTGTGACTTCACAAAACTCCATTCTATGATTTCACATATCTCCATACTATGACTTCACACACCTCCATCTATGATTGCACACACCTCCATTCTGAGTTCACACACCTCCATCCTGTGACTTCACACACCTCCATTCTGACTTCACACACCTCCATTGTATGACTTCACACACCTCCATTCTGTGACTTCCAACCCCTCCATTCTATGAGTCCACAAACTTCCATTGTGACGTCACACACCTCCATTCTATGAGTTCTCACACCTCCATTCCATGACTTCACACACCTCCATTCTGACTTCACACACCTCTATTCTATGACTTCGAACACCTACATTCTGACTTCACACACCTCCATTCTATGACTTCACAGACCTCGAATCTGTGACTTCACTCACCTCTACTCTATGACTTCACACTTCTCCATTCTATGACTTCACACACCTCCATTCTATGACTTCACACACCTCCATTCTATGACTTCACACACCTACACTGTGACTTCACACACCTCCATTCTATGAGTTCACACACCTGCATTGTGACTTCACCCACCTCCATTCTATGACTTCACACACCTCCATTCTGACCTCACACACCTCCATTCTGACTTCACATACCTAAATTCTGTGACTTCACACACCTCCATTCTCTGATTTCACACACCTCCATTCTATGACTTCACTCACCTCCATTGTATGACTTCACACACCTCCTTTCTGAGTTGACACACCTCCATTCTATGACTTCACACACCTCCAATCTGAATTCACACACCTCCATTCTATGACTTCACCCACCTCCATTCTTTGACTTCACACACCTCCATTCTACGACTTCACACCCCTCTAATTTGATTTCTCATACCTCCATTCTATGACTTCACAAACCTCCCTTCGGTGACTTCACAATACTCCATTCTATGACTTCACACACCTCCATTCTATGACATCACAGACCTCGAATCTGTGACTTCACTCACCTCCACTCTATGACTTCCCACTTCTCCATTCTATGAATTCCCACACCTAAGTTCTATGACTTCACCCACCTCCATTCTAAGACTTCACACCTCCATTCTGACTTCACACACCTCCACTCTATGACTTCACACACCTCTATTCTGACTTCACACACCTCCATTCTGTGATTTCACACACCTCCATTCTATGATTTCACACACCTCCATTCTGTGACCTCACACACCTCCATTCTATTACTTCACACACCTCCATTCTGTGACGTCACACACCTCCATTCTGAGTTCACACACCTCCATTCTGTGACTTCTCACACCTCGATTCTGTGACTTCACACACCTCCAATCTGTGACTTCACACACTTCCATTCTATGACTTCACACACCTCCATTCTATGACTTCACACACCTCCATTCTGTGACTTCACACACCTCCATTCTATGACCTCACACACCCTCATTCTATGATTTCACACACCTCCATTCTATGACTTCACACATCCATTTTGATTTCACACACCTCCAATATATGTCTTCAAACACCTCAATTCTGTGACTTCACACACCTCCATTCTATGACTTCATACCGTCCATTCTGTGATTTCACAAACCTCCATTCTATGACTTCACACACTTCCATTCTGTGACTTCACACACCTCCATTTTGTGACTTTACACACCTCCATTCTGGCTTCACACACCTCCATTCTGTGACTTCACACTCCTGCAATCTGTGACTTCCCACACCTCCATTCTGTGACTTCACACACCTCCATTCTATGACTTCACACACCTTCATTCTTACTTCACAAACACCCATTCTATGACTTCACACACCTCCATTCTATGACTTCACACACCTCCATTCTGTGACTTCACACACCTCCATTCTATGACTTCACACACCTCCATTGTGACTACACACACCTCCATTCTATGAGTTCACACACCTCCATTCTTACTTCACACACCTCCATTCTATGACTTCACACACCTCCATTCTGAATTCACACAGCTCAATTCTGTGTCTTCACAAAATTCCATTCTGACTTCACACACCTCCATTGTATGAATTCACACACCTCCATTCTGTAACTTCACACACTTCCATTGTGACGTCACACACCTCCATTCTATGAGTTCACACACCTCCATTCTATGACTTCACACACCTCCATTCTGACTTCACAAACCTCTATTCTATGACTTCGCACACCTCCATTCTGACATCACACACGTCCAATCTATGACTTCACAGACCTCGAATCTGTGACTTCACTCACCTCCACTCTATGACATCACACTCCTCCATTCTATGACTTCACACCTCCATTCTGGCTTCACACACTTCCATTCAGTGACTTCACACACCTCCATTCAATGACTTCACACACCTCCATTCTATGACTTCACACACCTCCATTCTATGACTTCACACACCTACACTGTGACTTCACACACCTCCATTCTTTGAGTTCACACACCTGCATTGTGACTTCACCCACCTCCATTCTATGACTTCACACACCTCCATTCTGACTTCACACACCTACATTCTGTGACTTCACACACCTCCATTCTATGACTTCACACACCTACACTGTGACTTCACACACCTCCATTCTATGAGTTCACACACCTGCATTGTGACTTCACCCACCTCCATTCTATGACTTCACACACCTCCATTCTGACTTCACACACCTAAATTCTGTGACTTCACACACCTCCATTCTATGACTTCACACACCTACATTCTATGACTTCACTCACCTCCATTCTATGACTTCACACACGTCCTTTCTGAGTTGACACACCTCCATTCTATATCTTCACACACCTCCAATCTGAATTCACACACCTCCATTCTATGACTTCACCCACCTCCATTCTATGACTTCACACACGTCCATTCTCCGACTTCACACCCCTCTAATTTGATTTCTCATACCTCCATTCTATGACTTCACAAACCTCCCTTCGGTGACTTCACAATACTCCATTCTATGACTTCACACATCTACATTCTATGACTTCACACACCTCAATTATCACTCACAAAACTCCATTCTGTGACTTCACAAAACTCCATTCTATGATTTCACATATGTCCATACTATGACTTCACACACCTCCATCTATGATTGCACTCACCTCCATTCTGAGTTCACACACCTCCATTCTGTGACTTCACACACCTCCATTCTGACTTCACACACCTCCACTGTATGACTTCACACACCTCCATTCTGTGACTTCCAACCCCTCCATTCTATGAGTCCACAAACTTCCATTGTGACGTCACACACCTCCATTCTATGAGTTCACACACCTCCATTCTATGACTTCACACACTTCCATTCTGACTTCACACACCTCTATTCTATGACTTCGAACACCTACATTCTGACTTCACACACCTCCATTCTATGAGTTCACAGACCTCGAATCTGTGACTTCACTCACCTCTACTCTATGACTTCACACTTCTCCATTCTATGACTTCCCACACCTAATTTCTATGACTTCACCCACCTCCCTTCTATGACTTCACACCTCCATTCTGACTTCACACACCTCCATTCTATGACTTCACACACCTCCATTCTATGACTTCACAGACCTACACTGTGACTTCACACACCTCCATTCTATGAGTTCACACACCTGCATTGTGACTTCACCCACCTCCATTCTATGACTTCACACACCTCCATTCTGACCTCACACACCTCCATTCTGACTTCACATACCTAAATTCTGTGACTTCACACACCTCCATTCTCTGATTTCACACACCTCCATTCTATGACTTCACTCACCTATATTCTATGACTTCACACACCTCCTTTCTGAGTTGACACACCTCCATTCTATGACTTCACACACCTCCAATCTGAATTCACACACCTCCATTCTATGACTTCACCCACCTCCATTCTATGACTTCACACACCTCCATTCTCCGACTTCACACCCCTCTAATTTGATTTCTCATACCTCCATTCTATGACTTCACAAACCTCCCTTCGGTGACTTCACAATACTCCATTCTATGACTTCACACACCTCCATTCTATGACATCACAGACATCGAATCTGTGACTTCACTCACCTCCACTCTATGACTTCGCACTTCTCCATTCTATGACTTCCCACACCTAAGTTCTATGACTTCACCCACCTCCATTCTAAGACTTCACACCTCCATTCCGACTTCACACTCCTCCACTCTATGACTTCCCACACCTCCATTCTGACTTCACACACCTGCATTCTATGACTTCACACACCTCCATTCTATGACTTCACACCTTCATTCTGTGACTTCACACACCTCCATTCTGAGTTCACACACCTCCATTCTGTGACTTCACACACCTCAATTCTCACTTCACACAGCTTCATTCTATGACTTCACACACATCCATTCTATGATTTCACACACCTCCATTGTGACTTCACACACCTCCATTCTATGAGTTCACACACCTCCATTCTGACTTCACACACCTCCATTCTATGACTTCACACACCTCCATTCTGACTTCACACACCTCCATTCTATGACTTCACACAAGTCCATTCTGACTTCACACACCTCCATTCTGTGACTTCACACAACTCCATTCTGACTTCAGACACCTCCATTCTATGAGTTCACACACGTGCACTGTGACTTCACACACCTCCATTCTATGACTTCACACACCTCCATTCTGACTTCACACACCTCCATGCTGACTTCACAAACATCAATTCTGTGACTTCACACACCTCCATTCTTTGACTTCACACACCTCCATTGTGAGTTCACACACCTCCATTCTGAATTCACAAACATCAATTCTGTGACTTCACACACCTCCATTCTATGACTTCACACACCTCCATTCTATGACTTCACACACCTCCATTCTATGACTTCCCAAACCTCCATTCTGACTTCACACACCTCCATTCTGACTTCACAAACATCAATTCTGTGACTTCACAAACCTCCATTCTATGACTTCACACACCTCCATTCTATGACTTCACACACCTCCATTCTATGACTTCACACACTTCCATTCTTTGACTTCACACACCTCCATTTTTTGACTTCACACATCTCCATCGTGAGTTCACACACCTCCATTCTATGACTTCACACACCTCCATTCTGACTTCACACAGCTCCATTCTATGACTTCACACACCTCCATTCTGTGCCTTCACACATCCCCATTTTATGACTTAACTCACCTTCATTCTTACTTCACAAACATTCATTCGATGCTTCACACACCTCCATTCTATGACTTCACACACCTCCATTCTATGACTTTACACACCTCCATTTTGTGACTTCACACACCTCAATTCTGTGACTTCACACATCTACATTTTGACTTCACACACCTCCATTCTATGACTTCACACACCTCCATTCTATGACTTCACACACCTCCATTCTGACTTCACACACCTCCATTCTATGACTTCCACACCTCCATTCTGTGACTTCACACACCACCATTCTATGACTTCACATACCTCCATTGTGACTTCACACACCTCCATTCTATGAGTTCACAGACCTCCATTCTGACTTCACACACCTCCATTATATGACTTCACACACCTCCATTCTGACTTCACACAGCTCCATTCTATGACTTCACACAACTCCATTCTGACTTCACACACCTCCATTCTGTGACTTTACACACCTCCATTCCGTGACTTCACACACCTCCATTCTGTGACTTCACACACCACCATTGTTTGACTTCACACACCTCCATTTTTGGACTTCACACACCTCCATTCCATGACTTCACACATCTCCATTTTATGAGTTCGCACACCTCCATTTTGACTTCACACACCTCCATTCTGTGACTTCACACACCTTCCTTCTACTTCAGAAACATCCATTCTATGACTTCACACACCTCCATTCTATGACTTCACAAACCTCCATTCTGTGTCTTCACACACCTCCATTCTGAGTTCACACACCTCAATTCTCTGACTTCACACACCTCAGTTCTGTCTTCACACACCTCCATTCTTGACATCACACAATTCCTTTCTATGACTTCACACACCTCCATTCTTTGACTTCACACACCTCCATTGTAAGTTCACACACCTCCATTCTATGACTTCACACACCTCCATTATGACTTCACACAGCTCCATTCTATGACTTCACACACCTCCAATCTGTGCCTTCACACACCTCCATTCTATGACTTAACACACCTTCATTCTTATTTCACAAACATCCATTCTATGATCACACACCTCCATTCGATGACTTCACAAACCTCCATTCTATGACTTCACACACCTCCATTCTATGACTTCACACACCTCCATTCTGACTTCACACACCTCCATTCTATGACTTCCACACCTCCATTCTGTGACTTCACACACCACGATTATATGACTTCACATACCTCCATTGTGACTTCACACAGCTCCATTCTATGACTTCACACACCTCCATTCTGACTTCACACACCTCCATTCTATGACTTCACACACCTCCATTTTGTCTTCACACACCTCCATTCTATGACTTCACACAACTCCATTCCATGACTTCACACAACTCCATTCGATGCCTTCACACACCTCCATTCTGTGACTTCCCACACCACCATTGTTTGACTTCACACACCTCCATTTTTGGACTTCACACACCTCCATTCCATGACTTCACACATCTACATTTTATGAGTTCGCACACCTCCATTTTGACTTCACACACCTCCATTCTGTGACTTCACACACCTTCATTCTACTTCAGAAACATCCAGTCTATGACTTCACCCACCTCCATTCTATGACTTCACAAACCTCCATTCTGTGTCTTCACACACCTCCATTCTGAGTTCACACACCTCAATTCTCTGACTTCACACACCTCAATTCTGGCTTCACACACCTCCATTCTATGACTTCACACAATTCCTTTCTATGACTTCACACACCTCCATTCTGACTTCACACAGCTCCATTCTATGACTTCACACACCTCCAATCTGTGCCTTCACACACCTCCATTCTATGACTTAACACACCTTCATTCTTACTTCACAAACATCGATTCTATGATCACACACCTCCATTCTATGACTTCACACACCTCCATTCTATGACTTCACACACCTCCATTCAGTGAGTTCACACACCTCAATTCTGTGACTTCACACACCTCCATTATGACTTCTCACACCTCCATTCTATGACTTCACACACCTCCATTCTATGACTTCACACCTCAATTCTGTGACTTCACACACCTCCATTCTGAGTTCACACACCTCCATTCTGTGACTTCACACACCTCAATTCTCACTTCACACAGCTTCATTCTATGACTTCACACACCTCCATGCTGTGACTTTACACACCTCCATTCTATGATTTCACACACCTCCATTGTGACTTCACACACCTCCATTCTATGAGTTCACACACCTCCATTCTGACTTCACACACCTCCATTCTATGACTTCACACACCTCCATTCTGACTTCACACACCTCCATTCTATGACTTCACACAAGTCCATTCTGACTTCACACACCTCCATTCTGTGACTTCACACACCTCCATTCCATGACTTCACACACCTCCATTCGATGACTTCACGCACCTCCATTCTTTGACTTCACACACCTCCATTCTATGATTTCACACACCTCCGTTCTGACTTCACACACCTCCATTCTATGACTTCACACACCTCCATTCTGTGACTTCACATACCTCAATTCTGTGACTTCACACACCTCCATTATGACTTCACACACCTCCATTCTATGACTTCACACACCTCCATTCTATGACTTCACACACCTAGATTCTGTGACTTCACACACCTCCGTTCTGAGTTCACACACCTCAATTCTGTGACATCACACACCTCCAATCTGACTTCACCCAGCTCCATTCAATGACTTCACACAACTCCATTCTGTGACTTCGCACACCTCCAATCTGACTTCACACAGCTCCACTCTATGCCTTCCCACACCTCCATTCTATGATTTCACTCACCTTCATTCTATGACTTCACACACCTCCATTCTGTGATGTCACACACCTCCATTTTGAGTTCAAACACCTCCGTTCTGTGACTTAACACACCTCCATTCTGTGACTTCACACACCGCCACTCTGAGTTCACACACCTCCATTCTGTGACTTCAAACACCTCCATTCTGACTTCAAACAGCTCTATTCTATGACTTCACACACCTCCATTCTGTGCCTTCACACACCTCCATTCTATGATTTAACACACCTTCATTCTTACTTCACAAACATCCATTCTATGACTTCACACACCTCCATTCTATGACTTCACACACCTCCATTCTATGACTTCACAAACCTCCATTCTGTGACTTCACACACCTCAATTCTGTGACTTCACACACCTCCATTATGACTTCACACACATCCATTCTATGACTTCACACACCTCCATTCCATGACTTCACACACCTTCATTCTATGACTTCACACACCTCCATTCTGTGCCTTCACACATCCCCATTTTATGACTTAACACACCTTCATTCTTACTTCACAAACATTCATTCGATGCCTTCACACACCTCCATTCTATGACTTCACACACCTCCATTCTATGACTTTACACACCTCCATTTTTTGACTTCACACACCTCAATTCTGTGACTTCACACATCTACATTATGACTTCACACACCTCCGTTCTATGACTTCACACACCTCCATTCTATGACTTCACACACCTCCATTCTGACTTCACACACCTCCATTCTATGACTTCCACACCTCCATTCTGTGACTTCACACACCACCATTCTATGACTTCACATACCTCCATTGTGACTTCACACACCTCCATTCTATGAGTTCACAGACCTCCATTCTGACTTCACACACCTCCATTCTATGACTTCACACACCTCCATTCTGACTTCACACACCTCCATTCTATGACTTCACACAACTCCATTCTGACTTCACACACCTCCATTCTGTGACTTCACACACCTCCATTCCGTGACTTCACACACCTCCATTCGATGCCTTCACACACCTCCATTCTGTGACTTCACACACCACCATTGTTTGACTTCACACACCTCCATTTTTGGACTTCACACACCTCCATTCCATGACTTCACACATCTCCATTTTATGAGTTCGCACACCTCCATTTTGACTTCACACACCTCCATTCTGTGACTTCACACACCTTCCTTCTACTTCAGAAACATCCATTCTATGACTTCACACACCTCCATTCTATGACTTCACAAACCTCCATTCTGTGTCTTCACACACCTCCATTCTGAGTTCACACACCTCAATTCTCTGACTTCACACACCTCAGTTCTGTCTTCACACACCTCCATTCTTGACATCACACAATTCCTTTCTATGACTTCACACACCTCCATTCTTTGACTTCACACACCTCCATTGTAAGTTCACACACCTCCATTCTATGACTTCACACACCTCCATTATGACTTCACACAGCTCCATTCTATGACTTCACACACCTCCAATCTGTGCCTTCACACACCTCCATTCTATGACTTAACACACCTTCATTCTTATTTCACAAACATCCATTCTATGATCACACACCTCCATTCGATGACTTCACAAACCTCCATTCTATGACTTCACACACCTCCATTCTATGACTTCACACACCTCCATTCTGACTTCACACACCTCCATTCTATGACTTCCACACCTCCATTCTGTGACTTCACACACCACGATTATATGACTTCACATACCTCCATTGTGACTTCACACACCTCCATTCTATGAGTTCACACACCTCCATTCTGACTTCACACACCTCCATTCTATGACTTCACACACCTCCATTTTGTCTTCACACACCTCCATTCTATGACTTCACACAACTCCATTCCATGACTTCACACAACTCCATTCGATGCCTTCACACACCTCCATTCTGTGACTTCCCACACCACCATTGTTTGACTTCACACACCTCCATTTTTGGACTTCACACACCTCCATTCCATGACTTCACACATCTACATTTTATGAGTTCGCACACCTCCATTTTGACTTCACACACCTCCATTCTGTGACTTCACACACCTTCATTCTACTTCAGAAACATCCAGTCTATGACTTCACCCACCTCCATTCTATGACTTCACAAACCTCCATTCTGTGTCTTCACACACCTCCATTCTGAGTTCACACACCTCAATTCTCTGACTTCACACACCTCAATTCTGGCTTCACACACCTCCATTCTATGACTTCACACAATTCCTTTCTATGACTTCACACACCTCCATTCTGACTTCACACAGCTCCATTCTATGACTTCACACACCTCCAATCTGTGCCTTCACACACCTCCATTCTATGACTTAACACACCTTCATTCTTACTTCACAAACATCGATTCTATGATCACACACCTCCATTCTATGACTTCACACACCTCCATTCTATGACTTCACACACCTCCATTCAGTGAGTTCACACACCTCAATTCTGTGACTTCACACACCTCCATTATGACTTCTCACACCTCCATTCTATGACTTCACACACCTCCATTCTATGACTTCACACCTCAATTCTGTGACTTCACACACCTCCATTCTGAGTTCACACACCTCCATTCTGTGACTTCACACACCTCAATTCTCACTTCACACAGCTTCATTCTATGACTTCACACACCTCCATGCTGTGACTTTACACACCTCCATTCTATGATTTCACACACCTCCATTGTGACTTCACACACCTCCATTCTATGAGTTCACACACCTCCATTCTGACTTCACACACCTCCATTCTATGACTTCACACACCTCCATTCTGACTTCACACACCTCCATTCTATGACTTCACACAAGTCCATTCTGACTTCACACACCTCCATTCTGTGACTTCACACACCTCCATTCCATGACTTCACACACCTCCATTCGATGACTTCACGCACCTCCATTCTTTGACTTCACACACCTCCATTCTATGATTTCACACACCTCCGTTCTGACTTCACACACCTCCATTCTATGACTTCACACACCTCCATTCTGTGACTTCACATACCTCAATTCTGTGACTTCACACACCTCCATTATGACTTCACACACCTCCATTCTATGACTTCACACACCTCCATTCTATGACTTCACACACCTAGATTCTGTGACTTCACACACCTCCGTTCTGAGTTCACACACCTCAATTCTGTGACATCACACACCTCCAATCTGACTTCACCCAGCTCCATTCAATGACTTCACACAACTCCATTCTGTGACTTCGCACACCTCCAATCTGACTTCACACAGCTCCACTCTATGCCTTCCCACACCTCCATTCTATGATTTCACTCACCTTCATTCTATGACTTCACACACCTCCATTGTGTGATGTCACACACCTCCATTTTGAGTTCAAACACCTCCGTTCTGTGACTTAACACACCTCCATTCTGTGACTTCACACACCACCACTCTGAGTTCACACACCTCCATTCTGTGACTTCAAACACCTCCATTCTGACTTCAAACAGCTGTATTCTATGACTTCACACACCTCCATTCTGTGCCTTCACACACCTCCATTCTATGATTTAACACACCTTCATTCTTACTTCACAAACATCCATTCTATGACTTCACACACCTCCATTCTATGACTTCACACACCTCCATTCTATGACTTCACAAACCTCAATTCTGTGACTTCACACACCTCAATTCTGTGACTTCACACACCTCCATTATGACTTCACACACATCCATTCTATGACTTCACACACCTCCATTCTATGACTTCACACACCTTCATTCTATGACTTCACACACCTCCATTCTGTGCCTTCACACATCCCCATTTTATGACTTAACACACCTTCATTCTTACTTCACAAACATTCATTCGATGCCTTCACACACCTCCATTCTATGACTTCACACACCTCCATTCTATGACTTTACACACCTCCATTTTGTGACTTCACACACCTCAATTCTGTGACTTCACACATCTACATTATGACTTCACACACCTCCATTCTATGACTTCACACACCTCCATTCTATGACTTCACACACCTCCATTCTGACTTCACACACCTCCATTCTATGACTTCCACACCTCCATTCTGTGACTTCACACACCACCATTCTATGACTTCACATACCTCCATTGTGACTTCACACACCTCCTTTCTATGAGTTCACAGACCTCCATTCTGACTTCACACACCTCCATTCTATGACTTCACACACCTCCATTCTGACTTCACACACCTCCATTCTATGACTTCACACACCTCCATTCTATGACTTCACACACCTCCATTCTATGACTTCCCAAACCTCCATTCTGACTTCACACACCTCCATTCTGACTTCACAAACATCAATTCTGTGACTTCACAAACCTCCATTCTATGACTTCACACACCTCCATTCTATGACTTCACACACCTCCATTCTATGACTTCACAAACCTCCATTCTGTGACTTCACACACCTCAATTCTGTGACTTCACACACCTCCATTATGACTTCACACACCTCCATTCTATGAGTTCACACACCTCCATTCTGACTTCACACACCTCCATTCTATGACTTCACACACCTCCATTCTGACTTCACACACCTCCATTCTATGACTTCACACAAGTCCATTCTGACTTCACACACCTCCATTCTGTGACTTCACACACCTCCATTCCATGACTTCACACACCTCCATTCGATGACTTCACGCACCTCCATTCTTTGACTTCACACACCTCCATTCTATGATTTCACACACCTCCGTTCTGACTTCACACACCTCCATTCTATGACTTCACACACCTCCATTCTGTGACTTCACATACCTCAATTCTGTGACTTCACACACCTCCATTATGACTTCACACACCACCATTATGACTTCACACACCTCCATTCTATGACTTCACACACCTCCATTCTATGACTTCACACACCTAGATTCTGTGACTTCACACACCTCCGTTCTGAGTTCACACACCTCAATTCTGTGACTTCACACACCTCCAATCTGACTTCACCCAGCTCCATTCAATGACTTCACACAACTCCATTCTGTGACTTCGCACACCTCCAATCTGACTTCACACAGCTCCACTCTATGCCTTCCCACACCTCCATTCTATGATTTCACACACCTTCATTCTATGACTTCACACACCTCCATTCTGTGATGTCACACACCTCCATTCTGAGTTCAAACACCTCCATTCTGTGACTTAACACACCTCCATTCTGTGACTTCACACACCACCATTCTGAGTTCACACACCTCCATTCTGTGACTTCAAACACCTCCATTCTGACTTCAAACAGCTGTATTCTATGACTTCACACACCTCCATTCTGTGCCTTCACACACCTCCATTCTATGATTTAACACACCTTCATTCTTACTTCACAAACATCCATTCTATGACTTCACACACCTCCATTCTATGACTTCACACACCTCCATTCTATGACTTCACAAACCTCCATTCTGTGACTTCACACACCTCCATTATGACTTCACACACCTCCATTCTGACTTCACACAGCTCCATTCTATGAGTTCACACACCTCCATTCTGACTTCACACACCTCCATTCTATGACTTCACACACCTCCATTCTGACTTCACACACCTCCATTCTGTGACTACACACATCTCCAATCTGTGACTTCACACACCTCCATTCTATGACTTCACACACCTACATTCTATGACTTCACACACCTTCATTCTACTTCAGAAACATCCATTCTATGACTTCACACACCTCCATTCTATGACTTTACAAACCTCCATTCTGTGACTTCACACACCTCCATTCTGAGTTCACACACCTCAATTCTGTGACTTCACACACCTCAATTCTGGCTTCACACACCTCCATTCTATGACTTCACACAATTCCTTTCTATGACTTCACACACCTCCATTCTTTGACTTCACACACCTCCGTTGTGATTTCACACACCTCCATTCTATGACTTCACACACCTCCATTCTATGACTTTACAAACCTCCATTCTGTGACTTCACACACCTCCATTCTGAGTTCACACACCTCAATTCTGTGAATTCACACACCTCAATTCTGGCTTCACACACCTCCATTCTATGACTTCACACAATTCCTTTCTATGACTTCACACACCTCCATTCTTTGACTTCACACACCTCCATTGTGATTTCACACACCTCCATTCTATGACTTCACACACCTCCATTATGACTTCATATAGCTCCATTCTATGACTTCACACACCTCCATTCTGTGCCTTCACACACCTCCATTCTATGACTTAACACACCTTCATTCTTACTTCACAAACATCCATTCTATGATCACACACCTCCATTCTATGACTTCACACACCTCCATTCTATGACTTCACACACCTCCATTCTGTGACTTCACACACCTCAATTCTGTGACTTCACACACCTCCATTATGACTTCACACACCTCCATTCTATGACTTCACACACCTCCATTCTATGACTTCACACCTCCATTCTGTGATTTCACACACCTCCACTCTGAGTTCACACACATCCATTCTGTGTCTTCACACACCTCCAATCTGACTTCACACAGCTCCATTCTATGACTTCACACACCTCCATTCTGACTTCACACACCTCCATTCTATGACTTCACACACCTCCATTCTGTGACTTCACACACCTCCATTCTGTGACTTCACACACCTCAATTTTGACTTCACACACTTCCATTCTTTGACTTCACACACCTCCATTCTGTGACTTCACACACCACCATTGTTTGACTTCACACACCTCCATTTTTGGACTTCACACACCTCCTCTCCATGACTTCACGCATCTCCACTTTATGAGTTCGCACACCTCCACTTTGACTTCACACACCTACATTCTATGACTTCACACACCTTCATTCTACTTCAGAAACATCCATTCCATGACTTCACACACCTCCATTCTATGACTTTACAAACCATCATTCTGTGACTTCACACACCTCCATTCTGAGTTCACACACCTCAATTCTGTGACTTCACATACCTCAATTCTGACTTCACACACCTCCATTCTGTGACTTCACACACCTCCATTTCATGACTTCACACACCTCCATTCTGTGATTTCACACACCTCCATTCTGTGACTTCACACACCTATATTGTTTGACTTCACACAATGCATTCTTTGACTTCACACACCTTTATTCCATGACTTCACACACCTCCATTCTATGAGTTCTCAGACCTCCATTCTATGAGTTCACACACCTCCATTTTGACTTCATACACCTCCATTTTATGACTTCACACACATTCATTCTTATTTAGAAACATCCATTCTATGACTTCAAACACCTCCATTCTATGACTTCACACACCTCCATTCTGTGACTGCACACACCTCCATTCCATGACTTCACACACCTCCATTCTTTGACTTCACACACCTCCATTCTATGAGTTCACACACCTCCATTTGTGACTCTACACACCACATTTTTGACTTCACACACCTCCATTCTGTGATTTCACACACCTCAATTCTGTGACTTCACACACCTTTATTGTTTGATTTCACACACCTCCATTCTTTGACTTCACACACCTCCATTGCATGACTTCACACACCTCCATTTTATGACTTCACAAACCTCCATTCTATGAGTTCACACACCTCCATTTTGACTTCACACACCTCCATTCTGTGACTTCACACACCTCCATTCTGTGACTTCACACACCTCCATTCTATGACTTCACACACCTCCATTCTGTGATGTCACACACCTCCATTCTGAGTTCAAACACCTCCGTTCTGTGACTTAACACACCTCCATTCTGTGACTTCACACACCACCATTCTGAGTTCACACACCTCCATTCTGTGACTTCAAACACCTCCATTCTGACTTCAAACAGCTGTATTCTATGACTTCACACACCTCCATTCTGTGCCTTCACACACCTCCATTCTATGATTTAACACACCTTCATTCTTACTTCACAAACATCCATTCTATGACTTCACACACCTCCATTCTATGACTTCACACACCTCCATTCTATGACTTCACAAACCTCCATTCTGTGACTTCACACACCTCAATTCTGTGACTTCACACACCTCCATTATGACTTCACACACATCCATTCTATGACTTCACACACCTCCATTCTATGACTTCACACACCTTCATTCTGTGACATCACACACCTCCATTCTCAGTTCACACACCTCCAATCTGTGACTTCACACAACTCCAATCTGACTTCACACAGCTCCATTCTATGACTTCACACACCTCCATTCTCTGACTTCACACACCTCCATTCTATGACTTCACACACCTCCATTGTGACTTCACACAGCTCCATTCTATGAGTTCACACACCTCCATTCTGACTTCACACACCTCCATTCTATGACTTCACACACCTCCATTCTGACTTCACACACCTCCATTCCATGACTTCACACAACTCCATTCTGACTTCAGACACCTCCGTTGTATGAGTTCACACACGTGCATTGTGACTTCACACACCTCCATTCTATGACTTCACACACCTCCATTCTGACTTCACACACCTCCATTCTGACTTCACAAACATCAATTCTGTGATGTCACACACCTTCATTCTTTCGCTTCACACACCTCCATTGTGAGTTCACACACCTCCACTCTGAATTCACAAACGTCAATTCTGTGACTTCACACACCTCCATTCTATGACTTCACACACCTCCATACTACGACTTCACACACCTCTATTCTATGACTTCACAAACCTCCATTCTGACTTCACACACCTCCATTCTGACTTGACAAACATCAATTCTGTGACTTCACACACCTCCATTCTATGACTTCACACACCGCCATTCTATGACTTCACACACCTCCATTCTATGACTTCACACACTTCCATTCTTTGACTTCACACACCTCCATTTTTTGACTTCACACATCTCCATTGTGAGTTCACACACCTCCATTCTATGACTTCACACACCTCCATTCTGACTTCACACAGCTCCATTCTATGACTTCACACACCTCCATTCTGTGCCTTCACACATCTCCATTTTATGACTTAACACACCTTCATTCTTTCTTCACAAACATTCATTCTATGACTTCACACACCTCCATTCTATGACTTCACACACCTCCATTCTATGACTTCCACACCTCTATTCTGTGACTTCACACACCACCATTCTATGACTTCACATACCTCCATTGTGACTTCACACACCTCCATTCTATGAGTTCACACACCTCCATTCTGTCTTCACACACCTCCATTCTATGATTTCACACACCTCCATTCTGACTTCACCCACCTCCATTCTATAACTTCACACAACTCCATTCTGACTTCACACACCTCCATTCTGTGACTTCACACACCTCCATTCCATGACTTCACACACCTCCATTCGATGCCTTCACACACCTCCATTCTTTGACTTCACACACCTCCATTCTATGAGTTCACACACCTCCATTTGTGACTCTACACACCACATTTTTGACTTCACACACCTCCATTCTGTGATTTCACATACCTCCATTCTGTGACTTCACACACCTTTATTGTTTGACTTCACACACCTCCATTCTTTGACTTCACACACCTCCTTTCCATGACTTCACACACCTCCATTCTATGAGTTCACACACCTCCATTCTATGAGTTCACACACCTCCATTTTGACTTCTCAACCCTCCATTCTATGACTTCACACACCTTCATTCTTACTTCAGAAACATCCATTATAGGACTTCACGCACTTCCATTCTATGACTTCACAAATCTCCGTTCTGTGATTTCACACACCTCCATTCTGAGTTCACACACCTCCATTCTCTGAGTTCACACACCTCCATTCTGTGACTTAACACACCTCCATTCTATGACTTCACAGACCTCCATTCTGTGACTTCACACACCTTTATTGTTTGACTTCACACACCTCCATTCTGGGACTTCACACACATCCATTGTTAGTTCACACACCTCCATTCTTTGACTTCACACACCTCCATTCTGTGACTTCACACACCTCCATTCTGTGACTACACACATCTCCAATCTGTGACTTCACACACCTCCATTCTATGACTTCACACACCTACATTCTATGACTTCACACACCTTCATTCTACTTCAGAAACATCCATTCTATGACTTCACACACCTCCATTCTATGTCTTTACAAACCTCCATTCTGTGACTTCACACACCTCCATTCTGAGTTCACACACCTCAATTCTGTGACTTCACACACCTCAATTCTGGCTTCACACACCTCCCTTCTATGACTTCACACAATTCCTTTCTATGACTTCACACACCTCCATTCTTTGACTTCACACACCTCCGTTGTGATTTCACACACCTCCATTCTATGACTTCACACACCTCCATTCTATGACTTTACAAACCTCCATTCTGTGACTTCACACACCTCCATTCTGAGTTCACACACCTCAATTCTGTGACTTCACACACCTCAATTCTGGCTTCACACACCTCCATTCTATGACTTCACACAATTCCTTTCTATGACTTCACACACCTCCATTCTTTGACTTCACACACCTCCATTGTGATTTCACACACCTCCATTCTATGACTTCACACACCTCCATTATGACTTCATATAGCTCCATTCTGTGACTTCACACACCTCCATTCTGTGCCTTCACACACCTCCATTCTATGACTTAACACACCTTCATTCTTACTTCACAAACATCCATTCTATGATCACACACCTCCATTCTATGACTTCACACACCTCCATTCTATGACTTCACACACCTCCATTCTGTGACTTCACACACCTCAATTCTGTGACTTCACACACCTCCATTATGACTTCACACACATCCATTCTATGACTTCACACACCTCCATTCTATGACTTCACACACCTTCATTCTATGACTTCACACACCTCCATTCTGTGCCTTCACACATCCCCATTTTATGACTTAACACACCTTCATTCTTACTTCACAAACATTCATTCGATGCCTTCACACACCTCCATTCTATGACTTCACACACCTCCATTCTATGACTTTACACACCTCCATTTTGTGACTTCACACACCTCAATTCTGTGACTTCACACATCTACATTATGACTTCACACACCTCCATTCTATGACTTCACACACCTCCATTCTATGACTTCACACACCTCCATTCTGACTTCACACACCTCCATTCTATGACTTCCACACCTCCATTCTGTGACTTCACACACCACCATTCTATGACTTCACATACCTCCATTGTGACTTCACACACCTCCATTCTATGAGTTCACAGACCTCCATTCTGACTTCACACACCTCCATTCTATGACTTCACACACCTCCATTCTGACTTCACACACCTCCATTCTATGACTTCACACACCTCCATTCTATGACTTCACACACCTCCATTCTATGACTTCCCAAACCTCCATTCTGACTTCACACACCTCCATTCTGACTTCACAAACATCAATTCTGTGACTTCACAAACCTCCATTCTATGACTTCACACACCTCCATTCTATGACTTCACACACCTCCATTCTATGACTTCACAAACCTCCATTCTGTGACTTCACACACCTTAATTCTGTGACTTCACACACCTCCATTATGACTTCACACACCTCCATTCTATGAGTTCACACACCTCCATTCTGACTTCACACACCTCCATTCTATGACTTCACACACCTCCATTCTGACTTCACACACCTCCATTCTATGACTTCACACAAGTCCATTCTGACTTCACACACCTCCATTCTCTGACTTCACACACCTCCATTCCATGACTTCACACACCTCCATTCGATGACTTCACGCACCTCCATTCTTTGACTTCACACACCTCCATTCTATGATTTCACACACCTCCGTTCTGACTTCACACACCTCCATTCTATGACTTCACACACCTCCATTCTGTGACTTCACATACCTCAATTTTGTGACTTCACACACCTCCATTATGACTTCACACACCACCATTATGACTTCACACACCTCCATTCTATGACTTCACACACCTCCATTCTATGACTTCACACACCTAGATTCTGTGACTTCACACACCTCCGTTCTGAGTTCACACACCTCAATTCTGTGACTTCACACACCTCCAATCTGACTTCACCCAGCTCCATTCAATGACTTCACACAACTCCATTCTGTGACTTCGCACACCTCCAATCTGACTTCACACAGCTCCACTCTATGCCTTCCCACACCTCCATTCTATGATTTCACACACCTTCATTCTATGACTTCACACACCTCCATTCTGAGTTCAAACACCTCCGTTCTGTGACTTAACACACCTCCATTCTGTGACTTCACACACCACCATTCTGAGTTCACACACCTCCATTCTGTGACTTCAAACACCTCCATTCTGACTTCAAACAGCTCTATTCTATGACTTCACACACCTCCATTCTGTGCCTTCACACACCTCCATTCTATGATTTAACACACCTTCATTCTTACTTCACAAACATCCATTCTATGACTTCACACACCTCCATTCTATGACTTCACACACCTCCATTCTATGACTTCACAAACCTCCATTCTGTGACTTCACACACCTCAATTCTGTGACTTCACACACCTCCATTATGACTTTACACACATCCATTCTATGACTTCACACACCTCCATTCTATCACTTCACACACCTTCATTCTGTGACATCACACACCTCCATTCTCAGTTCACACACCTCCAATCTGTGACTTCACACAACTCCAATCTGACTTCACACAGCTCCATTCTATGACTTCACACACCTCCATTCTCTGACTTCACACACCTCCATTCTATGACTTCACACACCTCCATTGTGACTTCACACAGCTCCATTCTATGAGTTCACACACCTCCATTCTGACTTCACACACCTCCATTCTGTGACTTCACACACCTCCATTCTGACTTCACACACCTCCATTCCATGACTTCACACAACTCCATTCTGACTTCAGACACCTCCGTTGTATGAGTTCACACACGTGCATTGTGACTTCACACACCTCCATTCTATGACTTCACACACCTCCATTCTGACTTCACACACCTCCATTCTGACTTCACAAACATCAATTCTGTGACTTCACACACCTTCATTCTTTCGCTTCACACACCTCCATTGTGAGTTCACACACCTCCATCGTGAATTCACAAACGTCAATTCTGTGACTTCACACACCTCCATTCTATGACTTCACACACCTCCATACTACGACTTCACACACCTCTATTCTATGACTTCACAAACCTCCATTCTGACTTCACACACCTCCATTCTGACTTGACAAACATCAATTCTGTGACTTCACACACCTCCATTCTATGACTTCACACACCGCCATTCTATGACTTCACACACCTCCATTCTATGACTTCACACACTTCCATTCTTTGACTTCACACACCTCCATTTTTTGACTTCACACATCTCCATTGTGAGTTCACACACCTCCATTCTATGACTTCACACACCTCCATTCTGACTTCACACAGCTCCATTCTATGACTTCACACACCTCCATTCTGTGCCTTCACACATCTCCATTTTATGACTTAACACACCTTCATTCTTTCTTCACAAACATTCATTCTATGACTTCACACACCTCCATTCTATGACTTCACACACCTCCATTCTATGACTTCCACACCTCTATTCTGTGACTTCACACACCACCATTCTATGACTTCACATACCTCCATTGTGACTTCACACACCTCCATTCTATGAGTTCACACACCTCCATTCTGTCTTCACACACCTCCATTCTATGATTTCACACACCTCCATTCTGACTTCACCCACCTCCATTCTATAACTTCACACAACTCCATTCTGACTTCACACACCTCCATTCTGTGACTTCACACACCTCCATTCCATGACTTCACACACCTCCATTCGATGCCTTCACACACCTCCATTCTTTGACTTCACACACCTCCATTCTATGAGTTCACACACCTCCATTTGTGACTCTACACACCACATTTTTGACTTCACACACCTCCATTCTGTGATTTCACATACCTCCATTCTGTGACTTCACACACCTTTATTGTTTGACTTCACACACCTCCATTCTTTGACTTCACACACCTCCTTTCCATGACTTCACACACCTCCATTCTATGAGTTCACACACCTCCATTCTATGAGTTCACACACCTCCATTTTGACTTCTCAACCCTCCATTCTATGACTTCACACACCTTCATTCTTACTTCAGAACCATCCATTATAGGACTTCACGCACTTCCATTCTATGACTTCACAAATCTCCGTTCTGTGATTTCACACACCTCCATTCTGAGTTCACACACCTCCATTCTCTGAGTTCACACACCTCCATTCTGTGACTTAACACACCTCCATTCTATGACTTCACATACCTCCATTCTGTGACTTCACACACCTTTATTGTTTGACTTCACACACCTCCATTCTGGGACTTCACACACATCCATTGTTAGTTCACACACCTCCATTCTTTGACTTCACACACCTCCATTCTGTGACTTCACACACCTCCATTCTGTGACTACACACATCTCCAATCTGTGACTTCACACACCTCCATTCTATGACTTCACACACCTACATTCTATGACTTCACACACCTTCATTCTACTTCAGAAACATCCATTCTATGACTTCACACACCTCCATTCTATGTCTTTACAAACCTCCATTCTGTGACTTCACACACCTCCATTCTGAGTTCACACACCTCAATTCTGTGACTTCACACACCTCAATTCTGGCTTCACACACCTCCATTCTATGACTTCACACAATTCCTTTCTATGACTTCACACACCTCCATTCTTTGACTTCACACACCTCCGTTGTGATTTCACACACCTCCATTCTATGACTTCACACACCTCCATTCTATGACTTTACAAACCTCCATTCTGTGACTTCACACACCTCCATTCTGAGTTCACACACCTCAATTCTGTGACTTCACACACCTCAATTCTGGCTTCACACACCTCCATTCTATGACTTCACACAATTCCTTTCTATGACTTCACACACATCCATTCTTTGACTTCACACACCTCCATTGTGATTTCACACACCTCCATTCTATGACTTCACACACCTCCATTATGACTTCATATAGCTCCATTCTATGACTTCACACACCTCCATTCTGTGCCTTCACACACCTCCATTCTATGACTTAACACACCTTCATTCTTACTTCACAAACATCCATTCTATGATCACACACCTCCATTCTATGACTTCACACACCTCCATTCTATGACTTCACACACCTCCATTCTGTGACTTCACACACCTCAATTCTGTGACTTCACACACCTCCATTATGACTTCACACACCTCCATTCTATGACTTCACACACCTCCATTCTATGACTTCACACCTCCATTCTGTGATTTCACACACCTCCATTCTGAGTTCACACACATCCATTCTGTGTCTTCACACACCTCCAATCTGACTTCACACAGCTCCATTCTATGACTTCACACACCTCCATTCTGACTTCACACACCTCCATTCTGTGACTTCACACTCCTCCATTCTGTGACTACACACATCTCCAATCTGTGACTTCACACACCTCCATTCTATGACTTCACACACCTCCATTCTGTGACTTCACACACCTCCATTCTGTGACTTCACACACCTCAATTTTGACTTCACACACTTCCATTCTTTGACTTCACACACCTCCATTCTGTGACTTCACACACCACCATTGTTTGACTTCACACACCTCCATTTTTGGACTTCACACACCTCCATTCCATGACTTCACGCATCTCCACTTTATGAGTTCGCACACCTCCACTTTGACTTCACACACCTACATTCTATGACTTCACACACCTTCATTCTACTTCAGAAACATCCATTCCATGACTTCACACACCTCCATTCTATGACTTTACAAACCATCATTCTGTGACTTCACACACCTCCATTCTGAGTTCACACACCTCAATTCTGTGACTTCACATACCTCAATTCTGACTTCACACACCTCCATTCTGTGACTTCACACACCTCCATTTCATGACTTCACACACCTCCATTCTGTGATTTCACACACCTCCATTCTGTGACTTCACACACCTATATTGTTTGACTTCACACAATGCATTCTTTGACTTCACACACCTCCATTCCATGACTTCACACACCTCCATTCTTTGACTTCACACACCTCCATTCTATGAGTTCACACACCTCCATTTGTGACTCTACACACCACATTTTTGACTTCACACACCTCCATTCTGTGATTTCACACACCTCAATTCTGTGACTTCACACACCTTTATTGTTTGATTTCACACACCTCCATTCTTTGACTTCACACACCTCCATTGCATGACTTCACACACCTCCATTTTATGACTTCACAAACCTCCATTCTATGAGTTCACACACCTCCATTTTGACTTCACACACCTCCATTCTGTGACTTCACACACCTCCATTCTGTGACTTCACACACCTCCATTCTATGACTTCACACACCTCCATTCTGTGATGTCACACACCTCCATTCTGAGTTCAAACACCTCCGTTCTGTGACTTAACACACCTCCATTCTGTGACTTCACACACCACCATTCTGAGTTCACACACCTCCATTCTGTGACTTCAAACACCTCCATTCTGGCTTCAAACAGCTGTATTCTATGACTTCACACACCTCCATTCTGTGCCTTCACACACCTCCATTCTATGATTTAACACACCTTCATTCTTACTTCACAAACATCCATTCTATGACTTCACACACCTCCATTCTATGACTTCACACACCTCCATTGTATGACTTCACAAACCTCCATTCTGTGACTTCACACACCTCAATTCTGTGACTTCACACACCTCCATTATGACTTCACACACATCCATTCTATGACTTCACACACCTCCATTCTATGACTTCACACACCTTCATTCTGTGACATCACACACCTCCATTCTCAGTTCACACACCTCCAATCTGTGACTTCACACAACTCCAATCTGACTTCACACAGCTCCATTCTATGACTTCACACACCTCCATTCTCTGACTTCACACACCTCCATTCTATGACTTCACACACCTCCATTGTGACTTCACACAGCTCCATTCTATGAGTTCACACACCTCCAGTCTGACTTCACACACCTCCATTCTATGACTTCACACACCTCCATTCTGACTACACACACCTCCATTCCATGACTTCACACAACTCCATTCTGACTTCAGACACCTCCATTGTATGAGTTCACACACGTGCATTGTGACTTCACACACCTCCATTCTATGACTTCACACACCTCCATTCTGACTTCACAAACCTCCATTCTGACTTCACAAACATCAATTCTGTGACTTCACACACCTTCATTCTTTCGCTTCACACACCTCCATTGTGAGTTCACACACCTCCATTCTGAATTCACAAACGTCAATTCTGTGACTTCACACACCTCCATTCTATGACTTCACACACCTCCATACTACGACTTCACACACCTCTATTCTATGACTTCACAAACCTCCATTCTGACTTCACACACCTCCATTCTGACTTGACAAACATCAATTCTGTGACTTCACACACCTCCATTCTATGACTTCACACACCGCCATTCTATGACTTCACACACCTCCATTCTATGACTTCACACACTTCCATTCTTTGACTTCACACACCTCCATTTTTTGACTTCACACATCTCCATTGTGAGTTCACACACCTCCATTCTATGACTTCACACACCTCCATTCTGACTTCACACAGCTCCATTCTATGACTTCACACACCTCCATTCTGTGCCTTCACACATCTCCATTTTATGACTTAACACACCTTCATTCTTTCTTCACAAACATTCATTCTATGACTTCACACACCTCCATTCTATGACTTCACACACCTCCATTCTATGACTTCCACACCTCTATTCTGTGACTTCACACACCACCATTCTATGACTTCACATACCTCCATTGTGACTTCACACACCTCCATTCTATGAGTTCACACACCTCCATTCTGTCTTCACACACCTCCATTCTATGATTTCACACACCTCCATTCTGACTTCACCCACCTCCATTCTATAACTTCACACAACTCCATTCTGACTTCACACACCTCCATTCTGTGACTTCACACACCTCCATTCCATGACTTCACACACCTCCATTCGATGCCTTCACACACCTCCATTCTTTGACTTCACACACCTCCATTCTATGAGTTCACACACCTCCATTTGTGACTCTACACACCACATTTTTGACTTCACACACCTCCATTCTGTGATTTCACATACCTCCATTCTGTGACTTCACACACCTTTATTGTTTGACTTCACACACCTCCATTCTTTGACTTCACACACCTCCTTTCCATGACTTCACACACCTCCATTCTATGAGTTCACACACCTCCATTCTATGAGTTCACACACCTCCATTTTGACTTCTCAACCCTCCATTCTATGACTTCACACACCTTCATTCTTACTTCAGAAACATCCATTATAGGACTTCACGCACTTCCATTCTATGACTTCACAAATCTCCGTTCTGTGATTTCACACACCTCCATTCTGAGTTCACACACCTCCATTCTCTGAGTTCACACACCTCCATTCTGTGACTTAACACACCTCCATTCTATGACTTCACAGACCTCCATTCTGTGACTTCACACACCTTTATTGTTTGACTTCACACACCTCCATTCTGGGACTTCACACACATCCATTGTTAGTTCACACACCTCCATTCTTTGACTTCACACACCTCCATTCTGTGACTTCACACACCTCCATTCTGTGACTACACACATCTCCAATCTGTGACTTCACACACCTCCATTCTATGACTTCACACACCTACATTCTATGACTTCACACACCTTCATTCTACTTCAGAAACATCCATTCTATGACTTCACACACCTCCATTCTATGTCTTTACAAACCTCCATTCTGTGACTTCACACACCTCCATTCTGAGTTCACACACCTCAATTCTGTGACTTCACACACCTCAATTCTGGCTTCACACACCTCCCTTCTATGACTTCACACAATTCCTTTCTATGACTTCACACACCTCCATTCTTTGACTTCACACACCTCCGTTGTGATTTCACACACCTCCATTCTATGACTTCACACACCTCCATTCTATGACTTTACAAACCTCCATTCTGTGACTTCACACACCTCCATTCTGAGTTCACACACCTCAATTCTGTGACTTCACACACCTCAATTCTGGCTTCACACACCTCCATTCTATGACTTCACACAATTCCTTTCTATGACTTCACACACATCCATTCTTTGACTTCACACACCTCCATTGTGATTTCACACACCTCCATTCTATGACTTCACACACCTCCATTATGACTTCATATAGCTCCATTCTATGACTTCACACACCTCCATTCTGTGCCTTCACACACCTCCATTCTATGACTTAACACACCTTCATTCTTACTTCACAAACATCCATTCTATGATCACACACCTCCATTCTATGACTTCACACACCTCCATTCTATGACTTCACACACCTCCATTCTGTGACTTCACACACCTCAATTCTGTGACTTCACACACCTCCATTATGACTTCACACACCTCCATTCTATGACTTCACACACCTCCATTCTATGACTTCACACCTCCATTCTGTGATTTCACACACCTCCATTCTGAGTTCACACACATCCATTCTGTGTCTTCACACACCTCCAATCTGACTTCACACAGCTCCATTCTATGACTTCACACACCTCCATTCTGACTTCACACACCTCCATTCTGTGACTTCACACACCTCCATTCTATGACTTCACACACCTCCATTCTGTGACTTCACACACCTCCATTCTGTGACTTCACACACCTCAATTTTGACTTCACACACTTCCATTCTTTGACTTCACACACCTCCATTCTGTGACTTCACACACCACCATTGTTTGACTTCACACACCTCCATTTTTGGACTTCACACACCTCCATTCCATGACTTCACGCATCTCCACTTTATGAGTTCGCACACCTCCACTTTGACTTCACACACCTACATTCTATGACTTCACACACCTTCATTCTACTTCAGAAACATCCATTCCATGACTTCACACACCTCCATTCTATGACTTTACAAACCATCATTCTGTGACTTCACACACCTCCATTCTGAGTTCACACACCTCAATTCTGTGACTTCACATACCTCAATTCTGACTTCACACACCTCCATTCTGTGACTTCACACACCTCCATTTCATGACTTCACACACCTCCATTCTGTGATTTCACACACCTCCATTCTGTGACTTCACACACCTATATTGTTTGACTTCACACAATGCATTCTTTGACTTCACACACCTCCATTCCATGACTTCACACACCTCCATTCTTTGACTTCACACACCTCCATTCTATGAGTTCACACACCTCCATTTGTGACTCTACACACCACATTTTTGACTTCACACACCTCCATTCTGTGATTTCACACACCTCAATTCTGTGACTTCACACACCTTTATTGTTTGATTTCACACACCTCCATTCTTTGACTTCACACACCTCCATTGCATGACTTCACACACCTCCATTTTATGACTTCACAAACCTCCATTCTATGAGTTCACACACCTCCATTTTGACTTCACACACCTCCATTCTGTGACTTCACACACCTCCATTCTGTGACTTCACACACCTCCATTCTATGACTTCACACACCTCCATTCTGTGATGTCACACACCTCCATTCTGAGTTCAAACACCTCCGTTCTGTGACTTAACACACCTCCATTCTGTGACTTCACACACCACCATTCTGAGTTCACACACCTCCATTCTGTGACTTCAAACACCTCCATTCTGGCTTCAAACAGCTGTATTCTATGACTTCACACACCTCCATTCTGTGCCTTCACACACCTCCATTCTATGATTTAACACACCTTCATTCTTACTTCACAAACATCCATTCTATGACTTCACACACCTCCATTCTATGACTTCACACACCTCCATTCTATGACTTCACAAACCTCCATTCTGTGACTTCACACACCTCAATTCTGTGACTTCACACACCTCCATTATGACTTCACACACATCCATTCTATGACTTCACACACCTCCATTCTATGACTTCACACACCTTCATTCTGTGACATCACACACCTCCATTCTCAGTTCACACACCTCCAATCTGTGACTTCACACAACTCCAATCTGACTTCACACAGCTCCATTCTATGACTTCACACACCTCCATTCTCTGACTTCACACACCTCCATTCTATGACTTCACACACCTCCATTGTGACTTCACACAGCTCCATTCTATGAGTTCACACACCTCCATTCTGACTTCACACACCTCCATTCTATGACTTCACACACCTCCATTCTGACTTCACACACCTCCATTCCATGACTTCACACAACTCCATTCTGACTTCAGACACCTCCATTGTATGAGTTCACACACGTGCATTGTGACTTCACACACCTCCATTCTATGACTTCACACACCTCCATTCTGACTTCACAAACCTCCATTCTGACTTCACAAACATCAATTCTGTGACTTCACACACCTTCATTCTTTCGCTTCACACACCTCCATTGTGAGTTCACACACCTCCATTCTGAATTCACAAACGTCAATTCTGTGACTTCACACACCTCCATTCTATGACTTCACACACCTCCATACTACGACTTCACACACCTCTATTCTATGACTTCACAAACCTCCATTCTGACTTCACACACCTCCATTCTGACTTGACAAACATCAATTCTGTGACTTCACACACCTCCATTCTATGACTTCACACACCGCCATTCTATGACTTCACACACCTCCATTCTATGACTTCACACACTTCCATTCTTTGACTTCACACACCTCCATTTTTTGACTTCACACATCTCCATTGTGAGTTCACACACCTCCATTCTATGACTTCACACACCTCCATTCTGACTTCACACAGCTCCATTCTATGACTTCACACACCTCCATTCTGTGCCTTCACACCTCTCCATTTTATGACTTAACACACCTTCATTCTTTCTTCACAAACATTCATTCTATGACTTCACACACCTCCATTCTATGACTTCACACACCTCCATTCTATGACTTCCACACCTCTATTCTGTGACTTCACACACCACCATTTTATGACTTCACATACCTCCATTGTGACTTCACACACCTCCATTCTATGAGTTCACACACCTCCATTCTGTCTTCACACACCTCCATTCTATGATTTCACACACCTCCATTCTGACTTCACCCACCTCCATTCTATAACTTCACACAACTCCATTCTGACTTCACACACCTCCATTCTGTGACTTCACACACCTCCATTCCATGACTTCACACACCTCCATTCGATGCCTTCACACACCTCCATTCTTTGACTTCACACACCTCCATTCTATGAGTTCACACACCTCCATTTGTGACTCTACACACCACATTTTTGACTTCACACACCTCCATTCTGTGATTTCACATACCTCCATTCTGTGACTTCACACACCTTTATTGTTTGACTTCACACACCTCCATTCTTTGACTTCACACACCTCCTTTCCATGACTTCACACACCTCCATTCTATGAGTTCACACACCTCCATTCTATGAGTTCACACACCTCCATTTTGACTTCTCAACCCTCCATTCTATGACTTCACACACCTTCATTCTTACTTCAGAAACATCCATTATAGGACTTCACGCACTTCCATTCTATGACTTCACAAATCTCCGTTCTGTGATTTCACACACCTCCATTCTGAGTTCACACACCTCCATTCTCTGAGTTCACACACCTCCATTCTGTGACTTAACACACCTCCATTCTATGACTTCACAGACCTCCATTCTGTGACTTCACACACCTTTATTGTTTGACTTCACACACCTCCATTCTGGGACTTCACACACATCCATTGTTAGTTCACACACCTCCATTCTTTGACTTCACACACCTCCATTCTGTGACTTCACACACCTCCATTCTGTGACTACACACATCTCCAATCTGTGACTTCACACACCTCCATTCTATGACTTCACACACCTACATTCTATGACTTCACACACCTTCATTCTACTTCAGAAACATCCATTCTATGACTTCACACACCTCCATTCTATGTCTTTACAAACCTCCATTCTGTGACTTCACACACCTCCATTCTGAGTTCACACACCTCAATTCTGTGACTTCACACACCTCAATTCTGGCTTCACACACCTCCCTTCTATGACTTCACACAATTCCTTTCTATGACTTCACACACCTCCATTCTTTGACTTCACACACCTCCGTTGTGATTTCACACACCTCCATTCTATGACTTCACACACCTCCATTCTATGACTTTACAAACCTCCATTCTGTGACTTCACACACCTCCATTCTGAGTTCACACACCTCAATTCTGTGACTTCACACACCTCAATTCTGGCTTCACACACCTCCATTCTATGACTTCACACAATTCCTTTCTATGACTTCACACACCTCCATTCTTTGACTTCACACACCTCCATTGTGATTTCACACACCTCCATTCTATGACTTCACACACCTCCATTATGACTTCATATAGCTCCATTCTATGACTTCACACACCTCCATTCTGTGCCTTCACACACCTCCATTCTATGACTTAACACACCTTCATTCTTACTTCACAAACATCCATTCTATGATCACACACCTCCATTCTATGACTTCACACACCTCCATTCTATGACTTCACACACCTCCATTCTGTGACTTCACACACCTCAATTCTGTGACTTCACACACCTCCATTATGACTTCACACACCTCCATTCTATGACTTCACACACCTCCATTCTATGACTTCACACCTCCATTCTGTGATTTCACACACCTCCATTCTGAGTTCACACACATCCATTCTGTGTCTTCACACACCTCCAATCTGACTTCACACAGCTCCATTCTATGACTTCACACACCTCCATTCTGACTTCACACACCTCCATTCTGTGACTTCACACACCTCCATTCTGTGACTACACACAACTCCAATCTGTGACTTCACACACCTCCATTCTATGACTTCACACACCTCCATTCTGTGACTTCACACACCTCCATTCTGTGACTTCACACACCTCAATTTTGACTTCACACACTTCCATTCTTTGACTTCACACACCTCCATTCTGTGACTTCACACACCACCATTGTTTGACTTCACACACCTCCATTTTTGGACTTCACACACCTCCATTCCATGACTTCACGCATCTCCACTTTATGAGTTCGCACACCTCAACTTTGACTTCACACACCTACATTCTATGACTTCACACACCTTCATTCTACTTCAGAAACATCCATTCCATGACTTCACACACCTCCATTCTATGACTTTACAAACCATCATTCTGTGACTTCACACACCTCCATTCTGAGTTCACACACCTCAATTCTGTGACTTCACATACCTCAATTCTGACTTCACACACCTCCATTCTGTGACTTCACACACCTCCATTTCATGACTTCACACACCTCCATTCTGTGATTTCACACACCTCCATTCTGTGACTTCACACACCTATATTGTTTGACTTCACACAATGCATTCTTTGACTTCACACACCTTTATTCCATGACTTCACACACCTCCATTCTATGAGTTCTCAGACCTCCATTCTATGAGTTCACACACCTCCATTTTGACTTCATACACCTCCATTTTATGACTTCACACACATTTATTCTTATTTAGAAACATCCATTCTATGACTTCAAACACCTCCATTCTATGACTTCACACACCTCCATTCTGTGACTGCACACACCTCCATTCCATGACTTCACACACCTCCATTCTTTGACTTCACACACCTCCATTCTATGAGTTCACACACCTCCATTTGTGACTCTACACACCACATTTTTGACTTCACACACCTCCATTCTGTGATTTCACACACCTCAATTCTGTGACTTCACACACCTTTATTGTTTGATTTCACACACCTCCATTCTTTGACTTCACACACCTCCATTGCATGACTTCACACACCTCCATTTTATGACTTCACAAACCTCCATTCTATGAGTTCACACACCTCCATTTTGACTTCACACACCTCCATTCTGTGACTTCACACACCTCCATTCTGTGACTTCACACACCTCCATTCTATGACTTCACACACCTCCATTCTGTGATGTCACACACCTCCATTCTGAGTTCAAACACCTCCGTTCTGTGACTTAACACACCTCCATTCTGTGACTTCACACACCACCATTCTGAGTTCACACACCTCCATTCTGTGACTTCAAACACCTCCATTCTGGCTTCAAACAGCTGTATTCTATGACTTCACACACCTCCATTCTGTGCCTTCACACACCTCCATTCTATGATTTAACACACCTTCATTCTTACTTCACAAACATCCATTCTATGACTTCACACACCTCCATTCTATGACTTCACACACCTCCATTCTATGACTTCACAAACCTCCATTCTGTGACTTCACACACCTCAATTCTGTGACTTCACACACCTCCATTATGACTTCACACACATCCATTCTATGACTTCACACACCTCCATTCTATGACTTCACACACCTTCATTCTGTGACATCACACACCTCCATTCTCAGTTCACACACCTCCAATCTGTGACTTCACACAACTCCAATCTGACTTCACACAGCTCCATTCTATGACTTCACACACCTCCATTCTCTGACTTCACACACCTCCATTCTCTGACTTCACACACCTCCATTGTGACTTCACACAGCTCCATTCTATGAGTTCACACACCTCCATTCTGACTTCACACACCTCCATTCTATGACTTCACACACCTCCATTCTGACTTCACACACCTCCATTCCATGACTTCACACAACTCCATTCTGACTTCAGACACCTCCATTGTATGAGTTCACACACGTGCATTGTGACTTCACACACCTCCATTCTATGACTTCACACACCTCCATTCTGACTTCACAAACCTCCATTCTGACTTCACAAACATCAATTCTGTGACTTCACACACCTTCATTCTTTCGCTTCACACACCTCCATTGTGAGTTCACACACCTCCATTCTGAATTCACAAACGTCAATTCTGTGACTTCACACACCTCCATTCTATGACTTCACACACCTCCATACTACGACTTCACACACCTCTATTCTATGACTTCACAAACCTCCATTCTGACTTCACACACCTCCATTCTGACTTGACAAACATCAATTCTGTGACTTCACACACCTCCATTCTATGACTTCACACACCGCCATTCTATGACTTCACACACCTCCATTCTATGACTTCACACACTTCCATTCTTTGACTTCACACACCTCCATTTTTTGACTTCACACATCTCCATTGTGAGTTCACACACCTCCATTCTATGACTTCACACACCTCCATTCTGACTTCACACAGCTCCATTCTATGACTTCACACACCTCCATTCTGTGCCTTCACACATCTCCATTTTATGACTTAACACACCTTCATTCTTTCTTCACAAACATTCATTCTATGACTTCACACACCTCCATTCTATGACTTCACACACCTCCATTCTATGACTTCCACACCTCTATTCTGTGACTTCACACACCACCATTTTATGACTTCACATACCTCCATTGTGACTTCACACACCTCCATTCTATGAGTTCACACACCTCCATTCTGTCTTCACACACCTCCATTCTATGATTTCACACACCTCCATTCTGACTTCACCCACCTCCATTCTATAACTTCACACAACTCCATTCTGACTTCACACACCTCCATTCTGTGACTTCACACACCTCCATTCCATGACTTCACACACCTCCATTCGATGCCTTCACACACCTCCATTCTTTGACTTCACACACCTCCATTCTATGAGTTCACACACCTCCATTTGTGACTCTACACACCACATTTTTGACTTCACACACCTCCATTCTGTGATTTCACATACCTCCATTCTGTGACTTCACACACCTTTATTGTTTGACTTCACACACCTCCATTCTTTGACTTCACACACCTCCTTTCCATGACTTCACACACCTCCATTCTATGAGTTCACACACCTCCATTCTATGAGTTCACACACCTCCATTTTGACTTCTCAACCCTCCATTCTATGACTTCACACACCTTCATTCTTACTTCAGAAACATCCATTATAGGACTTCACGCACTTCCATTCTATGACTTCACAAATCTCCGTTCTGTGATTTCACACACCTCCATTCTGAGTTCACACACCTCCATTCTCTGAGTTCACACACCTCCATTCTGTGACTTAACACACCTCCATTCTATGACTTCACAGACCTCCATTCTGTGACTTCACACACCTTTATTGTTTGACTTCACACACCTCCATTCTGGGACTTCACACACATCCATTGTTAGTTCACACACCTCCATTCTTTGACTTCACACACCTCCATTCTGTGACTTCACACACCTCCATTCTGTGACTACACACATCTCCAATCTGTGACTTCACACACCTCCATTCTATGACTTCACACACCTACATTCTATGACTTCACACACCTTCATTCTACTTCAGAAACATCCATTCTATGACTTCACACACCTCCATTCTATGTCTTTACAAACCTCCATTCTGTGACTTCACACACCTCCATTCTGAGTTCACACACCTCAATTCTGTGACTTCACACACCTCAATTCTGGCTTCACACACCTCCCTTCTATGACTTCACACAATTCCTTTCTATGACTTCACACACCTCCATTCTTTGACTTCACACACCTCCGTTGTGATTTCACACACCTCCATTCTATGACTTCACACACCTCCATTCTATGACTTTACAAACCTCCATTCTGTGACTTCACACACCTCCATTCTGAGTTCACACACCTCAATTCTGTGACTTCACACACCTCAATTCTGGCTTCACACACCTCCATTCTATGACTTCACACAATTCCTTTCTATGACTTCACACACCTCCATTCTTTGACTTCACACACCTCCATTGTGATTTCACACACCTCCATTCTATGACTTCACACACCTCCATTATGACTTCATATAGCTCCATTCTATGACTTCACACACCTCCATTCTGTGCCTTCACACACCTCCATTCTATGACTTAACACACCTTCATTCTTACTTCACAAACATCCATTCTATGATCACACACCTCCATTCTATGACTTCACACACCTCCATTCTATGACTTCACACACCTCCATTCTGTGACTTCACACACCTCAATTCTGTGACTTCACACACCTCCATTATGACTTCACACACCTCCATTCTATGACTTCACACACCTCCATTCTATGACTTCACACCTCCATTCTGTGATTTCACACACCTCCATTCTGAGTTCACACACATCCATTCTGTGTCTTCACACACCTCCAATCTGACTTCACACAGCTCCATTCTATGACTTCACACACCTCCATTCTATGACTTCACACACCTCCATTCTATGACTTCCACACCTCTATTCTGTGACTTCACACACCACCATTTTATGACTTCACATACCTCCATTGTGACTTCACACACCTCCATTCTATGAGTTCACACACCTCCATTCTGTCTTCACACACCTCCATTCTATGATTTCACACACCTCCATTCTGACTTCACCCACCTCCATTCTATAACTTCACACAACTCCATTCTGACTTCACACACCTCCATTCTGTGACTTCACACACCTCCATTCCATGACTTCACACACCTCCATTCGATGCCTTCACACACCTCCATTCTTTGACTTCACACACCTCCATTCTATGAGTTCACACACCTCCATTTGTGACTCTACACACCACATTTTTGACTTCACACACCTCCATTCTGTGATTTCACATACCTCCATTCTGTGACTTCACACACCTTTATTGTTTGACTTCACACACCTCCATTCTTTGACTTCACACACCTCCTTTCCATGACTTCACACACCTCCATTCTATGAGTTCACACACCTCCATTCTATGAGTTCACACACCTCCATTTTGACTTCTCAACCCTCCATTCTATGACTTCACACACCTTCATTCTTACTTCAGAAACATCCATTATAGGACTTCACGCACTTCCATTCTATGACTTCACAAATCTCCGTTCTGTGATTTCGCACACCTCCATTCTGAGTTCACACACCTCCATTCTCTGAGTTCACACACCTCCATTCTGTGACTTAACACACCTCCATTCTATGACTTCACAGACCTCCATTCTGTGACTTCACACACCTTTATTGTTTGACTTCACACACCTCCATTCTGGGACTTCACACACATCCATTGTTAGTTCACACACCTCCATTCTTTGACTTCACACACCTCCATTCTGTGACTTCACACACCTCCATTCTGTGACTACACACATCTCCAATCTGTGACTTCACACACCTCCATTCTATGACTTCACACACCTACATTCTATGACTTCACACACCTTCATTCTACTTCAGAAACATCCATTCTATGACTTCACACACCTCCATTCTATGTCTTTACAAACCTCCATTCTGTGACTTCACACACCTCCATTCTGAGTTCACACACCTCAATTCTGTGACTTCACACACCTCAATTCTGGCTTCACACACCTCCCTTCTATGACTTCACACAATTCCTTTCTATGACTTCACACACCTCCATTCTTTGACTTCACACACCTCCGTTGTGATTTCACACACCTCCATTCTATGACTTCACACACCTCCATTCTATGACTTTACAAACCTCCATTCTGTGACTTCACACACCTCCATTCTGAGTTCACACACCTCAATTCTGTGACTTCACACACCTCAATTCTGGCTTCACACACCTCCATTCTATGACTTCACACAATTCCTTTCTATGACTTCACACACCTCCATTCTTTGACTTCACACACCTCCATTGTGATTTCACACACCTCCATTCTATGACTTCACACACCTCCATTATGACTTCATATAGCTCCATTCTATGACTTCACACACCTCCATTCTGTGCCTTCACACACCTCCATTCTATGACTTAACACACCTTCATTCTTACTTCACAAACATCCATTCTATGATCACACACCTCCATTCTATGACTTCACACACCTCCATTCTATGACTTCACACACCTCCATTCTGTGACTTCACACACCTCAATTCTGTGACTTCACACACCTCCATTATGACTTCACACACCTCCATTCTATGACTTCACACACCTCCATTCTATGACTTCACACCTCCATTCTGTGATTTCACACACCTCCATTCTGAGTTCACACACATCCATTCTGTGTCTTCACACACCTCCAATCTGACTTCACACAGCTCCATTCTATGACTTCACACACCTCCATTCTGACTTCACACACCTCCATTCTGTGACTTCACACACCTCCATTCTGTGACTACACACATCTCCAATCTGTGACTTCACACACCTCCATTCTATGACTTCACACACCTCCATTCTGTGACTTCACACACCTCCATTCTGTGACTTCACACACCTCAATTTTGACTTCACACACTTCCATTCTTTGACTTCACACACCTCCATTCTGTGACTTCACACACCACCATTGTTTGACTTCACACACCTCCATTTTTGGACTTCACACACCTCCATTCCATGACTTCACGCATCTCCACTTTATGAGTTCGCACACCTCAACTTTGACTTCACACACCTACATTCTATGACTTCACACACCTTCATTCTACTTCAGAAACATCCATTCCATGACTTCACACACCTCCATTCTATGACTTTACAAACCATCATTCTGTGACTTCACACACCTCCATTCTGAGTTCACACACCTCAATTCTGTGACTTCACATACCTCAATTCTGACTTCACACACCTCCATTCTGTGACTTCACACACCTCCATTTCATGACTTCACACACCTCCATTCTGTGATTTCACACACCTCCATTCTGTGACTTCACACACCTATATTGTTTGACTTCACACAATGCATTCTTTGACTTCACACACCTTTATTCCATGACTTCACACACCTCCATTCTATGAGTTCTCAGACCTCCATTCTATGAGTTCACACACCTCCATTTTGACTTCATACACCTCCATTTTATGACTTCACACACATTTATTCTTATTTAGAAACATCCATTCTATGACTTCAAACACCTCCATTCTATGACTTCACACACCTCCATTCTGTGACTGCACACACCTCCATTCCATGACTTCACACACCTCCATTCTTTGACTTCACACACCTCCATTCTATGAGTTCACACACCTCCATTTGTGACTCTACACACCACATTTTTGACTTCACACACCTCCATTCTGTGATTTCACACACCTCAATTCTGTGACTTCACACACCTTTATTGTTTGATTTCACACACCTCCATTCTTTGACTTCACACACCTCCATTGCATGACTTCACACACCTCCATTTTATGACTTCACAAACCTCCATTCTATGAGTTCACACACCTCCATTTTGACTTCACACACCTCCATTCTGTGACTTCACACACCTCCATTCTGTGACTTCACACACCTCCATTCTATGACTTCACACACCTACATTCTGTGACTTCACATACCTCCATTCTGTTACTTCACACACCTCCATTTTGACTTCACACTCTTCCATTCTTTGAATTCACACACCTCCATTCTGTGACTTAACACACATTAACATTGTTTGACTTCACACACCTCTATTTTTGGACTTCACACACCTCCATTCCATGACTTCACACATCTCCATGTTATGAGTTCGCACACCTCCATTTTGACTTCACACACCTCCATTCTATGACTTCACACACCTTCATTCTACTTCAGAAACATCCGTTCTATGCCTTCACACACCTCCATTCTATGATTTCACAAACCTTCATTCTGTGACTTCACACACCTCCATTCTGAGTTCACACACCTCAATTCTGTGACTTCACACACCTCAAATTCTGGCTTCACACACCTCCATTCTATGACTTCACGCACTTCCATTTTATGACTTCACACACCTCCATTCTGTGACTTCACACACCTCCATTCTGTGACTTCACACACCTCCATTCTTTGACTTCACACACCTCCATTCTGTGACTTCAGACACCTCCATTCTATAACTTCAAACACCTCCATTCTATGAATTCACACATCTCCATTCTGTGACTTCACACAACTCCATTCTATGACTTCCCACACCTCCATTCTGGGACTTCACACACCTCCAATCTGAGGTCACACACCTCCGTTCTGTGACTTAACACACCTTCATTCCGTGACTTCACACACCTTCATTCTATGATTTCACACACCTCCATTTTTGGACTTCACACACCTCCATTCCATGACTTCACACATCTCCATTCTATGAGTACACTCACCACCATTTTGACTTCACACACCTCCATTCTATGACTTCACACACCTACATTCTTACTTCAGGAACATCCATTGTATGAATTCACCCACCTCCATTCTATGACTTCACAAACCTCCATTTTATGACTTCACAATCCTCCGTTCTATGACTTCACACACCTCCATTGTATGACTTCACACACCTCCATTCTATGACTTCACACACCTCCATTCTATGACTTCACACACCTCCATTCTGTGACTTCACACACCTCCATTCTATGAGTTCAAACACCTGCATTGTGACTTCACACACCTCCATTGTATGACTTCACACACCTCCATTCTGACTTCACACACCTCCATTCTGACTTCACAAACATCAATTCTGTGACTTCACACACCTCCATTCTTTGACTTCACACACCTCCATTGTGAGTTCACACACCTCCATTCTGACTTCACAAACATCAATTCTGTGACTTCACACACATCCATTCTACGACTTCACACGCCTCCATTCTATGACTTCACAAACCTCCATTCTGACTTCACACACCTCCATTCTGACTTCACAAACATCAATTCTGTGAATTCACACACCTCCATTTATGACTTCACACACCTCCATTCTATGACTTCACACACATCCATTCTATGACTTCACACACTTCCATTCTGTGACTTCACACACCTCCATTCCATGACTTCACACAAATACATTCCATGACTTCACACACCTCCATTCGATGACTTCACACACCTCCATTCTATGATTTCACACACCTCCCTTGGGACTTCACACACATCCATTCTATGACTTCACACAACTCCATTCTGACTTCACACACCTCCATTCTGTGACTTCACACACCTCCATTCCATGTCTTCACACCCCTCCATTCTGTGATTTCACACACCTCCATTCTGTGACTTCACACACCTCCATTGTGAGTTCACACACGTCCATTCTGACTTCACAAACATCAATTCTGTGACTTCACACACATCCGTTCTACGACTTCACACACCTCCATTCTATGACTTCACAAACCACCATTCTGACTTCACACACGTCCATTCTGACTTCACAAACATCAATTCTGTGACTTCACACACCTCCATTCTATGACTTCACACACCTCCATTCTATGACTTCACACACCTCCATTCTATGACTTCACACACTTCCATTCTTTGACTTCACACACCTCCATTCTTTGACTTCACACACCTCCATTGTGAGTTCACACACCTTCATTCTATGACTTCACACACCTCCATTCTGACTTCACACAGCTCCATTCTATGACTTCACACCCCTCCATTCTCTGCCTTCTCACATCTCCATTCTAGGACTTAACACACCTTCATTCTTACTTCACAAACATCCGTTCTATGACTTCACACACCTCCATTCTATGGCTTCACACACCTCCATTCTATGACTTCACACACCTCCATTCTGTGACTTCACACATCTCAATTCTGTGACTTCACTCACCTATATTATGACCTCACACACCTCCATTCTATGACTTTACACACCTCCATTCCATGACTTCACACACCTCCATTCTGTGACTTCACACACCTCCATTCTGAGTTCACACACCTCCATTCTGTGACTTCACACACCTCCAATCTGACTTCACACAGCTCCATTCTATGACTTCACACACCTCCATTCTGTGACTTCACACACCTCCATTCTATGACTTCACACACCTCCATTGTGACTTCACACTCCTCCATTCTATGAGTTCACACACCTCCATTCTGCCTTCACACACCTCCATTCTATGACTTCACACACCTCCATTCTGACTTCACACACCTCCATTCTGACTTCACACACCTAGATACTATGACTACACACAACTCCATTCTGACTTCACACACCTCCATTCTGTGACTTCACACACCTCCATTCCATGACCTCCCACACCTCCATTCGATGACTTCACACACCTTTATTCTTTGACTTCACACACCTCCATTCTATGAGTTAAAACACCTCCATTTGTGACTCTACACACCAACTTTTTTACTTCACAAACCTCCATTCTGTGATTTCACACACCTCCATTTTGTGACTTCACACACCTTTATTGTTTGACTTCACAAACCTCCATTCTTTGACTTCACACACCTCCATTCCATGACTTCACACACCTCCATTCTATGAGTTCACACACCACCATTCTATGAGTTCACACACCTCCATTTTGACTTCACACACCTTCATTCTTACTTCAGAAACATCCATTCTATGACTTCACGCACCTCCAATCTATGACTTCACGCACCATCATTCTTAATTCAGAAACATCCCTTCTATGACTTCACGTACTTCCATTCTATGACTTCAAAAATCTCCGTTCTGTGACTTCACACACCTCCATTCTGGGTTCACACACCTCCATTCTCGAACTTCACACACCTCCATTCTGTGACTAAACACACCTCCCTTCTATGACTTCACAGACCTCCATTCTGTGACTTCAGAAACCTTTATTGTTTGACTTCACACACCTTTATTGTGAGTTCACACACCTCCATTCTGTGACTTCAAACACCTCCATTCTGTGACTTCACACACCTCCATTCTGTGACTTCACTCATCTCCATTCTGTGACTTCACACACCTCAATTCTGGCTTCACACACCTCCTTTCTATAACTTCACACAATTCCATTCTATGACTTAACACTCCTCCATTCTTTGACTTCACACACCTCCATTGTGAGTTCACACACCTCCATTCTATGACTTCACACACCTCCATTCTGACTTCACACAGCTCCATTCTATGACTTCACACACCTCCATTCTGTGCCTTCAAACACCTCCATTCTATGACTTAACACACCTTCATTCTGAGTTCACACACCTCACTTCTGTGACTTCACACACCTCAATTCTGGCTTCACACACCTTCATTCTATGACTTCACACACTTCCATTCTATGACTTCCCACACCTCCATTCTATGACTTCACACACCTCCATTGTGAGTTCACACACCTCCATTTGTGACTCTACACACCACCTTTTTGACTTCACACACCTCCATTCTGTGATTTCACACACCTCCATTCTGTGACTTCACACACCTTTATTGTTTGACTTCACACCTCCATTCTTTGACTTCACACACCTCCAATCCATGACTTCACACACTTCCATTCTATGAGTTCACACACCTCCATTCTATGAGTTCACACACCTCCATTTTGACTTCACACACCTCCATTCTGTGACTTCACACACCTCCATTCTGTGACTTCACACACCTCAATTCTGTGACTTCACACACCTCCATTCTATGACTTCACACACCTCCATTCTGTGACTTCACACACCTCCATTCTGTGACTTCACACACCTCGACTTTGACTTCACACACTTCCATTCTTTGACTACAGACCTCCATTCTATGACTTCACACACCACCATTGTTTGACTTCACACACCTCCATTTTTGGACTTCACACACCTCTTTTCCATGACTTCACACATGTCCATGTTATGAGTTCGCACACCTCCATTTTGACTTCACACACCTATATTCTATGACTTCACACACCTCCATTCTACTTCAGAAACCTCCATTCTGTGACTTCACACACCTTCATTCTGAGTTCACACACCTCAATTCTGTGACTTCACACACCTCAATTCTGGCTTCACACACATTCACTCTATGACTTCACACACTTCCATTCTATGACTTCACACACCTCCATTCTTTGACTTCACACACCTCCATTGTGAGTTCACACACCTCCATTCTGTGACTTCACACACCTCCATTCTGTGCCTTCAAACACCTCCATTCAATGACTTAACACACCTTCATTCTTACTTCACAAACATCAATTCTATGACTTCTCACACCTCCATTCTAAGACTTCACACACCTCCATCTGTGACTTCACACACCTCATTTCTGTGACTTCACACACCTCCATTATGACTTCACACACCTCCATTCTGTGACTTCACACACCTCCATTCTGAGTTCACACACCTCCATTCTGTGAATTCACACTCCTCAAATCTGACTTCACACAGCTCCATTCAATGATTTCACTCACCTCCATACTGTGACTTCACACACCTCCATTCTATGACTTCACACACCTCCATTGTGACTTCACACACCTCCATTCTATGAGTTCACACACCTCCATTCTGACTTCACACACCTCCATTCTATGACTCACACACCTCCATTTTGACTTCACACACCTACCTTCTATGACTTCACACAACTCCATTCTGACTTCACACACCGCCATTCTGTGACTTAACACACCTCCATTCCATGACTTCACACACCTCCTTTGGATGACTTCACACACCTCCATTCTGTGACTTCACACACCTCCATTCTGTGACTTCACACACCTCCATTTTGACCTCACACACTTCCATTCTTTGACTTCACACACCTCCGTTCTGTGACTTCACACACCACCATTGTTTGACTTCACACACCTCCATTTTTGGACTTCACACACCTCCTTTCTATGACTTCACTCACCTCCATTTTATGAGTTCGCACACCTCCATTTTGACTTCACACACCTAAATTCTATGACTTCACACACCTCCATTCTGACTTCACACACCTCCATTCTATGACTTCACACACATCCATTCTATGACTTCACACACCTCCATTCTATGACTTCACAAACCTCCATTCTTTGACTTCACACACCTTCATTCTGAGTTCACACACCTCAATTCTGTGTCTTTACACACCTCAATTCTGGCTTCACACACCTTCATTCTATGACTTCACACACTTCCATTCTATGACTTCACACACCTCCATTCTTTGACTTCACACACCTTCATTGTGAGTTGACTCACCTCCATTCTGTGACTTCACACACCTCAATTCTGTGACTTCACACACCTCCATTCTATGACTTCACACACCTCGATTCTGTGAATTCACACACCTCCATTCTGTGCCTTCACACACCTCCATTCTATGACTTAACACACCTTCATTCTTACTTCACAAACATCCATTCTATGACTTCACGCACCTCCATTCTATGACTTCACACACCTCCAATCTATGACTTCACACACCTCCATTCTGTGACTTCACACACCTCAATTCTGTGACTTCACACACCTACATTATTACTTCACACACCTCCATTCTGTGACTTCACACACCTCCATTCTATGACTTCACACACCTCCATTGTGACTTCACACACCTCCATTCTATGAGTTCACACACCTCCATTCTGACTTCACACACCTCCATTCTATGACTTCACACTCCTCCATTCTGACATCACACACCTCCATTCTATGACTTCATTCAACTCCATTCTGACTGCACACACCTCCATTCTATGACTTCACACACCTCCATTCTGTGACTTCACACACCCCCATTCTGAGTTCACACACGTCCATTCTGTGACTTCACACACCTCCAATCTGACTTCACACAGCTCCATTCTATGACTTCACACATCTCCATTCTGTGACTTCACACACCTCCATTCTATGACTTCACACATCTCCATTGTGACTTCACACACCTCCATTCTATGACTTCACACACCTCCATTCTGACTTCACACACCTCCATTCTATGACTTCACACAACTCCATTCTGACTTCACACACCTCCATTCTGTGACTTCACACACCTCCATTCCATGACTTCGCACACCTCCATTCGATGACTTCACACACCTCCATTCTTAGACACACACACCTCCATTCTTTGAGTTCACAAACCTCCATTTGTGACTCTACACACCACCTTTTTGACTTCACAAACCTCCATTCTGTGATTTCACACACCTCCGTTCTGTGACTTCACACACCTTTATTGTTTGACTTCACACACCTCCATTCTATGACTTCACACACCTTCATTCTTACTTCAGAAACATCCATTCTATGACTTCACGCACCTCCATTCTGTGACTTCACACACTTCCATTCTATGACTTCACACACCTTCATTCTTACTTCACAAACATCCATTCTATGACTTCAGACACTTCCATTCTATGACTTCACACACCTCCATTCTGTGACTTCACACACCTCCATTCTATATCTTCACACACCTCCATTGTGAATTAACACACCTCCATTCTATGAGTTCACACACCTCCATTCTAACCTCACAGACCTCCATTCTAACACTTCACCCTCCGCCATTCTGACTTCACACTCCTCCATTCTGTGAATTCACAAAACTCCATTCTATGATTTCACACACCTCCATACTATGACTTCACACACCACCATCTATGACATCACACACCTCCATTCTGAGTTCACAAACCTCCATTCTTTGACTTCACATACCTCCATTCTGACTTCACACACCAATGTATGACTTGACACACCTCCATTCTGTAACTTCACACACTTCCATTGTGACGTCACACATCTCCATTCTACGAGTTCACAAACCTCCATTTTATGACTTCACACACCTCCATTCTGACTTCACACACCTCCATTTTATGACTTCACAGACCTCGAATCTGTGACTTCACTCACCTCCATTCTGTGACTTCACAAAACTCCATTCTATGATTTCACACACCTCCATACTATGACTTCACACACCACCATCTATGACATCACACACCTCCATTATGAGTTCACACAACTCCATTCGGTGACTTCACACACCTCCATTCATACTTCACAAACCTCCATTCTATGACTTCACACACTTCCATTCTATGGCTTCACACACCTCCATTCTGTGACTTCTCACACCTCCATTTTGAGTTCACACACCTCCATTCTGTGACTTCACACACCTCCATTCTATGACTTCACACACTTCCATTCTAGGACTTCACACACCTCCATTCTGTGACTTCACACACCTCCATTCTTACTTCACACACCTCCATTCTATGACTTCACACATTTCCATTCTATGACTTCACACTCCTCCATTCTGACTTCACGCAGCTCCATTCTGTGACTTCACACACCTCCATTCTATGACTTCACACACCTCCATTCTATGACTTCACATACCTCATTTCTGAGTTGACACACCTCCATTCCTTGACTTCACATACCTCCAATCTGACTTCATACACCTCCATTCTATGACTTCACACACATCCATTCTGTGACTTCAAAAACCACCATTCTATGAATTCACACATCTCCATTGTGACTTCACACACCTCCATTCTATGAGTTCACACAGCTCCATTCTGACTTCACACACCTCCATTCTATGACTTCCTACACCTCTATTCTGACTTCACACCCCTCCATTCTGTGATTTCACATACCTCCATTCTTTGACTTCACACCCCTCCATTCTGTGACTTCACACACCTCCCTTCTGTGACTTCACACACCTCCATTCTTTGACTTCACACACCTCCATTCTAAGACATCACAAACCTCAATTCTATGACTTCACACACTTCCATTGTTTGACATCATACACCTCCATTCTTTGACATCACACACCTCCGTTCCATGCATTCACACACCTCCATTCTATGAGTTCACATACCTCCATTCTATGAGTTCACACACCTTCACTCTTACTTCAGCAACATCCATTCTATGACTTCAGACACCTCCATTATATGACTTCACACACCTTCATTCTTACTTCAGCAACATCCATTCTATGACTTCACACACCTCCATTCTATGATTTCACACACTTCCATTCTATGACTTCACACACCTCCATTCTTTGTCTTCACACACCTCCACTCTGAGTTCACACACCTCCATTCTGTGTCTTCACACACCTCCATTCTGTGACTTCACACACCTCCTTCTATGACTTCACACACCTCCATTCTGTGATTTCACACACCTCAAATCTGAGTTCACACACCTCCATACAGTGACTTCACACACCTCCATTCTGTGACTTCACACACCTCCATTCTATGACTTCACACACCTCCTTTCTATGCCTTCACACACCTCCATTCTGTGACTGCACACACCTCCATTCTATGACATCACACACCTCCATTCTGTGACTTCACACACCTCCATTCTATGACTTCACACACCTCCATTCTATGACTTCAGAAACCTACATTATTACTTCACACACCTCCATTCTATGAGTTCACACACCTTCATTGTGGCTTCACACACCTCCTTTATCTGACTTCACACACCTCCATTCTGACTTCACACACCTCCATTCTGACTTCACACACCTCAATTCTGTGACTTCACACACCTCCATTCTATGATTTCACAGAACCTCCATTCTATGGCTTCACAGACCTCCATTCTATGACTTCACACACCTCCTTTCTGAGTTCACACACATCCATTCCGTGACTTCACACACCTCCATTGTGACTTCATACACCTCCATTCTATGAGTTCACACACCACCATTCTGACTTCACACACATCCATTCTATGACTTCACACAGCTCCACTCTCTGACTTCACAAACCTCCATTCTGACTTCACACACCTCCATTCTGACCTCACAAACATCAATTCTGTGACTTCACACACCTCCATTCTATGACTTCACACACCTCCATTCTATGACTTCACACACCTCCATTCTATGACTTCACACACTTCCATTCTTTGACTTCACACACCACCATTCTTTGACTTCACACTACTCCATTGTGAGTTCACACACCTCCATTCTATGACTTCACACACCTCCATTCTAACTTCACACAGCTCCATTCCATGAATTCACACACCTCCATTCTGTGCCTTCACACACCTCCATTCTATGACTTAACACACCTTCATTCTTACTTCACAAACATCCATTCTATGACTTCACGCACCTCCATTCTATGACTTCACACACCTCCAATCTATGACTTCACACACCTCCATTCTGTGACTTCACACACCTCAATTCTGTGACTTCACACACCTACATTTTTACTTCACACACCTCCATTCTGTGACTTCACACACCTCCATTCTATGACTTCACACACCTCCATTGTGACTTCACACACCTCCATTCTATGAGTTCACACACCTCCATTCTGACTTCACACACCTCCATTCTATGACTTCACACTCCTCCATTCTGACATCACACACCTCCATTCTATGACTTCATTCAACTCCATTCTGACTGCACACACCTCCATTCTATGACTTCACACACCTCCATTCTGTGACTTCACACACCCCCATTCTGAGTTCACACACCTCCATTCTGTGACTTCACACACCTCCAATCTGACTTCACACAGCTCCATTCTATGACTTCACACATCTCCATTCTGTGACTTCACACACCTCCATTCTATGACTTCACACATCTCCATTGTGACTTCACACACCTCCATTCTATGACTTCACACACCTCCATTCTGACTTCACACACCTCCATTCTATGACTTCACACAACTCCATTCTGACTTCACACACCTCCATTCTGTGACTTCACACACCTCCATTCCATGACTTCGCACACCTCCATTCGATGAGTTCACACACCTCCATTCTTAGACACACACACCTCCATTCTTTGAGTTCACAAACCTCCATTTGTGACTCTACACACCACCTTTTTGACTTCACAAACCTCCATTCTGTGATTTCACACACCTCCATTCTGTGACTTCACACACCTTTATTGTTTGACTTCACACACCTCCATTCTATGACTTCACACACCTTCATTCTTACTTCAGAAACATCCATTCTATGACTTCACGCACCTCCATTCTGTGACTTCACACACTTCCATTCTATGACTTCACACACCTCCATTCTTACTTCACAAACACCCATTCTATGACTTCAGACACTTCCATTCTATGACTTCACACACCTCCATTCTGTGACTTCACATACCTCCATTCTATATCTTCACACACCTCCATTGTGAATTAACACACCTCCATTCTATGAGTTCACACACCTCCATTCTAACCTCACAGACCTCCATTCGAACACTTCACCCTCCGCCATTCTGACTTCACACTCCTCCATTCTGTGAATTCACAAAACTCCATTCTATGATTTCACACACCTCCATACTATGACTTCACACACCACCATCTATGACATCACACACCTCCATTCTGAGTTCACAAACCTCCATTCTTTGACTTCACATACCTCCATTCTGACTTCACACACCAATGTATGACTTGACACACCTCCATTCTGTAACTTCACACACTTCCATTGTGACATCACACATCTCCATTTTACGAGTTCACAAACCTCCATTTTATGACTTCACACACCTCCATTCTGACTTCACACACCTCCATTTTATGACTTCACAGACCTCGAATCTGTGACTTCACTCAACTCCATTCTGTGAATTCACAAAACTCCATTCTATGATTTCACACACCTCCATACTATGACTACACACACCACCATCTATGACATCACACACCTCCATTATGAGTTCACACAACTCCATTCGGTGACTTCACACACCTCCATTCATACTTCACAAACCTCCATTCTATGACTTCACACACTTCCATTCTATGGCTTCACACACCTCCATTCTGTGACTTCTCACACCTCCATTTTGAGTTCACACACCTCCATTCTGTGACTTCACACACCTCCATTCTATGACTTCACTCACTTCCATTCTAGGACTTCACACACCTCCATTCTGTGACTTCACACACCTCCATTCTTACTTCACACACCTCCATTCTATGACTTCACACACTTCCATTCTATGACTTCACACTCCTCCATTCTGACTTCACGCAGCTCCATTCTGTGACTTCACACACCTCCATTCTATGACTTCACCCACCTCCATTCTATGACTTCACATACCTCATTTCTGAGTTGACACACCTCCATTCTTTGACTTCACATACCTCCAATCTGACTTCATACACCTCCATTCTATGACTTCACACACATCCATTTTATGACTTCAAAAACCACCATTCTATGAATTCACACATCTCCATTGTGACTTCACACACCTCCATTCTATGAGTTCACACAGCTCCATTCTGACTTCACACACCTCCATTCTATGACTTCCTACACCTCTATTCTGACTTCACACCCCTCCATTCTGTGATTTCACATACCTCCATTCTTTGACTTCACACCCCTCCATTCTGTGACTTCACACACCTCCCTTCTGTGACTTCACACACCTCCATTCTTTGACTTCACACACCTCCATTCTAAGACATCACAAACCTCAATTCTATGACTTCACACACTTCCATTGTTTGACATCATACACCTCCATTCTTTGACATCACACACCTCCGTTCCATGCATTCACACACCTCCATTCTATGAGTTCACATACCTCCATTCTATGAGTTCACACACCTTCACTCTTACTTCAGCAACATCCATTCTATGACTTCAGACACCTCCATTATATGACTTCACACACCTTCATTCTTACTTCAGCAACATCCATTCTATGACTTCACACACCTCCATTCTATGATTTCACACACTTCCATTCTATGACTTCACAAACCTCCATTCTTTGTCTTCACACACCTCCACTCTGAGTTCACACACCTCCATTCTGTGTCTTCACACACCTCCATTCTGTGACTTCACACACCTCCTTCTATGTCTTCACACACCTCCATTCTGTGATTTCACAAACCTCAAATCTGAGTTCACACACCTCCATACAGTGACTTCACACACCTCCATTCTGTGACTTCACACACCTCCATTCTATGACTTCACACACCTCCTTTCTATGCCTTCACACACCTCCATTCTGTGACTGCACACACCTCCATTCTATGACATCACACACCTCCATTCTGTGACTTCACACACCTCCATTCTATGACTTCACACACCTCCATTCTATGACTTCAGAAACCTACATTATTACTTCACACACCTCCATTCTATGAGTTCACACACCTTCATTGTGACTTCACACACCTCCATTATCTGACTTCACACACCTCCATTCTGACTTCACACACCTCCATTCTGACTTCACACACCTCAATTCTGTGACTTCACACACCTCCATTCTATGATTTCACACACCTCCATTCTATGACTTCACAGACCTCCATTCTATGACTTCACACACCTCCTTTCTGAGTTCACAAACATCCATTCCGTGACTTCACACACCTCCATTGTGACTTCATACACCTCCATTCTATGAGTTCACACACCACCATGCTGACTTCACACACATCCATTCTATGACTTCACACAGCTCCATTCTGACTTCACACACCTCCATTCTATGACTTCGCACACCTCTATTCTGACTTCACACACCTGCATTCTGTGACTTCACACACCTCCACTCTATGACTTTACAAACCTCCATTCTGTGACTTCACACACCTCCACTCTGTGACTTTACACACCTCCATTCTGTGACTTCACACATCTCCATTCTGTGATTTCACACACATCCATTCCGTGACTTCACACACCTCCATTGTGACTTCATACACCTCCATTCTATGAGTTCACACACCACCATTCTGACTTCACACACATCCATTCTATGACTTCACACAGCTCCACTCTCTGACTTCACAAACCTCCATTCTGACTTCACACACCTCCATTCTGACCTCACAAACATCAATTCTGTGACTTCACACACCTCCATTCTATGACTTCACACACCTCCATTCTATGACTTCACACACCTCCATTCTATGACTTCACACACTTCCATTCTTTGACTTCACACACCACCATTCTTTGACTTCACACTACTCCATTGTGAGTTCACACACCTCCATTCTATGACTTCACACACCTCCATTCTAACTTCACACAGCTCCATTCCATGAATTCACACACCTCCATTCTGTGCCTTCACACACCTCCATTCTATGACTTAACACACCTTCATTCTTACTTCACAAACATCCATTCTATGACTTCACGCACCTCCATTCTATGACTTCACACACCTCCAATCTATGACTTCACACACCTCCATTCTGTGACTTCACACACCTCAATTCTGTGACTTCACACACCTACATTTTTACTTCACACACCTCCATTCTGTGACTTCACACACCTCCATTCTATGACTTCACACACCTCCATTGTGACTTCACACACCTCCATTCTATGAGTTCACACACCTCCATTCTGACTTCACACACCTCCATTCTATGACTTCACACTCCTCCATTCTGACATCACACACCTCCATTCTATGACTTCATTCAACTCCATTCTGACTGCACACACCTCCATTCTATGACTTCACACACCTCCATTCTGTGACTTCACACACCCCCATTCTGAGTTCACACACCTCCATTCTGTGACTTCACACACCTCCAATCTGACTTCACACAGCTCCATTCTATGACTTCACACATCTCCATTCTGTGACTTCACACACCTCCATTCTATGACTTCACACATCTCCATTGTGACTTCACACACCTCCATTCTATGACTTCACACACCTCCATTCTGACTTCACACACCTCCATTCTATGACTTCACACAACTCCATTCTGACTTCACACACCTCCATTCTGTGACTTCACACACCTCCATTCCATGACTTCGCACACCTCCATTCGATGAGTTCACACACCTCCATTCTTAGACACACACACCTCCATTCTTTGAGTTCACAAACCTCCATTTGTGACTCTACACACCACCTTTTTGACTTCACAAACCTCCATTCTGTGATTTCACACACCTCCATTCTGTGACTTCACACACCTTTATTGTTTGACTTCACACACCTCCATTCTATGACTTCACACACCTTCATTCTTACTTCAGAAACATCCATTCTATGACTTCACGCACCTCCATTCTGTGACTTCACACACTTCCATTCTATGACTTCACACACCTCCATTCTTACTTCACAAACACCCATTCTATGACTTCAGACACTTCCATTCTATGACTTCACACACCTCCATTCTGTGACTTCACATACCTCCATTCTATATCTTCACACACCTCCATTGTGAATTAACACACCTCCATTCTATGAGTTCACACACCTCCATTCTAACCTCACAGACCTCCATTCGAACACTTCACCCTCCGCCATTCTGACTTCACACTCCTCCATTCTGTGAATTCACAAAACTCCATTCTATGATTTCACACACCTCCATACTATGACTTCACACACCACCATCTATGACATCACACACCTCCATTCTGAGTTCACAAACCTCCATTCTTTGACTTCACATACCTCCATTCTGACTTCACACACCAATGTATGACTTGACACACCTCCATTCTGTAACTTCACACACTTCCATTGTGACATCACACATCTCCATTTTACGAGTTCACAAACCTCCATTTTATGACTTCACACACCTCCATTCTGACTTCACACACCTCCATTTTATGACTTCACAGACCTCGAATCTGTGACTTCACTCAACTCCATTCTGTGAATTCACAAAACTCCATTCTATGATTTCACACACCTCCATACTATGACTACACACACCACCATCTATGACATCACACACCTCCATTATGAGTTCACACAACTCCATTCGGTGACTTCACACACCTCCATTCATACTTCACAAACCTCCATTCTATGACTTCACACACTTCCATTCTATGGCTTCACACACCTCCATTCTGTGACTTCTCACACCTCCATTTTGAGTTCACACACCTCCATTCTGTGACTTCACACACCTCCATTCTATGACTTCACTCACTTCCATTCTAGGACTTCACACACCTCCATTCTGTGACTTCACACACCTCCATTCTTACTTCACACACCTCCATTCTATGACTTCACACACTTCCATTCTATGACTTCACACTCCTCCATTCTGACTTCACGCAGCTCCATTCTGTGACTTCACACACCTCCATTCTATGACTTCACCCACCTCCATTCTATGACTTCACATACCTCATTTCTGAGTTGACACACCTCCATTCTTTGACTTCACATACCTCCAATCTGACTTCATACACCTCCATTCTATGACTTCACACACATCCATTTTATGACTTCAAAAACCACCATTCTATGAATTCACACATCTCCATTGTGACTTCACACACCTCCATTCTATGAGTTCACACAGCTCCATTCTGACTTCACACACCTCCATTCTATGACTTCCTACACCTCTATTCTGACTTCACACCCCTCCATTCTGTGATTTCACATACCTCCATTCTTTGACTTCACACCCCTCCATTCTGTGACTTCACACACCTCCCTTCTGTGACTTCACACACCTCCATTCTTTGACTTCACACACCTCCATTCTAAGACATCACAAACCTCAATTCTATGACTTCACACACTTCCATTGTTTGACATCATACACCTCCATTCTTTGACATCACACACCTCCGTTCCATGCATTCACACACCTCCATTCTATGAGTTCACATACCTCCATTCTATGAGTTCACACACCTTCACTCTTACTTCAGCAACATCCATTCTATGACTTCAGACACCTCCATTATATGACTTCACACACCTTCATTCTTACTTCAGCAACATCCATTCTATGACTTCACACACCTCCATTCTATGATTTCACACACTTCCATTCTATGACTTCACAAACCTCCATTCTTTGTCTTCACACACCTCCACTCTGAGTTCACACACCTCCATTCTGTGTCTTCACACACCTCCATTCTGTGACTTCACACACCTCCTTCTATGTCTTCACACACCTCCATTCTGTGATTTCACAAACCTCAAATCTGAGTTCACACACCTCCATACAGTGACTTCACACACCTCCATTCTGTGACTTCACACACCTCCATTCTATGACTTCACACACCTCCTTTCTATGCCTTCACACACCTCCATTCTGTGACTGCACACACCTCCATTCTATGACATCACACACCTCCATTCTGTGACTTCACACACCTCCATTCTATGACTTCACACACCTCCATTCTATGACTTCAGAAACCTACATTATTACTTCACACACCTCCATTCTATGAGTTCACACACCTTCATTGTGACTTCACACACCTCCATTATCTGACTTCACACACCTCCATTCTGACTTCACACACCTCCATTCTGACTTCACACACCTCAATTCTGTGACTTCACACACCTCCATTCTATGATTTCACACACCTCCATTCTATGACTTCACAGACCTCCATTCTATGACTTCACACACCTCCTTTCTGAGTTCACAAACATCCATTCCGTGACTTCACACACCTCCATTGTGACTTCATACACCTCCATTCTATGAGTTCACACACCACCATGCTGACTTCACACACATCCATTCTATGACTTCACACAGCTCCATTCTGACTTCACACACCTCCATTCTATGACTTCGCACACCTCTATTCTGACTTCACACACCTGCATTCTGTGACTTCACACACCTCCACTCTATGACTTCACAAACCTCCATTCTGTGACTTCACACACCTCCACTCTGTGACTTTACACACCTCCATTCTGTGACTTCACACATCTCCATTCTGTGATTTCACACACAATCCATTCTATGACTTCACACACCTCCATTGTGACTTCACACAACTCCATTCTGTGACTTCACACACCTCCTTTCTGTGACTTCACACGCTTCCAATATATGACTTCACTCACCTCCATTCTATGACCTCCCCACACCTTCAATCTATGACTTCACACACATCCATTCCATGATTTCACACGCTTCCAATCTATGACTTCACACACCTCCATTCTATGACTTCACACACCTCCATTCTGTGACTTCACACACCTGCATTCTGACTTCACACACCTTCATTCTCTGATTTCACACACCTACATTCTATGACTTCACATACCTCAATTCTGTAACTTCAAACGCTTCCAATATTTGACTTCACAAACCTCCATTCCATGACTTCATACACCTCCATTCTATGACTTCACACACATCCATTCTTTGACTTCACCCACCTCCATTGTGACTTCTCACACCTCCATTCTGTGACTTCACACACCTGCATTTGTGATTTCACACACCACAATTTTGACTTCACACACGTCCATTCTTTGACTTCACACACCTCCATTCTCTGACTTCACACACCTCCATTTTGACTTCACACCCTTTCATTCTGTGACTTCACACACCTCCATTCTGTGACTTCACACACCTCCATTGTTTGACTTCACACACCTCCATTTTGACTTCACATACCTCCATTCTAGGACTTCACACACCTTCATTCTTACTTCAGATATATCCATTCTATGACTTCACAAACCTCCCTTCTCTGAATGCACACATCTCCATTCTGTGTTCACACACCTCCATTCTGTGACTTCACACACCTCCATTCTGTGACTTCACTCACCTCCATCTGTGACTTCACACACCTCCATTCTATGACTTCACACTCCGCCATTCTATTAGTTCACACACCTCCATTCTGTGACTTCACACACCTCCATTCTATGACTTCACACACCTCCATTCTATGACTTCACACACCTCCATTCTGTGACTTCAAAAACCAACATTCTATGACTTCAAACACCTCCATTCTATGACTTCACACTCCTCCATTCTGAGACTTCACACACCTCCACTCTGTGTCTTTACACACCTCCATTCTGTGACTACACACACCTCCATTTTGTGATTTCACACACCTCCATTCTATGATTTCACACAGTTCCATTGTTTGACTTCATACACGTCCATTCTATGATTTCACACACCTCCATTCTATGACTTCACACACCTCCATTCTGTGACTTCACACACTTCCAATCTGAGTTCACACACCTTCAGTCTATGACTTCACACACCTCCATTCTTTGACATCAAAAACCACCATTCTCTGACTTCACACACCTCCATTTTGACTTCACAAACCTCCATTCTACGAGTTCACACACTTCCATTCTGCCTTCACCCACATCCATTCTCTGACTTCACTCAGCTGCCTTCTGACTTCACACACCTCCATTTGTCAATTCACACACCACCATTTTGGTTCACACACCTCCATTCTGTGACTTCACACACCTCCATTCTGTGACTTCACACACCTCCATTCTGTGACTTCACACACCTCCATTCTTGGACTTCACACACCTCCATTCCATGACTTCACACACCTCCATTCTATGAGTTCACACACCTCAATTCTTTGAGTTCACACACCTCCATTTTCACTTCACACACCTCCATTCTATGACTTCACACACCTTCATTCCTACTTCAGAAACATCCATTCTATGACTGCACACACCTCCATTCTGTGACTTCACACACTTCCATTCTATGACTTCACACACCTTCATTCTTACTTCACAAACATCCATTCTGTGACTTCACACACCTCCATTCTATGACTTCACACACGTCCATTCTGTGACTTCACACACCTCCATTCTATGCCTTCACACACCTCCATTTTGACTTCACACACCTCCATTCTATGAGTTCACACACCTCCATTCTAACTTCACACACCTCCATTCTATGACTTCACACACCGCCATTCTGACTTCACACTCCTCCATTCTGTGAATTCACAAAACTCCATTCTATGATTTCACACACCTCCATACTATGACTTCACACACCTCCATCTATGACTTCACACACCTCCATTCTGAGTTCACACACCTCAATTCTGTGACGTCACACACCTCCATTCTGACTTCACACACCAATGTATGACTTCACACACCTCCATTCTGTGACTTCACACACTTCCATTGTGACGACACACACCTCCATTCTATGAGTTCACACACCTCTATTCTATGACTTCACATACCTCCATTCTGACTTCACACACCTCCATTCTATGACTTCACAGACCTCGAATCAGTGACTTCACTCACCTCCATTCTATGACTTCAAACTGCTCCATTCTATGACTTCCCACACCTCCTTTCTATGACTTCACCCACCTCTATTCTATGACTTCACACCTCGATTCTGACTTCAGATACCTCCATTCTGTGACTTCACACACCTCCAATCTGAGCTCACACAACTCCATTCTATGACTTCAAACACCTCCATTCTCTGAGTTCACACACCTCCAATCTGAGCTCACACAACTCCATTCGGTGACTTCACACACCTCCATTCTTACTTCACAAACCTCCATTCTATGACTTCAAACACTTCCATTCTATGACTTCACACACCTCCATTCTATGACTTCACACACCTCCATTCTATGACTTCAGAAACCTACATTGTTACTTCACACAGCTCCATTCTATGAGTTCACACACCTGCATTGTGACTTCACACACCTCCATTATCTGACTTCAAACACCTCCATTCTGACTTCACATACCTCCATTCTGTCTTCACACACATGAATTCTGTGACTTCACACACCTCCATTCTATGACTTCACACTGCTCCATTCTATGACTTCCCACACCTCCTTTCTATGACTTCACCCACCTCTATTCTATGACTTCACACCTCGATTCTGACTTCAGATACCTCCATTCTCTGACATCACACACCTCCATTCTGAGCTCACACAACTCCATTCGGTGACTTCACACACCTCCATTCCCTGACTTCACACACCTCCATTCTGTGACTTCACACACCTCCATTCTGTGACTTCACACACCTCCATTCTTACTTCACACACCTCCATTCTATGACTTCACACACTTCCATTCTGTGACTTCAAATACCTCCATTCTATGATTCACACACCTCCATTGTGACTTCACACACCTCCATTCTATGAGTTCACACACCTCCATTCTGACTTCACTCACCTCCACTCTATGACTTCACACTTCTCAATTCTATGACTTCCCACACCTCCTTTCAATGACTTCACCCACCCCCATTCTATGACTTCACACCTCCATTCTGTGACTTCACACACCTCCATTCTATGAGTTCACACACCTCCATTTCGACTTCACACACCTCCATTCCATGACTTCACACACCTTCATTCTTACTTCAGAAACATCCATTCTATGACTTCACACACCTCCATTCTATGACTTCACACACCTCCATTCTGTGACTTCACACACTTCCATTGTGACGTCACACACCTCCATTCTATGAGTTCACAAACGTCCATTCTAGGACTTCACACTCCTCAATTCTGACATCACACAGCTCCATTCTATGTCTTCACAGACCTCGAATCTGTGACTTCACTCACCTCCATTCTATGACTTCACACTCCTCTATTCTATGACTTCCCAAAACTCCTTTCTATGACTTCACACACCTCTATTCTATGACTTCACACCTCCGTTCTGACTTCACACACCTCCATTCTGTGACTTCACACACCTCCATTCTATGACTTCACACACCTCCATTCTATGACTTCACACACCTTCATTCTTACTTCAGAAACATCCATTCTATGACCTCACACACCTCCATTCTATGACTTCACAAACCTCCATTCTGTGACTTCCCATACCTCCATTCTGAGTTCACACATCTCCATTCTGTGACTTCACACACCTCCCTTCTGAATTCACACACCTCCCTTCTGTGACTTCAAGCACCTCCATTGTGAGTTCACCCACTTCCATTCTGTGACTTCACACACCTCCATTCTGTTACTTCACACACCTCCATTCTGTGACTTCACACACCTCCATTCTATGACTTCACACACCTCCATTCTATGAATTCACACACCTCCATTCTGTGACTTCACACACCTCCATTGTATGACTTCACACACCTCTATTCTGTGACTTCACACACCTCCTTTCTGAGTTCACACAACTCCATTCTATGACTTCACACACCTGCATTGTGACTTCACCCACCTCCATTCTATGAGTTCACACCTCCATTCTGACTTCACACACCTCCATTCTGTGACTTCACACACCTCCATTCTATGACTTCACACACCTCCATTCTATGACTTCACACACCTTCATTCTTACTTCAGAAACATCCATTCTAGGACCTCACACACCTCCATTCTATGACTTCACAAACCTCCATTCTGTGACTTCCCACACCTCCATTCTGAGTTCACACATCTCCATTCTGTGACTTCACACACCTCCCTTCTGAATTCACACACCTCCCTTCGGTGACTTCAAGCACCTCCATTGTGAGTTCACCCACTTCCATTCTGTGACTTCACACACCTCCATTCTGTTACTTCACACACCTCCATTCTGTGACTTTACACACCTCCATTCTATGACTTCACACACCTCCATTCTATGAATTCACACACCTCCATTCTGTGACATCACACACCTCCATTGTATGACTTCTCACACCTCTATTCTGTGACTTCACACACCTCCTTTCTGAGTTCACACAACCCCATTCTATGACTTCACACACCTGCATTGTGACTTCACCCACCTCCATTCTATGACTTCACACACCTGCATTGTGACTTCACACACCTCCATTCTATGACTTCACACATCTCCATTCTGACTTCACACACCTCCATGCTGTGACTTCACACACCTCCATTCTATGACTTCACACACCTCCATTCTTTGACTTCACACACCTCCATTCTATGACTTCACACACCTCCACTGTGACTTCACAGAACTCCATTCTGTGACTTCAAACACCTCCCTCTGTGATTTCACACACCTCCAATCTATGACTTCACACACTTCCAATCTATGACTTCACACACCTCCATTATATGACTTCACACACCTGCATTCTGACTTCACACACCTCCATTCTCTGACTTCACACACCTCCATTCTATGAATTCACACACCTCTATTCTGTAACTTCACACACTTCCAATGTTTGACTTCACACACCTCCATTCCATGACTTCATACACCTCCATTCTATGACTTCAAACACATCCATTCTTTGACTTCACACACCTCCATTTTGACTTCACACACATCCATTGTGTGACTTCACACACATCCATCCTTTGACTTCACACACCACAATTTTGACTTCAGACAAGTCCATTCATTGACTTCACACACCTCCATTCTCTGACTTCACACACCTCAATTTTGACTTCACACACTTCCATTCTGTGACTTCACACTCCTCCATTCTATGACTTCACACACCTCCCTTCTATGAATTCACACACCTCCATTCTGTGACTTCACACACCTCCATTGTGAGTTCACCCACTTCCATTCTGTGTCTTCACACACCTCCATTATGTGACTTCACACACCTCCATTCTATGACTTCACACACCTCCCTTCTATGAATTCACACCACTCCATTCTGTGACCACACACCTGCATTGTATGACTTCACACACCTCCATTCTGTGACTTCACACACCTGCATTCTCAGTTCACACACCTCCATTCTGTGACTTCACACACCTCCATTCTGTGACTCCCACACCTCCATTCTATGACTTAACACACCTCCATTCTATGACTTCACACCCCTCCATTCTATGGCTTCACACACCTGCATTGTGACTTCACACACCTCCATTCTATGACTTCACACATCTCCATTCTGACTTCACACACCTCCATGCTGTGACTTCACACACCTCCATTCTATGACTTCACACACCTCCATTCTTTGACTTCACACACCTCCATTCTATGACTTCACACACCTCCACTGTGACTTCACAGAACTCCATTCTGTGACTTCAAACACCTCCCTCTGTGATTTCACACACCTCCAATCTATGACTTCACACACTTCCAATCTATGACTTCACACACCTCCATTATATGACTTCACACACCTGCATTCTGACTTCACACACCTCCATTCTCTGACTTCACACATCTCCATTCTATGAATTCACACACCTCTATTCTGTAACTTCACACACTTCCAATGTTTGACTTCACACACCTCCATTCCATGACTTCATACACCTCCATTCTATGACTTCAAACACATCCATTCTTTGACTTCACACACCTCCATTTTGACTTCACACACCTCCATTCTGTGACTTCACACACATCCATCCTTTGACTTCACACACCACAATTTTGACTTCAGACAAGTCCATTCATTGACTTCACACACCTCCATTCTCTGACTTCACACACCTCAATTTTGACTTCACACACTTCCATTCTGTGACTTCACACTCCTCCATTCTATGACTTCACACACCTCCCTTCTATGAATTCACACACCTCCATTCTGTGACTTCACACACCTCCATTGTGAGTTCACCCACTTCCATTCTGTGTCTTCACACACCTCCATTATGTGACTTCACACACCTCCATTCTATGACTTCACACACCTCCCTTCTATGAATTCACACCCCTCCATTCTGTGACCACACACCTGCATTGTATGACTTCACACACCTCCATTCTGTGACTTCACACACCTGCATTCTCAGTTCACACACCTCCATTCTGTGACTTCACACACCTCCATTCTGTGACTGCCACACCTCCATTCTATGACTTAACACACCTCCATTCTATGACTTCACACCCCTCAATTCTATGGCTTCACACACCACCATTCTGTGATTTCACACACCTCCATCTATGACTTCACACACCTCCATTCTGTGTTCACACACCTCAATTCTGTGACTTCAAACACCTCCATTCTGACTTCACACACCAATGTATGACTTCACACACGTCCATTCTGTGACTTCACACACTTCCATTGTGACGACACACACCTCCATTCTATGAGTTCACACACCTCTATTCTATGACTTCACATACCTCCATTCTGACTTCACACACCTCCATTCTATGACTTCACAGACCTCGAATCTTTGACTTCACTCACCTCCATTCTATGACTTCACACTGCTCCATTCTATGACTTCCCACACCTCCTTTCTATGACTTCACCCACCTCTATTCTATGACTTCACACCTCGATTCTGACTTCAGATACCTCCATTCTGTGACTTCACACACCTCCATTCTATGACTTGAAACACCTCCATTCTCTGACTTCACACACCTCCATTCTGAGCTCACACAACTCCATTCGGTGACTTCACACACCTCCATTCTTACTTCACAAACCTCCATTCTATGACTTCACACACTTCCATTCTATGACTTCACACACCTCCATTCTATGACTACACACACCTCCATTCTATGACTTCAGAAACCTACATTGTTACTTCACACACCTCCATAATATGAGTTCACACACCTGCATTGTGACTTCACACACCTCCATTATCTGACTTCACACACCTCCATTCTGACTTCACATACCTCCATTCTGTCTTCACACACATGAATTCTGTGACTTCACACACCTCCATTCTATGATTTCACAAACCTCCATTCTATGACTTCACAGACCTCCATTCTATGACTTCACACACCTCCTTTATGAGTTCACACACATCCATTCTGTGACTTCACACACCTCCATTGTGACTTCATACACCTCCATTCTATGCGTTCACACACCTCCATTCTGACTTCACACACTTCCATTCTATGACTTCACACAGCTCCATTCTGACTTCACACACCTCCATTCTATGACTTCGCACACCTCTATTCTGACTTCACACACCTGCATTCTATGACTTCACAAACCTCCATTCTGTGACTTCACACACCTCCACTCTGTGACTTTACACACCTCCATTCTGTGACTTCACACACCTCCATTGTCTGATTTCACACACAATCCATTCTATGACTTCACAAACCTCCATTCTTTGATTTCACACACCTCCATCCTATGACTTCACACACCTCCATTGTGACTGCACACAGCTCCATTCTGTGACTTCACACACCTCCATACTATGACTTCCCCACACCTTCAATATATGACTTCACACACCTCCATTCTATGACGTCACACGCTTCCAATCTATGACTTCACACACCTCCATTCTATGACTTCACACACCTCCATTCTATGACTTCACACACCTGCATTCTGACTTCACACACCTCCATTCTCTGATTTCACACACCCCCATTAAATGACTTCACAGACCTCCATTGCAACTTCACACACCTCCATTCTATGAGTTCATACACCTCCATTCTGACTTCACAAACCTCCATTCTATGACTTCACAGATTTTGAATATGTGACTTCACTCACCTCCACTCTATGACTTCACACTTCTCCATTCTATGACTTCCCACACCTCCTTTCCATGACTTCACCCACCCCCATTCTATGACTTCACTCCTCCATTCTGACTTCACACACCTCCATTCTGTGACTTCACACACCTCCATTCTATGAGTTCACACACCTCCATTTTGACTTCACACACCTCCATTCCATGACTTCACACACCTTCATTCTTACTGCAGAAACATCCATTCTATGACTTCACACCTCCATTCTGTGACTTCACACCCCTCCATTATCTGTCTTCACACACCTCCATTGTGACTTCACACACGTCCATTCTATGAGTTCACACACCTCCATTCTGACTTCACACACCTCCATTCTATGAGTTCACACACCTCCCTTCTGTTACTTCACACCCCTCCATTCTGTGACTTCACACACCTCCATTCTATGACTTCACACACCTCCATTCTGTGAATTCACACACCTCCATTCTGTGACTTCACACACCTCCATTGTATGACTTCACACACCTCTATTCTGTGACTTCACACACCTCCTTTCTGAGTTCACACAACTCCATTCTATGACTTCACACACCTGCATTGTGACTTCACACACCTCCATTCTATGAGTTCACACACCTGCATTGTGACTTCACACACCTGCATTCTATGACTTCACACATCTCCATTCTGACTTCACACACCTCCATGCTGTGACTTCACACACCTCCATTCTATGACTTCACACACCTCCACTGTGACTTCACAGAACTCCATTCTGTGAATTCACACACCTCCCTATGTGACTTCACACACCTCCAATTTATGACTTCACACACTTCCAATCTATGACTTCACACACCTCCATTCTCTGACTTCACACACCTCCATTCTATGACTTCACACACCTCCATTCTATGACTTCACACACCTCCATTCTGTAACTTCACACACTTCCAATGTTTGACTTCACACACCTCCATTCCATGACTTCATACACCTCCATTCTATGACTTCAAACACATCCATTCTTTCACTTCACACACCTCCATTTTGATTTCACACACCTCCATACTGTGGCTCCACACACATCCATTCTTTGACTTCACACACCACAATTTTGACTTCACACAAGTCCATTCATTGACTTCACACACCTCCATTCTCTGACTTCACACACCTTCATTTTGACTTCACACACTTCCATTCTGTGACTTCACACACCTCCATTCTATGACTTCACACACCTCCCTTCTATGAATTCACACACCTCCATTCTGTGACTTCACACACCTCCATTATGAGTTCACCCACTTCCATTCTGTGTCTTCACACACCTCCATTCTGTGACTTCACACACCTCCATTATGTGACTTCACACCCCTCCATTCTATGACTTCACACACCTCCCTTCTATGAATTCACACCCCTCCATTCTGTGACTTCACACACCTCCATTGTATGACTTCACACACCTCCATTCTTTGACTTCACACACCTCCATTCTCAGTTCACACACCTCCATTCTGTGACTTCACACACCTCCACTCTGTGTCTTCACACACCACAATTTTGACTTCACACAAGTCCATTCATTGACTTCACACGCCTCCATTCTCTGACTTCACACACCTCCATTTTGACTTCACACACTTACATTCTGTGACTTCACACACCTCCATTCTATGACTTCACACACCTGCCTTCTATGAATTCACACACCTCCATTCTGTGACTTCACACACCTCCATTGTGAGTTCACCCACTTCCATTCTGTGTCTTCACACACCTCCATTCTGTGACTTCACACACCTCCATTATGTGACTTCACACACCTCCATTCTATGACTTCACACACCTCCCTTCTATGAATTCACACCCCTCCATTCTGTGACTTCACACACCTCCATTGTATGACTTCACCCACCTCCATTCTGTGACTTCACACACCTCCATTCTCAGTTCACGCACCTCCATTCTGTGACTTCACACACCTCCATTCTGTGACTTCCACACCTCCATTCTATGACTTAACACACCTCCATTCTATGACTCACACCCCTCCATTCTATGACTTCACACACCACCATTCTGTGACTTCACACACCTCCATTCTACGACTTCACACACCTCCATTCTGTCACTTCACCACCTCCATTCTATGACTTCACACACCTCCATTCTATGACTTCACACACCTGCATTGTGACTTCACACACCTCCATTATCTGACTTCACACACCTCCATTCTGTCTTCACACACCTCCATTCTGTCTTCACACACCTCAATTCTGTGACTTCACACACCTCCATTCTATGATTTCACACACCTCCATTCTATGACTTCACAGACCTCCATTCTATGACTTGACACACCTCCTTTCTGAGTTCACACACATCCATTCTGTGACTTCACACACCTCCATTGTGACTTCATGCACCTCCATTCTATGAGTTCACACACCTCCATTCTGACTTCACACACATCCACTCTATGACTTCACACAGCTCCATTCTGACTTTACACACCTCCATTCTTGACTTCGCACACCTCTATTCTGACTTCACACACCTGCATTCTGTGACTTCACACACCTCCATTCTATGACTTCACAAACCTCCACTCTGTGACTTACACACCACCATTCTGTGACTTCACACACCTCCTTTCTGTGATTTCACACACAATCCATTCTATGACTTCACAAAACTCCATTCTTTGATTTCACACACCTCCATCCTATGACTTCAAACACCTCCATTGTGACTTCACACAACTCTTCTGTGACTTCACACACCTCCATTTCTGTGACTTCACACACCTCCATACTATGACTTCCCCACACCTTCAATCTATGACTTCACACACCTCCATTCTATGACTTCACACGCTTCCAATCTATGACTTCACACACCTCCATTCTATGACTCACACACCTCCATTCTATGACTTTACACACCTGCATTCTGACTTCACACACCTCCATTCTCTGATTTCACACACCCCCATTCTATGACTTCACACACCTCCATTGTGACTTCACACACCTCCATTCTATGAGTTCATACACCTCCATTCTGACTTCACAAACCTCCATTCTATGACTTCACAGACTTTGAATATGTGACTTCACTCACCTCCACTCTATGACTTCACACTTCTCCATTCTATGACTTCCCACACCTCCTTTCCATGACTTCACCCACCCCCATTCTATGACTTCACACCTCCATTCTGACTTCACACACCTCCATTCAGTGACTTCACACACCTCCATTCTATGAGTTCACACACCTCCATTTTGACTTCACACACCTCCATTCTATGACTTCACACACCTTCATTCTTACTTCAGAAACATCCATTCTATGACTTCACACACCTACATTCTATGACTTCACACACCTCCATTCTATGACTTCACACACCTCCATTATGTGACTTCACAAACCTGAATTCTCTGTCTTCACACACCTCCATTGTGACTTCACACATGTCCATTCTATGAGTTCACACACCTCCATTCTGACTTCACACACCTCCATTCTATGACTTCACACTCCTCCATTCTGACTTCACACACCTCCCTTCTGAATTCACACACCTCCCTTCTGTGACTTCACACACCTCTATTGTGCATTCACCCACTTCCATTCTGTGACTTCACACACCTCCATTCTGTTACTTCACACCCCTCCATTCTGTGACTTCACACACCTCCATTCTATGACTTCACACACCTCCATTCTGTGAATTCACACACCTCCATTGTGTGACTTCACACATCTCCATTGTATGACTTCACACACCTCTATTCTGTGACTTCACACACCTGCATTGTGACTTCACACACCTCCATTCTATGAGTTCACACACCTGCATTGTGACTTCACACACCTACATTCTATGACTTCACACATCTCCATTCTGACTTCACACACCTCCATGCTGTGACTTCACACACCTCCATTCTATGACTTCACACACCTCCACTGTGACTTCACAGAACTCCATTCTGTGACTTCACACACCTCCCTATGTGACTTCACACACCTCCAATTTATGACTTCACACACTTCCAATCTATGACTTCACACACCTCCATTCTCTGACTTCACACACCTCCATTCTATGACTTCACACACCTCCATTCTATGACTTCACACACCTCCATTCTGTAACTTCACACACTTCCAATGTTTGACTTCACACACCTCCATTCCATGACTTCATACACCTCCATTCTATGACTTCAAACACATCCATTCTTTCACTTCACACACCTCCATTTTGATTTCACACACCTCCATTCTGTGGCTCCACACACATCCACTCTTTGACTTCACACACCACAATTTTGACTTCACACAAGTCCATTCATTGACTTCACACACCTCCATTCTCTGACTTCACACACCTCCATTTTGACTTCACACACTTCCATTCTGTGACTTCACACACCTCCATTCTATGACTTCACACACCTCCCTTCTATGAATTCACACACCTCCATTCTGTGACTTCACACACCTCCATTATGAGTTCACCCACTTCCATTCTGTGTCTTCACACACCTCCATTCTGTGACTTCACACACCTCCATTATGTGACTTCACACCCCTCCATTCTATGACTTCACACACCTCCCTTCTATGAATTCACACCCCTCCATTCTGTGACTTCACACACCTCCATTGTATGACTTCACACACCTCCATTCTTTGACTTCACAAACCTCCATTCTCAGTTCACACACCTCCATTCTGTGACTTCACTCACCTCCATTCTGTGACTTCACACACCACAATTTTGACTTCACACAAGTCCATTCATTGACTTCACACGCCTCCATTCTCTGACTTCACACACCTCCATTTTGACTTCACACACTTACATTCTGTGAATTCACACACCTCCATTCTATGACTTCACACACCTGCCTTCTATGAATTCACACACCTCCATTCTGTGACTTCACACACCTCCATTGTGAGTTCACCCACTTCCATTCTGTGTCTTCACACACCTCCATTCTGTGACTTCACACACCTCCATTATGTGACTTCACACACCTCCATTCTATGACTTCACACACCTCCCTTCTATGAATTCACACCTCTCCATTCTGTGACTTCACACACCTCCATTGTATGACTTCACCCACCTCCATTCTGTGACTTCACACACCTCCATTCTCAGTTCACGCACCTCCATTCTGTGACTTCACACACCTCCATTCTGTGACTTCCACACCTCCATTCTATGACTTAACACACCTCCATTCTATGACACACACCCCTCCATTCTATGACTTCACACACCACCATTCTGTGACTTCACACACCTCCATTCTATGACTTCACACACCTCCATTCTGTCACTTCACCACGTCCATTCTATGACTTCACACACCTCCATTCTATGACTTCACACACCTGCATTGTGACTTCACACACCTCCATTATCTGACTTCACACACCTCCATTCTGTCTCCACACACCTCCATTCTGTCTTCACACACCTCAATTCTGTGACTTCACACACCTCCATTCTATGATTTCACACACCTCCATTCTATGACTTCACAGACCTCCATTCTATGACTTGACACACCTCCTTTCTGAGTTCACACACATCCATTCTGTGACTTCACACACCTCCATTGTGACTTCATACACCTCCATTCTATGAGTTCACACACCTCCATTCTGACTTCACACACATCCATTCTATGACTTCACACAGCTCCATTCTGACTTTACACACCTCCATTCTTGACTTCGCACACCTCTATTCTGACTTCACACACCTGCATTCTGTGACTTCACACACCTCCATTCTATGACTTCACAAACCTCCACTCTGTGACTTACACACCACCATTCTGTGACTTCACACACCTCCTTTCTGTGATTTCACACACAATCCATTCTATGACTTCACAAACCTCCATTTTTTGATTTCACACACCTCCATCCTATGACTTCACACACCTCCATTCTATGAGTTCACACCTCCATTCTGACTTCACACACCTCCATTCTGTGACTTCACACACCTCCATTCTATGACTTCACACACCTCCATTCTATGACTTCACACACCTTCATTCTTACTTCAGAAACATCCATTCTATGACCTCACACACCTCCATTCTATGACTTCAGAAACCTCCATTCTGTGACTTCCCACACCTCCATTCTGAGTTCACACATCTCCATTCTGTGACTTCACACACCTCCCTTCTGAATTCACACACCTCCCTTCTGTGACTTCAAGCACCTCCATTGTGAGTTCACCCACTTCCATTCTGTGACTTCACACACCTCCATTCTGTTACTTCACACACCTCCATTCTGTGTCTTCACACACCTCCATTCTATGACTTCACACACCTCCATTCTATGAATTCGCACACCTCCATTCTGTGACTTCACACACCTCCATTCTATGACTTCACACACCTCTATTCTGTGACTTCACACACATCCTTTCTGAGTTCACACAACCCCATTCTATGACTTCACACACCTGCATTGTGACTTCACCCACCTCCATTCTATGACTTCACACACCTGCATTGTGACTTCACACACCTCCATTCTATGACTTCACACATCTCCATTCTGACTTCACACACCTCCATGGTGTGACTTCACACACCTCCATTCTATGACTTCACACACCTCCATTCTTTGACTTCACACACCTCCATTCTATGACTTCACACACCTCCACTGTGACTTCACAGAACTCCATTCTGTGACTTCAAACACCTCCCTCTGTGATTTCACACACCTCCAATCTATGACTTCACACACTTCCAATCTATGACTTCACACACATCCATTATATGACTTCACACACCTGCATTCTGACTTCACACACCTCCATCTATGACTTCACACACCTCCATTCTGAGTTCACACACCTCAATTCTGTGACGTCACACACCTCCATTCTGACTTCACACACCAATGTATGATTTCACACACCTCCATTCTGTGACTTCACACACTTCCATTGTGACGACACACACCTCCATTCTATGAGTTCACACACCTCTATTCTTTGACTTCACATACCTCCATTCTGACTTCACACACCTCCATTCTATGACTTCACAGACCTCGAATCAGTGACTTCACTCAACTCCATTCTATGACTTCAAACTGCTCCATTCTATGACTTCCCACACCTCCTTTCTATGACTTCACCCACCTCTATTCTATGACTTCACACCTCGATTCTGACTTCAGATACCTCCATTCTGTGACTTCACACATCTCCATTCTATGACTTCAAACACCTCCATTCTCTGACTTCACACACCTCCATTCTGAGCTCACACAACTCCATTCGGTGACTTCACACACCTCCATTCTTACTTCACAAACCTCCATTCTATGACTTCACACACTTCCATTCTATGACTTCACACACCTCCATTCTATGACTTCACACACCTCCATTCTATGACTTCAGAAACCTACATTGTTACTTCACACAGCTCCATTCTATGAATTCACACACACCTGCATTGTGACTTCACACACCTCCATTATCTGACTTCAAACACCTCCATTCTGACTTCACATACCTCCATTCTGTCTTCACACACATGAATTCTGTGACTTCACACACCTCCATTCTATGACTTCACACTGCTCCATTCTATGACTTCCCACACCTCCTTTCTATGACTTCACCCACCTCTATTCTATGACTTCACACCTCGATTCTGACTTCAGATACCTCCATTCTCTGACATCACACACCTCCATTCTGAGCTCACACAACTCCATTCGGTGACTTCACACACCTCCATTCCCTGACTTCACACACCTCCATTCTGTGACTTCACACACCTCCATTCTGTGACTTCACACACCTCCATTCTTACTTCACACACCTCCATTCTATGACTTCACACACTTCCATTCTGTGACTTCAAATACCTCCATTCTATGATTCGCACACCTCCATTGTGACTTCACACCTCCATTCTATGAGTTCACACACCTCCATTCTGACTTCACTCACCTCCACTCTATGACTTCACACTTCTCAATTCTATGACTTCCCACACCTCCTTTCAATGACTTCACCCACCCCCATTCTATGACTTCACACCTCCATTCTGACTTCACACACCTCCATTCTGTGACTTCACACACCTCCATTCTATGAGTTCACACACCTCCATTTTGACTTCACACACCTCCATTCCATGACTTCACACACCTTCATTCTTACTTCAGAAACATCCATTCTATGACTTCACACACCTCCATTCTATGACTTCACACACCTCCATTCTGTGACTTCACACACTTCCATTGTGACGTCACACACCTCCATTCTATGAGTTCACAAACGTCCATTCTAGGACTTCACACTCCTCAATTCTGACATCACACAGCTCCATTCTATGTCTTCACAGACCTCGAATCTGTGACTTCACTCACCTCCATTCTATGACTTCACACTCCTCTATTCTATGACTTCCCAAAACTCCTTTCTATGACTTCACACACCTCTATTCTATGACTTCACACCTCCGTTCTGACTTCACACACCTCCATTCTGTGACTTCACACACCTCCATTCTATGACTTCACACACCTCCATTCTATGACTTCACACACCTTCATTCTTACTTCAGAAACATCCATTCTATGACCTCACACACCTCCATTCTATGACTTCACAAACCTCCATTCTGTGACTTCCCATACCTCCATTCTGAGTTCACACATCTCCATTCTGTGACTTCACACACCTCCCTTCTGAATTCACACACCTCCCTTCTGTGACTTCAAGCACCTCCATTGTGAGTTCACCCACTTCCATTCTGTGACTTCACACACCTCCATTCTGTTACTTCACACACCTCCATTCTGTGACTTCACACACCTCCATTCTATGACTTCACACACCTCCATTCTATGAATTCACACACCTCCATTCTGTGACTTCACACAACTCCATTGTATGACTTCACACACCTCTATTCTGTGACTTCACACACCTCCTTTCTGAGTTCACACCACTCCATTCTATGACTTCACACACCTGCATTGTGACTTCACCCACCTCCATTCTATGAGTTCACACCTCCATTCTGACTTCACACACCTCCATTCTGTGACTTCACACACCTCCATTCTATGACTTCACACACCTCCATTCTATGACTTCACACACCTTCATTCTTACTTCAGAAACATCCATTCTATGACCTCACACACCTCCATTCTATGACTTCACAAACCTCCATTCTGTGACTTCCCACACCTCCATTCTGAGTTCACACATCTCCATTCTGTGACTTCACACACCTCCCTTCTGAATTCACACACCTCCCTTCTGTGACTTCAAGCACCTCCATTGTGAGTTCACCCACTTCCATTCTGTGACTTCACACACCTCCATTCTGTTACTTCACACACCTCCATTCTGTGACTTTACACACCTCCATTCTATGACTTCACACACCTCCATTCTATGAATTCACACACCTCCATTCTGTGACATCACACACCTCCATTGTATGACTTCACACACCTCTATTCTGTGACTTCACACACCTCTTTTCTGAGTTCACACAACCCCATTCTATGACTTCACACACCTGCATTGTGACTTCACCCACCTCCATTCTATGACTTCACACACCTGCATTGTGACTTCACACACCTCCATTCTATGACTTCACACATCTCCATTCTGACTTCACACACCTCCATGCTGTGACTTCACACACCTCCATTCTATGACTTCACACACCTCCATTCTTTGACTTCACACACCTCCATTCTATGACTTCACACACCTCCACTGTGACTTCACAGAACTCCATTCTGTGACTTCAAACACCTCCCTCTGTGATTTCACACACCTCCAATCTATGACTTCACACACTTCCAATCTATGACTTCACACACCTCCATTATATGACTTCACACACCTGCATTCTGACTTCACACACCTCCATTCTCTGACTTCACACACCTCCATTCTATGAATTCACACACCTCTATTCTGTAACTTCACACACTTCCAATGTTTGACTTCACACACCTCCATTCCATGACTTCATACACCTCCATTCTATGACTTCAAACACATCCATTCTTTGACTTCACACACCTCCATTTTGACTTCACACACCTCCATTGTGTGACTTCACACACATCCATCCTTTGACTTCACATACCACAATTTTGACTTCAGACAAGTCCATTCATTGACTTCACACACCTCCATTCTCTGACTTCACACACCTCAATTTTGACTTCACACACTTCCATTCTGTGACTTCACACTCCTCCATTCTATGACTTCACACACCTCCCTTCTATGAATTCACACACCTCCATTCTGTGACTTCACACACCTCCATTGTGAGTTCACCCACTTCCATTCTGTGTCTTCACACACCTCCATTATGTGACTTCACACACCTCCATTCTATGACTTCACACACCTCCCTTCTATGAATTCACACCCCTCCATTCTGTGACCACACACCTGCATTGTATGACTTCACACACCTCCATTCTGTGACTTCACACACCTGCATTCTCAGTTCACACACCTCCATTCTGTGACTTCACACACCTCCATTCTGTGACTCCCACACCTCCATTCTATGACTTAACACACCTCCATTCTATGACTTCACACCCCTCCATTCTATGGCTTCACACACCTGCATTGTGACTTCACACACCTCCATTCTATGACTTCACACATCTCCATTCTGACTTCACACACCTCCATGCTGTGACTTCTCACACCTCCATTCTATGACTTCACACACCTCCATTCTTTGACTTCACACACCTCCATTCTATGACTTCACACACCTCCACTGTGACTTCACAGAACTCCATTCTGTGACTTCAAACACCTCCCTCTGTGATTTCACACACCTCCAATCTATGACTTCACACACTTCCAATCTATGACTTCACACACCTCCATTATATGACTTCACACACCTGCATTCTGACTTCACACACCTCCATTCTCTGACTTCACACATCTCCATTCTATGAATTCACACACCTCTATTCTGTAACTTCACACACTTCCAATGTTTGACTTCACACACCTCCATTCCATGACTTCATACACCTCCATTCTATGACTTCAAACACATCCATTCTTTGACTTCACACACCTCCATTTTGACTTCACACACCTCCATTCTGTGACTTCACACACATCCATCCTTTGACTTCACACACCACAATTTTGACTTCAGACAAGTCCATTCATTGACTTCACACACCTCCATTCTCTGACTTCACACACCTCAATTTTGACTTCACACACTTCCATTCTGTGACTTCACACTCCTCCATTCTATGACTTCACACACCTCCCTTCTATGAATTCACACACCTCCATTCTGTGACTTCACACACCTCGATTGTGAGTTCACCCACTTCCATTCTGTGTCTTCACACACCTCCATTATGTGACTTCACACACCTCCATTCTATGACTTCACACACCTCCCTTCTATGAATTCACACCCCTCCATTCTGTGACCACACACCTGCATTGTATGACTTCACACACCTCCATTCTGTGACTTCGCACACCTGCATTCTCAGTTCACACACCTCCATTCTGTGACTTCACACACCTCCATTCTGTGACTCCCACACCTCCATTCTATGACTTAACACACCTCCATTCTATGACTTCACACCCCTCCATTCTATGGCTTCACACAACCACCATTCTGTGATTTCACACACCTCCATCTATGACTTCACACACCTCCATTCTGTGTTCACACACCTCAATTCTGTGACTTCACACACCTCCATTCTGACTTCACACACCAATGTATGACTTCACACACGTCCATTATGTGAGTTCACACACTTCCATTGTGACGACACACACCTCCATTCTATGAGTTCACACACCTCTATTCTATGACTTCACATACCTCCATTCTGACTTCACACACCTCCATTCTATGACTTCACAGACCTCGAATCAGTGACTTCACTCACCTCCATTCTATGACTTCACACTGCTCCATTCTATGACTTCCCACACCTCCTTTCTATGACTTCACCCACCTCTATTCTATGACTTCACACCTCGATTCTGACTTCAGATACCTCCATTCTGTGACTTCACACACCTCCATTCTATGACTTGAAACACCTCCATTCTCTGACTTCACACACCTCCATTCTGAGCTCACACAACTCCATTCGGTGACTTCACACACCTCCATTCTTACTTCACAAACCTCCATTCTATGACTTCACACACTTCCATTCTATGACTTCACACACCTCCATTCTATGACTACACACACCTCCATTCTATGACTTCAGAAACCTACATTGTTACTTCACACACCTCCATTCTATGAGTTCACACACCTGCATTGTGACTTCACACACCTCCATTATCTGACTTCACCACCCTCCATTCTGACTTCACATACCTCCATTCTGTCTTCACACACATGAATTCTGTGAATTCACACACCTCCATTCTGTGACTTCACACACCTCCATTGTATGACTTCACACACCTCTATTCTGTGACTTCACACACCTCCTTTCTGAGTTCACACAACTCCATTCTATGACTTCACACACCTGCATTGTGACTTCACACACCTCCATTCTATGAGTTCACACACCTGCATTGTGACTTCACACACCTGCATTCTATGACTTCACACATCTCCATTCTGACTTCACACACCTCCATGCTGTGACTTCACACACCTCCATTCTATGACTTCACACACCTCCACTGTGACTTCACAGAACTCCATTCTGTGAATTCACACACCTCCCTATGTGACTTCACACACCTCCAATTTATGACTTTCACACACTTCCAATCTATGACTTCACACACCTCCATTCTCTGACTTCACACACCTCCATTCTATGACTTCACACACCTCCATTCTATGACTTCACACACCTCCATTCTGTAACTTCACACACTTCCAATGTTTGACTTCACACACCTCCATTCCATGACTTCATACACCTCCATCTATGACTTCAAACACATCATTCTTTCACTTCACACACCTCCATTTTGATTTCACACACCTCCATACTGTGGCTCCACACACATCCATTCTTTGACTTCACACACCACAATTTTGACTTCACACAAGTCCATTCATTGACTTCACACACCTCCATTCTCTGACTTCACACACCTTCATTTTGACTTCACACACTTCCATTCTGTGACTTCACACACCTCCATTCTATGACTTCACACACCTCCTTCTATGAATTCACACACCTCCATTCTGTGACTTCACACACCTCCCATTATGAGTTCACCCACTTCCATTCTGTGTCTTCACACACCTCCATTCTGTGACTTCACACACCTCCATTATGTGACTTCACACCCCTCCATTCTATGACTTCACACACCTCCCTTCTATGAATTCACACCCCTCCATTCTGTGACTTCACACACCTCCATTGTATGACTTCACACACCTCCATTCTTTGACTTCACACACCTCCATTCTCAGTTCACACACCTCCATTCTGTGACTTCACACACCTCCACTCTGTGTCTTCACACACCACAATTTTGACTTCACACAAGTCCATTCATTGACTTCACACGCCTCCATTCTCTGACTTCACACACCTCCATTTTGACTTCACACACTTACATTCTGTGACTTCACACACCTCCATTCTATGACTTCACACACCTGCCTTCTATGAATTCACACACTCCATTCTGTGACTTCACACACCTCCATTGTGAGTTCACCCACTTCCATTCTGTGTCTTCACACACCTCCATTCTGTGACTTCACACACCTCCATTATGTGACTTCACACACTCCATTCTATGACTTCACACACCTCCCTTCTATGAATTCACACCCCTCCATTCTGTGACTTCACACACCTCCATTGTATGACTTCACCACCTCCATTCTGTGACTTCACACACCCTCCATTCTCAGTTCACGCACCTCCATTCTGTGACTTCACACACCTCCATTCTGTGACTTCCACACCTCCATTCTATGACTTAACACACCTCCATTCTATGACTCACACCCCTCCATTCTATGGACTTCACACACCACCATTCTGTGACTTCACACACCTCCATTCTACGACTTCACACACCTCCATTCTGTCACTTCACCACCTCCATTCTATGACTTCACACACCTCCATTCTATGACTTCACACACCTGCATTGTGACTTCACACACCTCCATTATCTGACTTCACACACCTCCATTCTGTCTTCACACACCTCCATTCTGTCTTCACACACCTCAATTCTGTGACTTCACACACCTCCATTCTATGATTTCACCACACCTCCATTCTATGACTTCACAGACCTCCATTCTATGACTTGACACACCTCCTTTCTGAGTTCACACACATCCATTCTGTGACTTCACACACCTCCATTGTGACTTCATGCACCTCCATTCTATGAGTTCACACACCTCCATTCTGACTTCACACACATCCACTCTATGACATTCACACAGCTCCATTCTGACTTTACACACCTCCATTCTTGACTTCGCACACCTCTATTCTGACTTCACACACCTGCATTCTTGACTTCACACACCTCCATTCTATGACTTCACAAACCTCCACTCTGTGACTTACACACCACCATTCTGTGACTTCACACACCTCCTTTCTGTGATTTCACACACAATCCATTCTATGACTTCACAAACCTCCATTCTTTGATTTCACACACCTCCATCCTATGACTTCAAACACCTCCATTGTGACTTCACACAACTCTTCTGTGACTTCACACACCTCCATTTCTGTGACTTCACACACCTCCATACTATGACTTCCCCACACCTTCAATCTATGACTTCACACACCTCCATTCTATGACTTCACACGCTTCCAATCTATGACTTCACACACCTCCATTCTATGACTCACACACCTCCATTCTATGACTTTACACACCTGCATTCTGACTTCACACACCTCCATTCTCTGATTTCACACACCCCCATTCTATGACTTCACACACCTCCATTGTGACTTCACACACCTCCATTCTATGAGTTCATACACCTCCATTCTGACTTCACAAACCTCCATTCTATGACTTCACAGACTTTGAATATGTGACTTCACTCACCTCCACTCTATGACTTCACACTTCTCCATTCTATGACTTCCCACACCTCCTTTCCATGACTTCACCCACCCCCATTCTATGACTTCACACCTCCATTCTGACTTCACACACCTCCATTCAGTGACTTCACACACCTCCATTCTATGAGTTCACACACCTCCATTTTGACTTCACACACCTCCATTCTATGACTTCACACACCTTCATTCTTACTTCAGAAACATCCATTCTATGACTTCACACACCTACATTCTATGACTTCACACACCTCCATTCTATGACTTCACACACCTCCATTATGTGACTTCACAAACCTGAATTCTCTGTCTTCACACACCTCCATTGTGACTTCACACATGTCCATTCTATGAGTTCACACACCTCCATTCTGACTTCACACACCTCCATTCTATGACTTCACACTCCTCCATTCTGACTTCACACACCTCCCTTCTGAATTCACACACCTCCCTTCTGTGACTTCACACACCTCTATTGTGCATTCACCCACTTCCATTCTGTGACTTCACACACCTCCATTCTGTTACTTCACACCCCTCCATTCTGTGACTTCACACACCTCCATTCTATGACTTCACACACCTCCATTCTGTGAATTCACACACCTCCATTGTGTGACTTCACACATCTCCATTGTATGACTTCACACACCTCTATTCTGTGACTTCACACACCTGCATTGTGACTTCACACACCTCCATTCTATGAGTTCACACACCTGCATTGTGACTTCACACACCTACATTCTATGACTTCACACATCTCCATTCTGACTTCACACACCTCCATGCTGTGACTTCACACACCTCCATTCTATGACTTCACACACCTCCACTGTGACTTCACAGAACTCCATTCTGTGACTTCACACACCTCCCTATGTGACTTCACACACCTCCAATTTATGACTTCACACACTTCCAATCTATGACTTCACACACCTCCATTCTCTGACTTCACACACCTCCATTCTATGACTTCACACACCTCCATTCTATGACTTCACACACCTCCATTCTGTAACTTCACACACTTCCAATGTTTGACTTCACACACCTCCATTCCATGACTTCATACACCTCCATTCTATGACTTCAAACACATCCATTCTTTCACTTCACACACCTCCATTTTGATTTCACACACCTCCATTCTGTGGCTCCACACACATCCACTCTTTGACTTCACACACCACAATTTTGACTTCACACAAGTCCATTCATTGACTTCACACACCTCCATTCTCTGACTTCACACACCTCCATTTTGACTTCACACACTTCCATTCTGTGACTTCACACACCTCCATTCTATGACTTCACACACCTCCCTTCTATGAATTCACACACCTCCATTCTGTGACTTCACACACCTCCATTATGAGTTCACCCACTTCCATTCTGTGTCTTCACACACCTCCATTCTGTGACTTCACACACCTCCATTATGTGACTTCACACCCCTCCATTCTATGACTTCACACACCTCCCTTCTATGAATTCACACCCCTCCATTCTGTGACTTCACACACCTCCATTGTATGACTTCACACACCTCCATTCTTTGACTTCACAAACCTCCATTCTCAGTTCACACACCTCCATTCTGTGACTTCACTCACCTCCATTCTGTGACTTCACACACCACAATTTTGACTTCACACAAGTCCATTCATTGACTTCACACGCCTCCATTCTCTGACTTCACACACCTCCATTTTGACTTCACACACTTACATTCTGTGAATTCACACACCTCCATTCTATGACTTCACACACCTGCCTTCTATGAATTCACACACCTCCATTCTGTGACTTCACACACCTCCATTGTGAGTTCACCCACTTCCATTCTGTGTCTTCACACACCTCCATTCTGTGACTTCACACACCTCCATTATGTGACTTCACACACCTCCATTCTATGACTTCACACACCTCCCTTCTATGAATTCACACCTCTCCATTCTGTGACTTCACACACCTCCATTGTATGACTTCACCCACCTCCATTCTGTGACTTCACACACCTCCATTCTCAGTTCACGCACCTCCATTCTGTGACTTCACACACCTCCATTCTGTGACTTCCACACCTCCATTCTATGACTTAACACACCTCCATTCTATGACACACACCCCTCCATTCTATGACTTCACACACCACCATTCTGTGACTTCACACACCTCCATTCTATGACTTCACACACCTCCATTCTGTCACTTCACCACGTCCATTCTATGACTTCACACACCTCCATTCTATGACTTCACACACCTGCATTGTGACTTCACACACCTCCATTATCTGACTTCACACACCTCCATTCTGTCTCCACACACCTCCATTCTGTCTTCACACACCTCAATTCTGTGACTTCACACACCTCCATTCTATGATTTCACACACCTCCATTCTATGACTTCACAGACCTCCATTCTATGACTTGACACACCTCCTTTCTGAGTTCACACACATCCATTCTGTGACTTCACACACCTCCATTGTGACTTCATACACCTCCATTCTATGAGTTCACACACCTCCATTCTGACTTCACACACATCCATTCTATGACTTCACACAGCTCCATTCTGACTTTACACACCTCCATTCTTGACTTCGCACACCTCTATTCTGACTTCACACACCTGCATTCTGTGACTTCACACACCTCCATTCTATGACTTCACAAACCTCCACTCTGTGACTTACACACCACCATTCTGTGACTTCACACACCTCCTTTCTGTGATTTCACACACAATCCATTCTATGACTTCACAAACCTCCATTTTTTGATTTCACACACCTCCATCCTATGACTTCACACACCTCCATTCTATGAGTTCACACCTCCATTCTGACTTCACACACCTCCATTCTGTGACTTCACACACCTCCATTCTATGACTTCACACACCTCCATTCTATGACTTCACACACCTTCATTCTTACTTCAGAAACATCCATTCTATGACCTCACACACCTCCATTCTATGACTTCAGAAACCTCCATTCTGTGACTTCCCACACCTCCATTCTGAGTTCACACATCTCCATTCTGTGACTTCACACACCTCCCTTCTGAATTCACACACCTCCCTTCTGTGACTTCAAGCACCTCCATTGTGAGTTCACCCACTTCCATTCTGTGACTTCACACACCTCCATTCTGTTACTTCACACACCTCCATTCTGTGTCTTCACACACCTCCATTCTATGACTTCACACACCTCCATTCTATGAATTCGCACACCTCCATTCTGTGACTTCACACACCTCCATTCTATGACTTCACACACCTCTATTCTGTGACTTCACACACATCCTTTCTGAGTTCACACAACCCCATTCTATGACTTCACACACCTGCATTGTGACTTCACCCACCTCCATTCTATGACTTCACACACCTGCATTGTGACTTCACACACCTCCATTCTATGACTTCACACATCTCCATTCTGACTTCACACACCTCCATGGTGTGACTTCACACACCTCCATTCTATGACTTCACACACCTCCACTGTGACTTCACAGAACTCCATTCTGTGACTTCAAACACCTCCCTCTGTGATTTCACACACCTCCAATCTATGACTTCACACACTTCCAATCTATGACTTCACACACATCCATTATATGACTTCACACACCTGCATTCTGACTTCACACACCTCCATCTATGACTTCACACACCTCCATTCTGAGTTCACACACCTCAATTCTGTGACGTCACACACCTCCATTCTGACTTCACACACCAATGTATGATTTCACACACCTCCATTCTGTGACTTCACACACTTCCATTGTGACGACACACACCTCCATTCTATGAGTTCACACACCTCTATTCTTTGACTTCACATACCTCCATTCTGACTTCACACACCTCCATTCTATGACTTCACAGACCTCGAATCAGTGACTTCACTCAACTCCATTCTATGACTTCAAACTGCTCCATTCTATGACTTCCCACACCTCCTTTCTATGACTTCACCCACCTCTATTCTATGACTTCACACCTCGATTCTGACTTCAGATACCTCCATTCTGTGACTTCACACATCTCCATTCTATGACTTCAAACACCTCCATTCTCTGACTTCACACACCTCCATTCTGAGCTCACACAACTCCATTCGGTGACTTCACACACCTCCATTCTTACTTCACAAACCTCCATTCTATGACTTCACACACTTCCATTCTATGACTTCACACACCTCCATTCTATGACTTCACACACCTCCATTCTATGACTTCAGAAACCTACATTGTTACTTCACACAGCTCCATTCTATGAATTCACACACACCTGCATTGTGACTTCACACACCTCCATTATCTGACTTCAAACACCTCCATTCTGACTTCACATACCTCCATTCTGTCTTCACACACATGAATTCTGTGACTTCACACACCTCCATTCTATGACTTCACACTGCTCCATTCTATGACTTCCCACACCTCCTTTCTATGACTTCACCCACCTCTATTCTATGACTTCACACCTCGATTCTGACTTCAGATACCTCCATTCTCTGACATCACACACCTCCATTCTGAGCTCACACAACTCCATTCGGTGACTTCACACACCTCCATTCCCTGACTTCACACACCTCCATTCTGTGACTTCACACACCTCCATTCTGTGACTTCACACACCTCCATTCTTACTTCACACACCTCCATTCTATGACTTCACACACTTCCATTCTGTGACTTCAAATACCTCCATTCTATGATTCGCACACCTCCATTGTGACTTCACACCTCCATTCTATGAGTTCACACACCTCCATTCTGACTTCACTCACCTCCACTCTATGACTTCACACTTCTCAATTCTATGACTTCCCACACCTCCTTTCAATGACTTCACCCACCCCCATTCTATGACTTCACACCTCCATTCTGACTTCACACACCTCCATTCTGTGACTTCACACACCTCCATTCTATGAGTTCACACACCTCCATTTTGACTTCACACACCTCCATTCCATGACTTCACACACCTTCATTCTTACTTCAGAAACATCCATTCTATGACTTCACACACCTCCATTCTATGACTTCACACACCTCCATTCTGTGACTTCACACACTTCCATTGTGACGTCACACACCTCCATTCTATGAGTTCACAAACGTCCATTCTAGGACTTCACACTCCTCAATTCTGACATCACACAGCTCCATTCTATGTCTTCACAGACCTCGAATCTGTGACTTCACTCACCTCCATTCTATGACTTCACACTCCTCTATTCTATGACTTCCCAAAACTCCTTTCTATGACTTCACACACCTCTATTCTATGACTTCACACCTCCGTTCTGACTTCACACACCTCCATTCTGTGACTTCACACACCTCCATTCTATGACTTCACACACCTCCATTCTATGACTTCACACACCTTCATTCTTACTTCAGAAACATCCATTCTATGACCTCACACACCTCCATTCTATGACTTCACAAACCTCCATTCTGTGACTTCCCATACCTCCATTCTGAGTTCACACATCTCCATTCTGTGACTTCACACACCTCCCTTCTGAATTCACACACCTCCCTTCTGTGACTTCAAGCACCTCCATTGTGAGTTCACCCACTTCCATTCTGTGACTTCACACACCTCCATTCTGTTACTTCACACACCTCCATTCTGTGACTTCACACACCTCCATTCTATGACTTCACACACCTCCATTCTATGAATTCACACACCTCCATTCTGTGACTTCACACACCTCCATTGTATGACTTCACACACCTCTATTCTGTGACTTCACACACCTCCTTTCTGAGTTCACACCACTCCATTCTATGACTTCACACACCTGCATTGTGACTTCACCCACCTCCATTCTATGAGTTCACACCTCCATTCTGACTTCACACACCTCCATTCTGTGACTTCACACACCTCCATTCTATGACTTCACACACCTCCATTCTATGACTTCACACACCTTCATTCTTACTTCAGAAACATCCATTCTATGACCTCACACACCTCCATTCTATGACTTCACAAACCTCCATTCTGTGACTTCCCACACCTCCATTCTGAGTTCACACATCTCCATTCTGTGACTTCACACACCTCCCTTCTGAATTCACACACCTCCCTTCTGTGACTTCAAGCACCTCCATTGTGAGTTCACCCACTTCCATTCTGTGACTTCACACACCTCCATTCTGTTACTTCACACACCTCCATTCTGTGACTTTACACACCTCCATTCTATGACTTCACACACCTCCATTCTATGAATTCACACACCTCCATTCTGTGACATCACACACCTCCATTGTATGACTTCACACACCTCTATTCTGTGACTTCACACACCTCTTTTCTGAGTTCACACAACCCCATTCTATGACTTCACACACCTGCATTGTGACTTCACCCACCTCCATTCTATGACTTCACACACCTGCATTGTGACTTCACACACCTCCATTCTATGACTTCACACATCTCCATTCTGACTTCACACACCTCCATGCTGTGACTTCACACACCTCCATTCTATGACTTCACACACCTCCATTCTTTGACTTCACACACCTCCATTCTATGACTTCACACACCTCCACTGTGACTTCACAGAACTCCATTCTGTGACTTCAAACACCTCCCTCTGTGATTTCACACACCTCCAATCTATGACTTCACACACTTCCAATCTATGACTTCACACACCTCCATTATATGACTTCACACACCTGCATTCTGACTTCACACACCTCCATTCTCTGACTTCACACACCTCCATTCTATGAATTCACACACCTCTATTCTGTAACTTCACACACTTCCAATGTTTGACTTCACACACCTCCATTCCATGACTTCATACACCTCCATTCTATGACTTCAAACACATCCATTCTTTGACTTCACACACCTCCATTTTGACTTCACACACCTCCATTGTGTGACTTCACACACATCCATCCTTTGACTTCACATACCACAATTTTGACTTCAGACAAGTCCATTCATTGACTTCACACACCTCCATTCTCTGACTTCACACACCTCAATTTTGACTTCACACACTTCCATTCTGTGACTTCACACTCCTCCATTCTATGACTTCACACACCTCCCTTCTATGAATTCACACACCTCCATTCTGTGACTTCACACACCTCCATTGTGAGTTCACCCACTTCCATTCTGTGTCTTCACACACCTCCATTATGTGACTTCACACACCTCCATTCTATGACTTCACACACCTCCCTTCTATGAATTCACACCCCTCCATTCTGTGACCACACACCTGCATTGTATGACTTCACACACCTCCATTCTGTGACTTCACACACCTGCATTCTCAGTTCACACACCTCCATTCTGTGACTTCACACACCTCCATTCTGTGACTCCCACACCTCCATTCTATGACTTAACACACCTCCATTCTATGACTTCACACCCCTCCATTCTATGGCTTCACACACCTGCATTGTGACTTCACACACCTCCATTCTATGACTTCACACATCTCCATTCTGACTTCACACACCTCCATGCTGTGACTTCACACACCTCCATTCTATGACTTCACACACCTCCATTCTTTGACTTCACACACCTCCATTCTATGACTTCACACACCTCCACTGTGACTTCACAGAACTCCATTCTGTGACTTCAAACACCTCCCTCTGTGATTTCACACACCTCCAATCTATGACTTCACACACTTCCAATCTATGACTTCACACACCTCCATTATATGACTTCACACACCTGCATTCTGACTTCACACACCTCCATTCTCTGACTTCACACATCTCCATTCTATGAATTCACACACCTCTATTCTGTAACTTCACACACTTCCAATGTTTGACTTCACACACCTCCATTCCATGACTTCATACACCTCCATTCTATGACTTCAAACACATCCATTCTTTGACTTCACACACCTCCATTTTGACTTCACACACCTCCATTCTGTGACTTCACACACATCCATCCTTTGACTTCACACACCACAATTTTGACTTCAGACAAGTCCATTCATTGACTTCACACACCTCCATTCTCTGACTTCACACACCTCAATTTTGACTTCACACACTTCCATTCTGTGACTTCACACTCCTCCATTCTATGACTTCACACACCTCCCTTCTATGAATTCACACACCTCCATTCTGTGACTTCACACACCTCGATTGTGAGTTCACCCACTTCCATTCTGTGTCTTCACACACCTCCATTATGTGACTTCACACACCTCCATTCTATGACTTCACACACCTCCCTTCTATGAATTCACACCCCTCCATTCTGTGACCACACACCTGCATTGTATGACTTCACACACCTCCATTCTGTGACTTCGCACACCTGCATTCTCAGTTCACACACCTCCATTCTGTGACTTCACACACCTCCATTCTGTGACTCCCACACCTCCATTCTATGACTTAACACACCTCCATTCTATGACTTCACACCCCTCCATTCTATGGCTTCACACACCACCATTCTGTGATTTCACACACCTCCATCTATGACTTCACACACCTCCATTCTGTGTTCACACACCTCAATTCTGTGACTTCACACACCTCCATTCTGACTTCACACACCAATGTATGACTTCACACACGTCCATTATGTGAGTTCACACACTTCCATTGTGACGACACACACCTCCATTCTATGAGTTCACACACCTCTATTCTATGACTTCACATACCTCCATTCTGACTTCACACACCTCCATTCTATGACTTCACAGACCTCGAATCAGTGACTTCACTCACCTCCATTCTATGACTTCACACTGCTCCATTCTATGACTTCCCACACCTCCTTTCTATGACTTCACCCACCTCTATTCTATGACTTCACACCTCGATTCTGACTTCAGATACCTCCATTCTGTGACTTCACACACCTCCATTCTATGACTTGAAACACCTCCATTCTCTGACTTCACACACCTCCATTCTGAGCTCACACAACTCCATTCGGTGACTTCACACACCTCCATTCTTACTTCACAAACCTCCATTCTATGACTTCACACACTTCCATTCTATGACTTCACACACCTCCATTCTATGACTACACACACCTCCATTCTATGACTTCAGAAACCTACATTGTTACTTCACACACCTCCATTCTATGAGTTCACACACCTGCATTGTGACTTCACACACCTCCATTATCTGACTTCACACACCTCCATTCTGACTTCACATACCTCCATTCTGTCTTCACACACATGAATTCTGTGACTTCACACACCTCCATTCTATGATTTCACAAACCTCCATTCTATGACTTCACAGACCTCCATTCTATGACTTCACACACCTCCTTTATGAGTTCACACACATCCATTCTGTGACTTCACACACCTCCATTGTGACTTCATACACCTCCATTCTATGCGTTCACACACCTCCATTCTGACTTCACACACTTCCATTCTATGACTTCACACAGCTCCATTCTGACTTCACACACCTCCATTCTATGACTTCGCACACCTCTATTCTGACTTCACACACCTGCATTCTATGACTTCACAAACCTCCATTCTGTGACTTCACACACCTCCACTCTGTGACTTTACACACCTCCATTCTGTGACTACACACACCTCCATTGTCTTATTTCACACACAATCCATTCTATGACTTCACAAACCTCCATTCTTTGATTTCACACACCTCCATCCTATGACTTCACACACCTCCATTGTGACTGCACACAGCTCCATTCTGTGACTTCACACACCTCCATACTATGACTTCCCCACACCTTCAATATATGACTTCACACACCTCCATTCTATGACGTCACACGCTTCCAATCTATGACTTCACACACCTCCATTCTATGACTTCACACACCTCCATTCTATGACTTCACACACCTGCATTCTGACTTCACACACCTCCATTCTCTGATTTCACACACCCCCATTAAATGACTTCACAGACCTCCATTGCAACTTCACACACCTCCATTCTATGAGTTCATACACCTCCATTCTGACTTCACAAACCTCCATTCTATGACTTCACAGATTTTGAATATGTGACTTCACTCACCTCCACTCTATGACTTCACACTTCTCCATTCTATGACTTCCCACACCTCCTTTCCATGACTTCACCCACCCCCATTCTATGACTTCACTCCTCCATTCTGACTTCACACACCTCCATTCTGTGACTTCACACACCTCCATTCTATGAGTTCACACACCTCCATTTTGACTTCACACACCTCCATTCCATGACTTCACACACCTTCATTCTTACTGCAGAAACATCCATTCTATGATTTCACACACCTCCATTCTATGACTTCACACACCTCCATTCTATGACTTCACACCTCCATTCTGTGACTTCACACCCCTCCATTATCTGTCTTCACACACCTCCATTGTGACTTCACACACGTCCATTCTATGAGTTCACACACCTCCATTCTGACTTCACACACCTCCATTCTATGACTTCACACTCCTCCATTCTGACTTCACACAGCTCCATTCTGTAAATTCACAAAATTCCATTCTATAATTTCACACACCTCCATACTGTGACTTCACACACCTCCATCTATGACTTCAAACACCTCCATTCTGAGTTCACACACCTCCATTCTGTGACTTCACACACCTCCATTCTGACTTCACACACCGCCAATATATGACTTCACAAACCTCAATTCTGTGACTTCACACACTTCCATTGTGACGTCACACACCTCCATTCTATGAGTTCACACACATGCATTCTAGGACTTCACACTCCTCAATTCTGACATCACACAGCTCCATTCTATGACTTCACAGACTTCGGATCTGTGACTTCACTCACCTCCATTCTATGACTTCACACTCCTCTATTCTATGACTTCCCACAACTCCTTTCTATGACTTCACCCACCTCTATTCTATGACTTCACACCTCCATTATGACTTCACACACCTCCATTCTGTGACTTCACACACCTCCATTCTATGACTTCACACACATTCATTCTTACTTCAGAAACATCCATTCTATGACCTCACACACCTCCATTCTATGTCTTCACAAATCTCCATTCTGTGACTTCCCACACGTCCATTCTGAGTTCACACATCTCCATTCTGTGACTTCACACACCTCCCTTCTGAATTCACACACCTCCCTTCTGTGACTTCACACACCTCTATTGTGCGTTCACCCACTTCCATTCTGTGACTTCACACACCTCCCTTCTGTTACTTCACACCCCTCCATTCTGTGACTTCACACACCTCCATTCTATGACTTCACACACCTCCATTCTGTGAATTCACACACCTCCATTCTGTGACTTCACACACCTCCATTGTATGACTTCACACACCTCTATTCTGTGACTTCACACACCTCCTTTCTGAGTTCACACAACTCCATTCTATGACTTCACACACCTGCATTGTGACTTCACACACCTCCATTCTATGAGTTCACACACCTGCATTGTGACTTCACACACCTGCATTCTATGACTTCACACATCTCCATTCTGACTTCACACACCTCCATGCTGTGACTTCACACACCTCCATTCTATGACTTCACACACCTCCACTGTGACTTCACAGAACTCCATTCTGTGAATTCACACACCTCCCTATGTGACTTCACACACCTCCAATTTATGACTTCACACACTTCCAATCTATGACTTCACACACCTCCATTCTCTGACTTCACACACCTCCATTCTATGACTTCACACACCTCCATTCTATGACTTCACACACCTCCATTCTGTAACTTCACACACTTCCAATGTTTGACTTCACACACCTCCATTCCATGACTTCATACACCTCCATTCTATGACTTCAAACACATCCATTCTTTCACTTCACACACCTCCATTTTGATTTCACACACCTCCATACTCTGGCTCCACACACATCCAATCTTTGACTTCACACACCACAATTTTGACTTCACACAAGTCCATTCATTGACTTCACACACCTCCATTCTCTGACTTCACACACCTTCATTTTGACTTCACACACTTCCATTCTGTGACTTCACACACCTCCATTCTATGACTTCACACACCTCCCTTCTATGAATTCACACACCTCCATTCTGTGACTTCACACACCTCCATTATGAGTTCACCCACTTCCATTCTGTGTCTTCACACACCTCCATTCTGTGACTTCACACACCTCCATTATGTGACTTCACACCCCTCCATTCTATGACTTCACACACCTCCCTTCTATGAATTCACACCCCTCCATTCTGTGACTTCACACACCTCCATTGTATGACTTCACACACCTCCATTCTATGACTTCACACACCTCCATTCTCAGTTCACACACCTCCATTCTGTGACTTCACACACCTCCATTCTGTGACTTCACACACCACAATTTTGACTTCACACAAGTCCATTCATTGACTTCACACTCCTCCATTCTCTGACTTCACACACCTCCATTTTGACTTCACACACTTACATTCTGTGACTTCACACACCTCCATTCTATGACTTCACACACCTCCCTTCTGAATTCACACACCTCCCTTCTGTGACTTCACACACCTCTATTGTGCGTTCACCCACTTCCATTCTGTGACTTCACACACCTCCCTTCTGTTACTTCACACCCCTCCATTCTGTGACTTCACACACCTCCATTCTATGACTTCACACACCTCCATTCTGTGAATTCACACACCTCCATTCTGTGACTTCACACACCTCCATTGTATGACTTCACACACCTCTATTCTGTGACTTCACACACCTCCTTTCTGAGTTCACACAACTCCATTCTATGACTTCACACACCTGCATTGTGACTTCACACACCTCCATTCTATGAGTTCACACACCTGCATTGTGACTTCACACACCTGCATTCTATGACTTCACACATCTCCATTCTGACTTCACACACCTCCATGCTGTGACTTCACACACCTCCATTCTATGACTTCACACACCTCCACTGTGACTTCACAGAACTCCATTCTGTGAATTCACACACCTCCCTATGTGACTTCACACACCTCCAATTTATGACTTCACACACTTCCAATCTATGACTTCACACACCTCCATTCTCTGACTTCACACACCTGCATTCTATGACTTCACACATCTCCATTCTGACTTCACACACCTCCATGCTGTGACTTCACACACCTCCATTCTCTGACTTCACACACCTCCATTCTATGACTTCACACACCTCCATTCTATGAGTTCACACACCTCCATTCTGACTTCACACACATCCATTCTATGACTTCACACAGCTCCATTCTGACTTTACACACCTCCATTCTTGACTTCGCACACCTCTATTCTGACTTCACACACCTGCATTCTGTGACTTCACACACCTCCATTCTATGACTTCACAAACCTCCACTCTGTGACTTACACACCACCATTCTGTGACTTCACACACCTCCTTTCTGTGATTTCACACACAATCCATTCTATGACTTCACAAACCTCCATTCTTTGATTTCACACACCTCCATCCTATGACTTCAAACACCTCCATTGTGACTTCACACAACTCTTCTGTGACTTCACACACCTCCATTTCTGTGACTTCACACACCTCCATACTATGACTTCCCCACACCTTCAATCTATGACTTCACACACCTCCATTCTATGACTTCACACGCTTCCAATCTATGACTTCACACACCTCCATTCTATGACTTCACACACCTCCATTCTATGACTTTACACACCTGCATTCTGACTTCACACACCTCCATTCTCTGATTTCACACACCCCCATTCTATGACTTCACACACCTCCATTGTGACTTCACACACCTCCATTCTATGAGTTCATACACCTCCATTCTGACTTCACAAACCTCCATTCTATGACTTCACAGACTTTGAATATGTGACTTCACTCACCTCCACTCTATGACTTCACACTTCTCCATTCTATGACTTCCCACACCTCCTTTCCATGACTTCACCCACCCCCATTCTATGACTTCACACCTCCATTCTGACTTCACACACCTCCATTCTGTGACTTCACACACCTCCATTCTATGAGTTCACACACCTCCATTTTGACTTCACACACCTCCATTCTATGACTTCACACACCTTCATTCTTACTTCAGAAACATCCATTCTATGACTTCACACACCTACATTCTATGACTTCACACACCTCCATTCTATGACTTCACACACCTCCATTATGTGACTTCACAAACCTGAATTCTCTGTCTTCACACACCTCCATTGTGACTTCACACACGTCCATTCTATGAGTTCACACACCTCCATTCTGACTTCACACACCTCCATTCTATGACTTCACACTCCTCCATTCTGACTTCACACACCTCCCTTCTGAATTCACACACCTCCCTTCTGTGACTTCACACACCTCTATTGTGCGTTCACCCACTTCCATTCTGTGACTTCACACACCTCCATTCTGTTACTTCACACCCCTCCATTCTGTGACTTCACACACCTCCATTCTATGACTTCACACACCTCCATTCTGTGAATTCACACACCTCCATTGTGTGACTTCACACACCTCCATTGTATGACTTCACACTCCTCTATTCTGTGACTTCACACACCTGCATTGTGACTTCACACACCTCCATTCTATGAGTTCACACACCTGCATTGTGACTTCACACACCTACATTCTATGACTTCACACATCTCCATTCTGACTTCACACACCTCCATGCTGTGACTTCACACACCTCCATTCTATGACTTCACACACCTCCACTGTGACTTCACAGAACTCCATTCTGTGACTTCACACACCTCCCTATGTGACTTCACACACCTCCAATTTATGACTTCACACACTTCCAATCTATGACTTCACACACCTCCATTCTCTGACTTCACACACCTCCATTCTATGACTTCACACACCTGCATTCTATGACTTCACACACCTCCATTCTGTAACTTCACACACTTCCAATGTTTGACTTCACACACCTCCATTCCATGACTTCATACACCTCCATTCTATGACTTCAAACACATCCTTTCTTTCACTTCACACACCTCCATTTTGATTTCACACACCTCCATTCTGTGGCTCCACACACATCCACTCTTTGACTTCACACACCACAATTTTGACTTCACACAAGTCCATTCATTGACTTCACACACCTCCATTCTCTGACTTCACACACCTCCATTTTGACTTCACACACCTCCATTCTATGACTTCACACACCTCCATTCTGTAACTTCACACACTTCCAATGTTTGACTTCACACACCTCCATTCCATGACTTCATACACCTCCATTCTATGACTTCAAACACATCCATTCTTTCACTTCACACACCTCCATTTTGATTTCACACACCTCCATACTCTGGCTCCACACACATCCAATCTTTGACTTCACACACCACAATTTTGACTTCACACAAGTCCATTCATTGACTTCACACACCTCCATTCTCTGACTTCACACACCTTCATTTTGACTTCACACACTTCCATTCTGTGACTTCACACACCTCCATTCTATGACTTCACACACCTCCCTTCTATGAATTCACACACCTCCATTCTGTGACTTCACACACCTCCATTATGAGTTCACCCACTTCCATTCTGTGTCTTCACACACCTCCATTCTGTGACTTCACACACCTCCATTATGTGACTTCACACCCCTCCATTCTATGACTTCACACACCTCCCTTCTATGAATTCACACCCCTCCATTCTGTGACTTCACACACCTCCATTGTATGACTTCACACACCTCCATTCTATGACTTCACACACCTCCATTCTCAGTTCACACACCTCCATTCTGTGACTTCACACACCTCCATTCTGTGACTTCACACACCACAATTTTGACTTCACACAAGTCCATTCATTGACTTCACACTCCTCCATTCTCTGACTTCACACACCTCCATTTTGACTTCACACACTTACATTCTGTGACTTCACACACCTCCATTCTATGACTTCACACACCTCCCTTCTGAATTCACACACCTCCCTTCTGTGACTTCACACACCTCTATTGTGCGTTCACCCACTTCCATTCTGTGACTTCACACACCTCCCTTCTGTTACTTCACACCCCTCCATTCTGTGACTTCACACACCTCCATTCTATGACTTCACACACCTCCATTCTGTGAATTCACACACCTCCATTCTGTGACTTCACACACCTCCATTGTATGACTTCACACACCTCTATTCTGTGACTTCACACACCTCCTTTCTGAGTTCACACAACTCCATTCTATGACTTCACACACCTGCATTGTGACTTCACACACCTCCATTCTATGAGTTCACACACCTGCATTGTGACTTCACACACCTGCATTCTATGACTTCACACATCTCCATTCTGACTTCACACACCTCCATGCTGTGACTTCACACACCTCCATTCTATGACTTCACACACCTCCACTGTGACTTCACAGAACTCCATTCTGTGAATTCACACACCTCCCTATGTGACTTCACACACCTCCAATTTATGACTTCACACACTTCCAATCTATGACTTCACACACCTCCATTCTCTGACTTCACACACCTGCATTCTATGACTTCACACATCTCCATTCTGACTTCACACACCTCCATGCTGTGACTTCACACACCTCCATTCTCTGACTTCACACACCTCCATTCTATGACTTCACACACCTCCATTCTATGAGTTCACACACCTCCATTCTGACTTCACACACATCCATTCTATGACTTCACACAGCTCCATTCTGACTTTACACACCTCCATTCTTGACTTCGCACACCTCTATTCTGACTTCACACACCTGCATTCTGTGACTTCACACACCTCCATTCTATGACTTCACAAACCTCCACTCTGTGACTTACACACCACCATTCTGTGACTTCACACACCTCCTTTCTGTGATTTCACACACAATCCATTCTATGACTTCACAAACCTCCATTCTTTGATTTCACACACCTCCATCCTATGACTTCAAACACCTCCATTGTGACTTCACACAACTCTTCTGTGACTTCACACACCTCCATTTCTGTGACTTCACACACCTCCATACTATGACTTCCCCACACCTTCAATCTATGACTTCACACACCTCCATTCTATGACTTCACACGCTTCCAATCTATGACTTCACACACCTCCATTCTATGACTTCACACACCTCCATTCTATGACTTTACACACCTGCATTCTGACTTCACACACCTCCATTCTCTGATTTCACACACCCCCATTCTATGACTTCACACACCTCCATTGTGACTTCACACACCTCCATTCTATGAGTTCATACACCTCCATTCTGACTTCACAAACCTCCATTCTATGACTTCACAGACTTTGAATATGTGACTTCACTCACCTCCACTCTATGACTTCACACTTCTCCATTCTATGACTTCCCACACCTCCTTTCCATGACTTCACCCACCCCCATTCTATGACTTCACACCTCCATTCTGACTTCACACACCTCCATTCTGTGACTTCACACACCTCCATTCTATGAGTTCACACACCTCCATTTTGACTTCACACACCTCCATTCTATGACTTCACACACCTTCATTCTTACTTCAGAAACATCCATTCTATGACTTCACACACCTACATTCTATGACTTCACACACCTCCATTCTATGACTTCACACACCTCCATTATGTGACTTCACAAACCTGAATTCTCTGTCTTCACACACCTCCATTGTGACTTCACACACGTCCATTCTATGAGTTCACACACCTCCATTCTGACTTCACACACCTCCATTCTATGACTTCACACTCCTCCATTCTGACTTCACACACCTCCCTTCTGAATTCACACACCTCCCTTCTGTGACTTCACACACCTCTATTGTGCGTTCACCCACTTCCATTCTGTGACTTCACACACCTCCATTCTGTTACTTCACACCCCTCCATTCTGTGACTTCACACACCTCCATTCTATGACTTCACACACCTCCATTCTGTGAATTCACACACCTCCATTGTGTGACTTCACACACCTCCATTGTATGACTTCACACTCCTCTATTCTGTGACTTCACACACCTGCATTGTGACTTCACACACCTCCATTCTATGAGTTCACACACCTGCATTGTGACTTCACACACCTACATTCTATGACTTCACACATCTCCATTCTGACTTCACACACCTCCATGCTGTGACTTCACACACCTCCATTCTATGACTTCACACACCTCCACTGTGACTTCACAGAACTCCATTCTGTGACTTCACACACCTCCCTATGTGACTTCACACACCTCCAATTTATGACTTCACACACTTCCAATCTATGACTTCACACACCTCCATTCTCTGACTTCACACACCTCCATTCTATGACTTCACACACCTGCATTCTATGACTTCACACACCTCCATTCTGTAACTTCACACACTTCCAATGTTTGACTTCACACACCTCCATTCCATGACTTCATACACCTCCATTCTATGACTTCAAACACATCCTTTCTTTCACTTCACACACCTCCATTTTGATTTCACACACCTCCATTCTGTGGCTCCACACACATCCACTCTTTGACTTCACACACCACAATTTTGACTTCACACAAGTCCATTCATTGACTTCACACACCTCCATTCTCTGACTTCACACACCTCCATTTTGACTTCACACACTTCCATTCTGTGACTTCACACACCTCCATTCTATGACTTCACACACCTCCCTTCTATGAATTCACACACCTCCATTCTGTGACTTCACACACCTCCATTATGAGTTCACCCACTTCCATTCTGTGTCTTCACACACCTCCATTCTGTGACTTCACACACCTCCATTATGTGACTTCACACCCCTCCATTCTATGACTTCACACACCTCCCTTCTATGAATTCACACCCCTCCATTCTGTGACTTCACACACCTCCATTGTATGACTTCACACACCTCCATTCTTTGACTTCACACACCTCCATTCTCAGTTCACACACCTCCATTCTGTGACTTCACACACCTCCATTCTGTGACTTCACACACCACAATTTTGACTTCACACAAGTCCATTCATTGACTTCACACGCCTCCATTCTCTGACTTCACACACCTCCATTTTGACTTCACACACTTACATTCTGTGAATTCACACACCTCCATTCTATGACTTCACACACCTGCCTTCTATGAATTCACACACCTCCATTCTGTGACTTCACACACCTCCATTGTGAGTTCACCCACTTCCATTCTGTGTCTTCACACACCTCCATTCTGTGACTTCACACACCTCCATTATGTGACTTCACACACCTCCATTCTATGACTTCACACACCTCCCTTCTATGAATTCACACCTCTCCATTCTGTGACTTCACACACCTCCATTGTATGACTTCATCCACCTCCATTCTGTGACTTCACACACCTCCATTCTCAGTTCACGCACCTCCATTCTGTGACTTCACACACCTCCATTCTGTGACTTCCACACCTCCATTCTATGACTTAACACACCTCCATTCTATGACTCACACCCCTCCATTCTATGACTTCACACACCACCATTCTGTGACTTCACACACCTCCATTCTATGACTTCACACACCTCCATTCTGTCACTTCACCACGTCCATTCTATGACTTCACACACCTCCATTCTATGACTTCACACACCTGCATTGTGACTTCACACACCTCCATTATCTGACTTCACACACCTCCATTCTGTCTTCACACACCTCCATTCTGTCTTCACACACCTCAATTCTGTGACTTCACACACCTCCATTCTATGATTTCACACACCTCCATTTTATGACTTCACAGACCTCCATTCTATGACTTGACACACCTCCTTTCTGAGTTCACACACCTGCATTGTGACTTCACACACTTCCATTATCTGACTTCACACACCTCCATTCTTTGATTTCACACACCTCCATCCTATGACTTCAAACACCTCCATTGTGACTTCACACAACTCCATTCTGTGACTTCACACACCTCCATTTCTGTTACTTCACACACCTCCATACTATGACTTCCCCACACCTTCAATCTATGACTTCACACACCTCCATTCTATGACTTCACACGCTTCCAATCTATGACTTCACACACCTCCATTCTGTGACTTCACACACCTGCATTGTGACTTCACACACCTCCATTATCTGACTTCACACACCTCCATTCTGTCTTCACACACCTCCATTCTGTCTTCACACACCTCAATTCTGTGACTTCACACACCTGCATTCTGTGACTTCACACACCTCCATTCTATGACTTCACAAACCTCCACTCTGTGACTTACACACCACCATTCTGTGACTTCACACACCTCCTTTCTGTGATTTCACACACAATCCATTCTATGACTTCACAAACCTCCATTCTTTGATTTCACACACCTCCATCCTATGACTTCAAACACCTCCATTGTGACTTCACACAACTCCATTCTGTGACTTCACACACCTCCATTTCTGTGACTTCACACACCTCCATACTATGACTTCCCCACACCTTCAATCTATGACTTCACACACCTCCATTCTATGACTTCACACGCTTCCAATCTATGACTTCACACACCTCCATTCTGTGACTTCACACACCTCCATTCTATGACTTTACACACCTGCATTCTGACTTCACACACCTCCATTCTCTGATTTCACACACCCCCATTCTATGACTTCACACACCTCCATTGTGACTTCACACACCTCCATTCTATGAGTTCATACACCTCCATTCTGACTTCACAAACCTCCATTCTATGACTTCACAGACTTTGAATATGTGACTTCACTCACCTCCACTCTATGACTTCACACTTCTCCATTCTATGACTTCCCACACCTCCTTTCCATGACTTCACCCACCCCCATTCTATGACTTCACACCTCCATTCTGACTTCACACACCTCCATTCTGTGACTTCACACACCTCCATTCTATGAGTTCACACACCTCCATTTTGACTTCACACACCTCCATTCTATGACTTCACACACCTTCATTCTTACTTCAGAAACATCCATTCTATGACTTCACACACCTACATTCTATGACTTCACACACCTCCATTCTATGACTTCACACACCTCCATTCTGTGACTTCACAAACCTGAATTCTCTGTCTTCACACACCTCCATTGTGACTTCACACACGTCCATTCTATGAGTACACACACCTCCATTCTGACTTCACACACCTCCATTCTATGACTTCACACTCCTCCACTCTGACTTCACACAGCTCCATTCTGTGAATTCACAAAATTCCATTCTATGATTTCACACACCTCCATACTCTGACTTCATACACCTCCATCTATGACTTCAAACACCTCCATTCTGAGTTCACATACCTCCATTCTGTGACTTCACACACCTCCATTCTGACTTCACACACCTCCAATATATGACTTCACACACCTCCATTCTATGACTTCACACACTTCCATTGTGACGTCACTCACCTCCATTCTATGAGTTCACACACATCCATTCTAGGACTTCACACTCCTCAATTCTGACATCACACAGCTCCATTCTATGACTTCACAGACCTCGGATCTGTGACTTCACTCACCTCCATTCTATGACTTCACACTCCTCTATTCTATGACTTCCCACAACTCCTTTCTATGACTTCACCCACATCTATTCTATGACTTCACACCTCCATTCTGACTTCACACACCTCCATTCTGTGACTTCACACATCCATTCTATGACTTCACACACCTCCATTCTATGAATTCACACACCTCCATTCTGTGACTTCACACACCTCCATTGTATGACTTCACACACCTCTATTCTGTGACTTGACACACCTCCTTTCTGAGTTCACACAACTCCATTCTATGACTTCAGACACCTGCATTGTGACTTCACCCACCTCCATTCTATGAGTTCACACACCTGCATTGTGACTTCACACACCTCCATTCTATGACTTCACACATTTCCATTCTGACTTCACACACGTCCATGCTGTGACTTCACACACCTCCATTCTATGACTTCACACACCTCCACTGTGACTTCACAGAACTCCATTCTGTGACTTCACACACCTCCCTCTGTGACTTCACACACCTCCAATCTATGACTTCACACACTTCCAATCTATGACTTCACACACCTCCATTCTTTGACTTCACACACCTGCATTCTGACTTCACACACCTCCATTGTCTGACTTCACACACCTCCATTCTATGACTTCACACACCTCCATTCTATGACTTCACACACCTCCATTTTGACTTCACACACCTCCATTCTTTGACTCCACACACATCCATTCTTTGACTTCACACACCACAATTTTGACTTCACACAAGTCCATTCATTGACTTCACACACCTCCATTCTCTGACTTCACACACCTCCATTTTGACTTCACACACTTCCATTCTGTGACTTCACACACCTCCATTCTATGACTTCACACACCTCCCTTCTATGAATTCACACACCTCCATTCTGTGACTTCACACACCTCCATTGTGAGTTCACCCACTTCCATTCTGTGTCTTCACACACCTCCATTCGGTGACTTCACACACCTCCATTATGTGACTTCCCACCCCTCCATTCTATGACTTTACACACCTCACTTCTATGAATTCACACCCCTCCATTCTGTGACTTCACACACCTCCATTGTATGACTTCACACATCTCCATTCTGTGACTTCACACACCTCCATTCTCAGTTCACACACCTCCATTCTGTGACTTCACACACCTCCATTCTGTGACTTCACACACCACAATTTTGACTTCACACAAGTCCATTCAATGACTTCACACACCTCCATTCTCTGACTTCACACAGCTCCCTTCTATGAATTCACACACCTCCATTCTGTGACTTCACACACCTCCATTGTGAGTTCACCCACTTCCATTCTGTGTCTTCACACACCTCCATTCTGTGACTTCACACACCTCCATTATGTGACTTCACACCCCTCCATTCTATGACTTCACACACCTCCCTTCTGAATTCACACACCTCCATTCTGTGACTTCACACACCTCCATTCTGTGACTTTACACACCTCCCTTCTGAATTCACACACCTCCCTTCTGTGACTTCACACACCTCTATTGTGCGTTCACCCACTTCCATTCTGTGACTTCACACACCTTTATTCTGTTACTTCACACCCCCCCATTCTGTGACTTCACACACCTCCATTCTATGACTTCACACAACTCCATTCTATGAATTCACACACCTCCATTCTGTGACTTCACACACCTCCATTGTATGACTTCACACACCTCTATTCTGTGACTTCACACACCTCCTTTCTGAGTTCACACAACTGCATTCTATGACTTCACACACCTGCATTGTGACTTCACCCACCTCCATTCTATGAGTTCACACACCTGCATTGTGACTTCACACACCTCCATTCTATGACTTCACACATCTCCATTCTGACTTCACACACCTCCATGGTGTGACTTCACACACCTCCATTCTATGACTTCACACACCTCCACTGTGACTTCACAGAACTCCATTCTGTGACTTCACACACCTCCCTCTGTGACTTCACACACCTCCAATTTATGACTTCACACACTTCCAATCTATGACTTCACAAACCTCCATTCTATGACTTCACACACCTGCATTCTGACTTCACACACCTCCATTCTCTGACTTCACACACCTCCATTCTATGACTTCACACAGCTCCATTCTATGACTTCACACACCTACATTCTGTAACTTCACACACTTCCAATGTTTGACTTCACACACCTCCATTCCATGACTTCATACACCTCCATTCTATGACTTCAAACACATCCATTCTTTGACTTCACACACCTCCATTTTGACTTCACACACCTCCATTCTGTGATTCCACACACATCCATTCTTTGACTTCACACACCACAATTTTGACTTCACACAAGTCCATTCATTGACTTCACACACCTCCATTCTCTGACTTCACACACCTCCATTTTGACTTCACACACTTCCATTCTGTGACTTCACACACCTCCATTCTATGACTTCACACACCTCCCTTCTATGAATTCACACACCTCCATTCTGTGACTTCACACACCTCCATTGTGAGTTCACCCACTTCCATTCTGTGTCTTCACATACCTCCCTTCTGTGACTTCACACACCTCCATTATGTGACTTCACACCCCTCCATTCTATGACTTCACACACCTCCCTTCTATGAATTCACACCCCTCCATTCTGTGACTTCACACACCTCCATTGTATGACTTCACACACCTCCATTCTGTGACTTCACACACCTCCATTCTCAGTTCACACACCTCCATTCTGTGACTTCACACACCTCCATTCTGTGACTTCACACACCACAATTTTGACTTCACACAAGTACATTCATTGACTTCACACACCTCCATTCTCTGACTTCACACACCTCCATTTTGACTTCACACACTTCCATTCTGTGACTTCTCACACCTCCATTCTATGACTTCACACACCTCCCTTCTATGAATTCACACACCTCCATTCTGTGACTTCACACACCTCCATTGTGAGTTCACCCACTTCCATTCTTTGTCTTCACACACCTCCATTGTGTGACTTCACACACCTCCATTATGTGACTTCCCACCCCTCCATTCTATGACTTCACACACCTCCCTTCTATGAATTCACACCCCTCCATTCTGTGACTTCACACACCTCCATTGTATGACTTCACACACCTCCATTCTGTGACTTCACACACCTCCATTCTGTGATTTCACACAACACAATTGTGACTTCACACAAGTCCATTCGTTGACTTCACACTCCTCCATTCTCTGACTTCACACACCTCCATTTTGATTTCACACACTTCCATTCTGTGACTTCACACACCTCCATTCTATGACTTCACACACCTCCCTTCTATGAATTCACACACCTCCATTCTGTGACTTCACACACCTCCATTGTGAGTTCACCCACTTCCATTCTGTGTCTTCACACACCTCCATTCTGTGACTTCACACACCTCCATTATGTGACTTCACACCCCTCCATTCTATGACTTCACACACCTCCCTTCTATGAATTCACACCCCTCCATTCTGTGACTTCACACACCTCCATTGTATGACTTCAAACACATTCATTCTGTGACTTCAAACACGCCCATTCTCAGTTCACACACCTCCATTCTGTGACTTCACACACCTCCATTCTGTGATTTCACACACCACAATTTTGACTTCACACAAGTCCATTCATTGACTTCACACACCTCCAATCTGTCACTTCACCACCTCCATTCTATGACTTCACACACCTCCATTCTATGACTTCACACACCTCCATTCTGTCTTCACACACCTCCATTTTGTCTTCACACACCTCAATTCTGTGACTTCACACACCTCCATTCTATGATTTCACACACCTCCATTCTATGACTTCACAGACCTCCATTTTATGACTTGACACACCTCCTTTCTGAGTTCACACACATCCATTCTGTGACTTCACACACCTCCATTGTGACTTCATACACCTCCATTCTATGAGTTCACACACCTCCATTCTGACTTCACACACATCCACTCTATGACTTCACACAGCTCCATTCTGACTTTACACACCTCCATTCTTGACTTCGCACACCTCTATTCTGACTTCACACACCTGCATACTGTGACTTCACACACCTCCATTCTATGACTTCACAAACCTCCACTCTGTGACTTACACACCACCATTCTGTGACTTCACACACCTCCTTTCTGTGATTTCACACACAATCCATTCTATGACTTCACAAACCTCCATTCTTTGATTTCACACACCTCCATCCTATGACTTCAAACACCTCCATTGTGACTTCACACAACTCCATTCTGTGACTTCACACACCTCTATTTCTGTGACTTCACACACCTCCATACTATGACTTCCCCAAACCTTCAATCTCTGACTTCACACACCTCCATTCTATGACTTCACACGCTTCCAATCTATGACTTCACACACCTCCATTCTATGACTTCACACACCTCCATTCTATGACTTTACACACCTGCATTCTGACTTCACACACCTCCATTCTCTGATTTCACACACACCCATTCTATGACTTCACACACCTCCATTGTGACTTCACACACCTCCATTCTATGAGTTCATACACCTCCATTCTGACTTCACAAACCTCCATTCTATGACTTCACAGACTTTGAATATATGACTTCACTCACCTCCACTCTATGACTTCACACTTCTCCATTCTATGACTTCCCACACCTCCTTTCCATGACTTCACCCACCCCCATTCTATGACTTCACACATGCATTCTGACTTCACACACCTCCATTCTGTGACTTCACACACCTCCATTCTATGAGTTCACACACCTCCATTTTGACTTCACACACCTCCATTCCATGACTTCACACACCTTCATTCTTACTTCAGAAACATCCATTCTATGACTTCACACACCTACATTCTATGACTTCACACACCTCCATTCTATGACTTCACACACCTCCATTCTGTGACTTCACAAACCTGAATTCTCTATCTTAACACACCTCCATTGTGACTTCACACACGTCCATTCTGTGAGTTCACACACCTCCATTCTGACTTCACACACCTCCATTCTATGACTTCACACACCTCCATTCTGTGACTTCACACACTTCCATTGTGACGTCACATACCTCCATTCTATGAGTTCACACACATCCATTCTAGGACTTCACACTCCTCAATTCTGACATCACACAGCTCCATTCTATGACTTCACAGACCTCGGATCTGTGACTTCACTCACCTCCATTCTATGACTTCACACTCCTTTATTCTATGACTTCCCACAACTCCTTTCTATGACTTCACCCACATCTATTCTATGACTTCACACCTCCATTCTGACTTCACACACCTCCATTCTGTGACTTCACACACCTCCATTCTATCACTTCACACACCTCCATTCTATGACTTCACACACCTCCATTCTGTGACTTCACACACCTCCATTGTATGACTTCACACACCTCCATTGTATGACTTCACACACCTCCTTTCTGAGTTCACACAACTCCATTCTATGACTTCACACACCTGCATTGTGACTTCACCCAACTCCATTCTATGAGTTCACACACCTGCATTGTGACTTCACACAACTCCATTCTATGACTTCACACATTTCCATTCTGACTTCACACACGTCCATGCTGTGACTTCACACACCTCCATTCTATGACTTCACACACCTCCACTGTGACTTCACAGACCTCCATTCTGTGACTTCACACACCTCCCTCTGTGACTTCACACACCTCCAATCTATGACTTCACACACTTCCAATCTATGACTTCACACACCTCCATTCTTTGACTTCACACACCTGCATTCTGACTTCACACACCTCCATTCTCTGACTTCACACACCTCCATTCTATGACTTCACACACCTCCATTCTATGACTTCACACACCTCCATTCTATGACTTCAAACACATCCATTCTTTGACTTCACACACCTCCATTTTGACTTCACACACCTCCATTCTGTGACTCCACACACATCCATTCTATGACTTCATACACCTCCATTCTATGACTTCAAACACATCCATTCTTTGACTTCACACACCTCCATTTTGACTTCACACACCTCCATTCTGTGACTCCACACACATCCATTCTTTGACTTCACACACCACAATTTTGACTTCACACAAGTCCATTCATTGACTTCACACACCTCCATTCTCTGACTTCACACACCTCCATTTTGACTTCACACACTTCCATTCTGTGACTTCACACACCTCCATTCTATGACTTCACACACCTCCCTTCTATGAATTCACACACCTCCATTCTGTGACTTCACACACCTCCATTGTGAGTTCACCCACTTCCATTCTGTGTCTTCACACACCTCCATTCGGTGACTTCACACACCTCCATTATGTGACTTCACACCCCTCCATTCTATGACTTCACACACCTCCCTTCTATGAATTCACACCCCTCCATTCTGTGACTTCACACACCTCCATTGTATGACTTCACACACCTCCATTCTGTGACTTCACACACCTCCATTCTCAGTTCACACACCTCCATTCTGTGACTTCACACACCTCCATTCTGTGACTTCACACACCACAATTTTGACTTCACACAAGTACATTCATTGACTTCACACACCTCCATTCTCTGACTTCACACACCTCCATTTTGACTTCACACACTTCCATTCTGTGACTTCTCACACCTCCATTCTATGACTTCACACACCTCCCTTCTATGAATTCACACACCTCCATTCTGTGACTTCACACACCTCCATTGTGAGTTCACCCACTTCCATTCTTTGTCTTCACACACCTCCATTGTGTGACTTCACACACCTCCATTATGTGACTTCCCACCCCTCCATTCTATGACTTCACACACCTCCCTTCTATGAATTCACACCCCTCCATTCTGTGACTTCACACACCTCCATTGTATGACTTCACACACCTCCATTCTGTGACTTCACACACCTCCATTATCAGTTCACACACCTCCGTTCTGTGACTTCACACACCTCCATTCTGTGATTTCACACAACACAATTGTGACTTCACACAAGTCCATTCATTGACTTCACACACCTCCATTCTCTGACTTCACACACCTCCATTTTGATTTCACACACTTCCATTCTGTGACTTCACACACCTCCATTCTATGACTTCACACACCTCCCTTCTATGAATTCACACACCTCCATTCTGTGACTTCACACACCTCCATTGTGAGTTTACCCACTTCCATTCTGTGTCTTCACACACCTCCATTCTGTGACTTCACACACCTCCATTATGTGACTTCACACCCCTCCATTCTATGACTTCACACACCTCCCTTCTATGAATTCACACCCCTCCATTCTGTGACTTCACACACCTCCATTGTATGACTTCAAACACATTCATTCTGTGACTTCACACACCCCCATTCTCAGTTCACACACCTCCATTCTGTGACTTCACACACCTCCATTCTGTGATTTCACACACCACAATTTTGACTTCACACAAGTCCATTCATTGACTTCACACACCTCCAATCTGTCACTTCACCACCTCCATTCTATGACTTCACACACCTCCATTCTATGACTTCACACACCTCCATTCTGTCTTCACACACCTCCATTTTGTCTTCACACACCTCAATTCTGTGACTTCACACACCTCCATTCTATGATTTCACACACCTCCATTCTATGACTTCACAGACCTCCATTTTATGACTTGACACACCTCCTTTCTGAGTTCACACACATCCATTCTGTGACTTCACACACCTCCATTGTGACTTCATACACCTCCATTCTATGAGTTCACACACCTCCATTCTGACTTCACACACATCCACTCTATGACTTCACACAGCTCCATTCTGACTTTACACACCTCCATTCTTGACTTCGCACACCTCTATTCTGACTTCACACACCTGCATACTGTGACTTCACACACCTCCATTCTATGACTTCACAAACCTCCACTCTGTGACTTACACACCACCATTCTGTGACTTCACACACCTCCTTTCTGTGATTTCACACACAATCCATTCTATGACTTCACAAACCTCCATTCTTTGATTTCACACACCTCCATCCTATGACTTCAAACACCTCCATTGTGACTTCACACAACTCCATTCTGTGACTTCACACACCTCCATTTCTGTGACTTCACACACCTCCATACTATGACTTTCCCAAAC